>JAMPIV010010078.1:0-229601 GCA_024509875.1 Oreohelix idahoensis | reverse complement strand
CTCTATGCTAACGGAATTTTATAAAAGTTTACGATCAATGGTTTCCTCGCGAAGTTTTGCGCCGACCATCGATCCGTTTTCATAACTAACGGTAAAAGAACGTGAGAGTATGAACTTTATTAAAAATGAATGAAAATGTCCTCGACATTGTTCCAGTAGCATACTGTACAGCGACACTAAGGACTGTCTAGTTGACGCCATAATCTAGTCTGCATATCACATATATCTCTATGGAGCCTCGTTGTGTTCAATAAAACTGTCTATTTGGAATTGTCCAGCCTGATCTTTGACAGTATTTTTTATGTTGGAGAATACGGCTGTGTGCGAGGTCACTTACATACCACAAGATGGACATTGACCTGAGTAGCCTTATTACTCATTATATACTATAAATAATAAAAAACTACCCCGTGGACCGAGCCCGTATCAATATGTAATTACATTCACCCAACAACAGAAATTACCTGTCATATTGTTACATCAAAAGAATAGTTGACTCCGATAATTACACCACTTCACCTCTCAGCCCCCTATAATCTCACCAATACCTACACACAAAACACCAGACAACAGCGATTTTCTTCTATAAACCTCATACTAAGCACCTGCGGTACCAGCCCGATGACGGTCGAACACCTCCTGCAGTACTGCCCAACCTACAGTAATGAATGGAGTAGCATATGGCAACAACCCACTTCTGTCAACGAAAAACTGTTTAGAGATGTCGGAAACCTTGAGTTGACTACTGCCTTTATTAGAGTCATAAATGTGGAAGTTTGAAGGCGAACGAGGAAGAAGAAGATAGTAAGCGAATTTATCAATTTTTATAGACAACAATGTCAACCAGACTAAACTCGCCGGTTGACCACCTCTACACCCCTTATTATATAAATAAAAATAAATTTGTCTCACTTCGTGTACCTTTGTCTTCTCTCTAACATGGTTTTTTTTCCTCTCACCCCTATACTCTCATCAATACCTACACACGATAAGCTAGACACCAACACCTTTTTACATGTACTCACTACACAACAAGCGCAGGGCGGGAAAAATGTGGGATTTAAACCGCATGGTGCATCTGTCTATACATACACCCAACACATAAATTACACTGACTAACAAAAAAAAATTTTTTTTTCTTTCTCTAACATTTCTATGTTTTTCTGGTCAATTGTAATGCGCTGTTTTTAAATCTGCAAACCGTTTTTCTCTATCAGGTCGGGATCTCTAGAAATACGCAATTGAAGTTTTTTAACAACGCATACAGTATTACAACATCATTTGTACAAGAAGTATAACAGTTATGTAGGCTTGAATTTCTTTGCAGTCGACTTTCGTCGGTGAATGGCATGTAGTACATCGCGATGAAGCATCCAACAATTATAATCGGCAAGCATGGTCACACTCCACCGTCCTTGATAACGTGACTCCATTACGGCGATATCTTGATGGAATCGTTCTCCATGTTCATCGCTGACTTCGCCAAGGTTGTCAGGGAAAAAGTCAAGATGCGAATCGAGCAAATGGATTTTTAGGGACATGTTACAGCCCATAATTCTGTATGCATCTATGCACTGCTTAACAATATGCACATAGTCGACAGATTTGTGATTTCCCAGAAAGTTATCGACGATCGATTTGAATGCCATCCATGCGCGAAGTTCACTACCATGTAACAAGTTCTCGAATTGTTTGTCTGCAATAACTTTCCTAATCTGAGGTCCTACAAAGATACCTTCCTCTGTCTTTGCATCGCTAATTTGCGGAAACTTTTCTCGAAGATAAGTGAAAGCTTTGCTCGTTTTATCTAATGCTTTAACGAAATTCTTCATGAGCCCTAACTTTATATGTAACGGTGGTAAAATGATGCTGTCTTTGTTAACTGATGGCTTGTGTATTACATTGTTATGCCCGAGCTGCATACGATCCCTGATAGGCCACACCTTTCTTGCATAATGTTCCTGTCTGTTGTGGCTGTCCCATTCACATAGGAAGCAACAAAATTTAGTATACCCAGTCTGCATGCCCGTGAGAATTGCAATGACCTTTATATCTCCACAAATCCGCCATTGGTAGTCATTGTACTTTATTTTTGCCAAAAGTATAGCCATATTGTCATAAGTTTCTTTCATATAAACAGAGTAGGCGACTGGAATTGATGAAAATAAATTTCCGTTATGCAATAACACGGCTTTTAGACTAGTCTTGGAAGAGTCGATGAAAAGTCGCCACTCGTTGACTACGTGCTCATGACCGATTTGCACCTTTAGACCGTTTACATCTTTGCAATAGCAAATGTCATCATCCATCTCAAAGTATTGAACAAGTTCTCTGTGTCTATGACGAAATTTGGATATCGGAGTATTGGGCGCTAAAACATTCCATTCTTTGTGTCGCGAACCGAGTAATTCCGCTTGTCCTTTGGTGAGAGCGAGATCACGTATTAGATCTGAAAGTTCTGAATGGTTAATTAAGTGAACACCATCATTCACCGGTACATAATCCGAGTCAGAATTAGTTTCTAAAGCAGGTAAACTATCACTTTCTGATGGTTCATTCACGTCCAACGGATATTGTTCTGGTGAAACTGGGATCGGATACGTGATTGGATCATGAGGCACTGGTTTCGAAACCGATTCAATATTTGGATAAACCACAGACTTTCTAGTTTTAAAAGTGAAACCATAGATATTTGTCAAGCAGAAGTAACAATCAGTAGCGTGATTTGTCGGTTGACGCCATATTACTGGCACTCCAAAAGGCATCGACTTATGCTTCGGCGATTTTCGTAACCAACCTGCCAATGTATTTGCACAAGTCGAACAAACTGCATTTGGCTTCCAAAATTTATTTGCATCATCAACTTTCGAATCGAAATAAAGTTCATATGCTTTCTTTAGCAATGGTGTAAAGTTTTTCTGGTGAACACGATCGGTAAAATATCCGCACACGTAACAGAACAGATCAGCCGAATTTCTACAACTTCTAGAAGCCATATTTCACTCAGAATTATTTCAAAATACAGTAACTATTTGAAATATAACGTAACATATGTCATGCATCTTTTAGCAGCATAAAAAGTAGAATTATTTTGCATTGTATTAATTTTTAAACAGTTATATAGTAATAATGAAACGGAGCAAATAACGGTTTCCCAAAAATATATTTATTCACAAATATCTTAAGAACCCGACGGGATAGAGATAAACTGATTTCAAATTTGAAATCAGCGCAAGAAACTGACCTAAGAACACTTATTCTTATATAAGAAAGAAAAATGTTGTTTGTCAGTGTTATCTGTCCTATTTTTACATAAAAAGCTAGGTACACGCCGACAACGTCACCACTTTACCTCTTTCCACCTAAAATATATCTCTCTTCCATTATGTGCCCTGTTCGTATGTTTGTGTTACTGTTGTCTATCAATAAAAATATACCATAAAAAAATTGTACATGCGTCCCTCTTTCCATCTAACATAACCGTCTTCCAATATGTGACCCTGCTCATATACTTTTTTTGTTACTGCTGTTTGAAAATAAAATAAAAATATATAAAGAAAAAAAATCCTTGGCCTTTGTATAAATGGTGTCTACCTGCTGTAAAATATATATTGTATGTATGTTGTATATATATATATATATATATATATATATATATATATATATATATATATATATATATATATATAAATATATATATATATATATATATATATATATATATATATATATATATATATATATATATATATTGTATAAATATTGTCTACCTGTTGTAAAATATATGTTGTATGAATGTATATATGTATATACCTGTCACTAAAAGTAGGGGATATTGAATTTAAAAGTTAAAGTTATCCAAAGACAATATATTTCAAATTAGTTCATTTATTCCTTCGTACAAGTAAACTTGAGCATCATAACAAGACATTTGCGGTATAAGAAGTGTTATGGCTTTACTCACATGATTTTAGTCGCACTGGCAACCAAGGCGGGGTAGGTACTTCATTTTCACAAAAAAATATTCCAAAATTTCTAAAAACGTGTAGGGCCCCCGTTTGCATCTAAACATGCATTGCATCGACGTCTCATACTGCAAATAAGCCTTCTGATGTTGTCTTGAGGAATTCTCTGCCACTCCTGCTGAAGGGCCTGGGCTAACTGCTGAAGAGTCTGTGGAGCGGCTGGACGTTGTTGAACGCGTCTATTCAGGAGGTCCTACAAATTCTCAATAGGAGACAGGTCGGGGGACATCGGCGGCCAAGGTAACGTTTGGATATGCTGCATCTGAAGGTGATCTTGGACGACGCGATCACGGTGAGGACGTGCATTGTCATCCTGGAAGATGAAATCTGGTCCATACCGTTGAGCAAATGGCACAACAATAGGCTCGATGATGTTGTCACTGTAGTAGAGCCCTGTGATATTGACCTGGCATATGTGAAGGTTGGTCCTGTCATTCATACAGATGCCTGCCCACACCATTACACTGCTACCTCCATAACGGTTGTGTGCAACAGTTGCAGGAGGCTGGTAACGGTCACCTCGCCGTCGCCAGACACGTATTCGACGATCATGAAAATCCAAAACGAAACGGGACTCATCAGAAAACATCACTGATGCCCACTATTGATTGGTCCACCGATGATGACGTTGGCACCAATCCATTCTTGCTCGCCCGTGTTGTGATGACATGGGCAAAGCTACAAACGGTCTGCGTGAGGCCAGTTGCACTTGGTGCAAACGGTTTCGTACTTTCTGAGGTGAGACCCGGATCCCAGTGGTCTGTTGAAGGTGTTGCTGAGGTTGAGTAGCATTTAGAGTCAAAGTTCTGAGGGCCTGAGTAACAAGAAGTTGATCTTAGCGGCGTGTAGTGACTCTTGGGTGGCCAGTCCGAGGCAGATCAGCCACTGTGCGGAAATTTTGATACATGTTCCACAGTCTGCCGACAACTGACTGTGAAACATTGAGGTTACGAGCAACGTCCACTTGCCGACTTCCGGTTTGCAACATGCCAATGCCTATCCATCTCTGCTATTCTGTCAAACGTTCCATGACGAAGAAAAGAAATTTTATCTGTTGCAGAGTCTTTTTATACCTGTCCATGGTGAGTAGTGTTCATCAAACCCGAGATACACGCATTTTTGTGAAAAAAGAATAATGTGTGAACTTTACGGATGGGCCTCACCTCTGTTCTTGGGATTGGCTTACTCATCACGAGTCACCAGGTCAACATGATATTGCACGTGAGAGTGGAGAAGAGCGTGCTCGATATGTCCATACAACCATTAAAATACGCATATATTGTAACACGTGAATAAAGAAACGTAACAACGCGCTGCTGCGTCATACACAACTCACACAGTAAAAATCCCCTAACACACACCCGCCAGTCATCGTCAATACACTCCCCATTATAAACCTCACCGACCAACTAACGACAATAATTAGCCTTTGCTCCCCCATTTTTTCGGTTTTTTTTAAAAATCATATTTCCTTATATGAACCCATTCCTCCCCCAAAATGCGATTCGAAACCGCCCTACTAAATAAAAATTTATATATAACACTTATTACGCCTCTGTGCTTATACATTGTCATACGCCCGCACCAATATATCCATGAGTCATCATCCCCGCTAGTCAGCATCAATACACTCTCCATTAAAAACCCCACCGACCAACTAACGACAATAATTAGCCTTTGCTCCCCCATTTTATCGGTTTTTTGACGTCATTTTTCCTTACATAAACCCATTGGTTTTTTTCTCTCACCCCTATACTCTCATCAATACTTACTTACTTACTTACTTAGTCGTTCCCCTTCTACCGTGAGGTGTAGAGGTTTGGAAGAGAGAGCGCCAGACCATTCTATCAGCTGTCTTCTTCCTGGCCTGGTTCCATTCTAGTCCTCGGTCCTTCAAAGATTGTCTAATGTTGTCCTCCCAGCGAACTCTGGGTCGTCCTGGAGGTCTGGATCCCTGGCTCTTTGTTTCCCATGCTTGTCGTGGTAGCCGATCTTCTCCCATTCTGCAGACATGGCCAAACCATCTTAGTTGGGACTGTTCTATTTGGGTCTGCAGCGGATGGGATTTCAGGCCTTGACGTATCGTCTGGTTGCGGACCATGTCTCTTCTTGTTACTTCAACCACTTTCCTCAGATACCTCATTTCTGAGGTTTGGATCTGGCTTTTGTGGGTTGTAGTCATTGCCCACGACTCGCATCCATATGTCAAAACTGGGACATAGGTGGAGCGGTATACAGCCATCTTCGTTTTCTTACCAACCTCTTTCTTGCTGAGGAATCAACGATTTATGGCCTGAAAAAGTCTCCCAGCCGCTGCTTTTCGAGTGGCCAACTCTTCTTTGATGCCTCCCTTTCGGTCTATAATAGCTCCGAGATATTTAAAGTGGTCGACCTGCTCCAGGACCTGTTCTCCCAACTTAATCTGATGTTTTCTTTCTTCTCGTGATATCACCATCAATACATACACACAAAAACCAGCTTCCTCTATAAAACTCATACTAAGCGAATTTATCTATTTTTTATATTTTCCTCTTTATCTTAAGAGTGCAGGATTTTATAGATTTTTATGTATGTTGCATATATGTATATATATTGTATAAATGTTGTCTATCTGTTGCAAAATATATATTGTATGTATGTATATATGTACATATATATTGTATATATTGTAACACCTGAATAAAGAAACATAACAACAATTAAAATACCCTCACAATACAACCTACCTATATCCCCTTAGTAACCTACTAACGGAGGCCCGCCATTATTGAGCTAATATTTTTCCTTATATAAAAAGGCACGCTCCACCTCAGGAATCGATCGGAGTATTTTATTATATAAAAGTCACGCTCCACCTGCACTATCGATCGGGGTATTTTACTATGAAATTTTTTTTTCTCTCACCCCTATATTCACATCAATACATACACACAAAAATACCAGACAAAACCAAAATCAATACCACCCACACCACACCGCTTATACATTGTCTTACTTCGGCACTACACACCAACACACACCCATGAGTCATCATCAATACCACCCGCACCACACCACGCTAATTAGCCAGCTTCCTCTATTAAACCCATACTAAGCGAATTTATCGATTTTTTAAAAGAGCTCATTAAATATATACTTCTATTTATAAACCTTGACCTTTGTTATATGTATCTATGTTGTATATATGTATATATATATATTGTATAACTGTTGTCTACATGTTGTAAATTATATATTATATGTTGTATGAATAACGAAACATAACAACACTGTTAAGTCATATACAACACTTAAAATACCATCACAACCTACCTACGTATCTGCCCTTAGTAACCTACTAAGAAACGCCCGCCATTAACTTTAAATAACACACGTGTGCAGCGGAAACTAATCATAGAAATAAAACATGACTTAATCAACACAACGGAATTTCTGTTCTCATTTCTGATTGGCTGTATGGTTACCTGTTGTGTGTATCAGTGGTTCTCACCGTGAACCATGCCATATTTGTAGGGGACACAGTAAGTGTCATATTTCTAGGGGGTGACAATAAGTTTCTGAGGGGGCCGCCCAAACTTAACTTTAATAAAGTACTGATTATTAGAATCTTGTCTGTTTGCAGGTCTTATGCTGCTGCTAGACATTGTATGTCCTTACGACTTTTGTTTGCTATTACACAATTATGTATACATAGAATTAATCGTTTTTGTTATCTACTGCACATACTTTGTCTTTATATGATACAGTTTAGATTACGATGATACGGAACTCTTTACACAGCGATACAACAGGGGGCAGTCTGATCACCAGAAGCGTCCCCCGAAGGACAAGTGTGTCGGTCTTTCATCTTCTTTACACTCTGAGGGGACCGGGCCCACTTGGGTCATGACTCCCAAGTGTATGCCTCCTGTTGTCTTTCCCGCCGGCGCTGCGAATGGAACCCACTCCACCTTGGTTGCAACTTTTAACTTCACTCCTGATTTTATCCATGCTGCTAGCTGGAGGCAATTGTTAAAGTAACCATTTAATAAACAGTGTTGATTATAAGAGCTATTTAAGACAGACCCTGAGCTAGCAGCAGAACTATTAGAACCACTATTTGCACAAGTATGAAAAACAGGGACAACACCAACAGAGTGGAACAAAGGAATAATTGTCAAAGTGCCCAAGAAGGGAGATCTTGCAGACTGCAATAATTGGAGAGGAATCACTATTCTCTCAGTTCCCAGCAAAATACTAGGCAAGATAATTATACAGAGAATTTCAAAAGCAGTAGACCACAAACTGAGGAAAGAGCAAGCTGGATTTAGAAAGAATAGAAGATGTGTAGATCATATATTTACCCTCAGGAACATTATAGAGCATTGCTCAGAATGGCAAAGACAGCTGTACATTAATTTCGTTGATTTTGGAAAGGCTTTTGACAGCATACATAGGGACAGTTTATAGAAAATACCGAGGGCTTATGGAATTACAAGCTGCATAGTGTCAATCATAAAAAGCCTCTATGCCAACTTTACGTGTAGCGTTGGGCAGAGCAACCTAACCTTTGAGGTGAAGACAGGAGTACGACAGGGATACCCCTTATCAACTACTCTATTTTTAACAGTCGTAGACTGTGTGATGCGCCAGACAACAGAAGGCAGTCCAAGAGGAACAAGATGGACTACATTTTCTACAATGGAAGATCTGGAATATGCAGATGACATTGCACTACTAGCACATTCACATCAACACATCCAGGAAAAAAACGGATAGACTTAATAAGTATAGCCAGCAGGTGGGCTTGAACATCAATCTAAAGAAGTCAGAGGTCATGACGTTCAATGTGAGCAACCCTGAGCCCATATCAGTAAGGAATCAGCAACTGGTACAGACAGACACATTCACATACCTAGGATGCATAGTAACACCAGACTGTGGAGCAAACAATGACATCAACAACAAAATGAACAAAGCAAGAACAGCCTTTTTTAGCCTAAACAACATCTGGAAGTCCTCTCAATACAGCACAAGCACAAAATTAAGATTATATCAGAGCTATGTGCTTTCTGTGCTTCTCTATGGTGCGGAATGCTTGAGAGTTACAGAGAAGGAAATGTCGAAATTGTCCTCTTTTCACACAACATGCCGAAGAAAAATTCACCGAATCTTTTGGCCGAATACCATCACCAACCAAGATCTGCTTACTCGGAGCAAGCAAGAGAACATGCACACCATCTTAGCTGGCAGACGCTGGAGTTGGGTTGGCCATGTCCTCAGAAGAGACCCCGATGCCATCACAAGAACAGCTATGCTATGGACCCCTGAAGGAAAACAAAAGAGAGGCCGACCAAAAACTACTTGGCGGAGTACTGTGGAGGCTGATATGCAAAGAATGAACCAGAGTTGGGGCACTGTACGAAGGATGGCCACCGACCGAGCAAAGTGGAATAAATTTGTTGTTGCCCTACAAGACGCCACTAGGCGTGATGGCCACTGACTGCTTTGACGGTCGGCAGCTAAGGATCAAAGAAGAAGAAGAAGCTGATGGTAAGGTACCTTTTTTCCAGTTAACAGCGACTATGAGGGGGGGGGGGGGGGGTTAGTGGGGATTGTAGAGGTAAATGAGAGAAGGGTGCCATGAGCGAAAATTAAAATAATTCAAATAAACAAATCAATGCACTTTATTGATTAATGATGTATAGTAACAAATTAGCACATTGGTTTATCAATATCTTACAAGATTTCACACAATTAACAAAACGTATATTGTCTCTGTTTAATCATTTTCATCACGTTATTGGATTGGGTGCGATGGTTTGTGTTTTCACGATAAGTTTTACATAACTTGCTTGACGCTTTACAGTATCTGACTTTCTTCGGTCGTTAAAACATATGGACCGGCGGCCCCTCATTTCATTCAACCAACTCGTTCCCCTAGCTTCCCTAATTAGCATGCACGTTTGTTACTCATTAGCCATGATTTTCTCGCTATCTGTCTAACACATAGTTTAGTCACGCCTATTTGTCTTGTTTCTTGCGCTGATGAGCGACTATCTAGATCTGTAAATGTCATTCCTGTAAAGGGGACGAACCTAAAGCGTTTACCTGGAGGTCACATGCAAGGAGATTCTGCCAATATTACGGAAACTGACAGAATGCACGAGCTCAAAACACGGGAAATAAACCGCCTTAAAGTTTCATACAAGCTTGAGCGAATCCTGTGATGTGGTACGGACAGGGAAACAATCGCCGAGATCAGAACCTTTGTTGCTGCTGATTAACACCGGTTAACAGAGAGAGACGGGATAAAAAGACGTCTTCTCGCTAGCAAACATCCATGAGGTCGGCATAGGTGAGGAAAACATCTTTAATTCAGGAATCGAACCGTAGATTTTCCCAAAATACTGGCAAAGGCGTTATCTCTCGCACTAGCTAGTGAAATTATACCATTTTTACATAAATACTCCATGATCTCTAAAATCATTTTCAGTCGCTCGGGAAATTGTTGAAATAACTAGCTCGATATCATGAGAGTTTTCGTACAAAGTGAATTTCTTAAGATTCGTGGAGATATTTTCATTTTCTTCAGTTTTGCGGTAATTTATATACTAGCCTTTAAGTGATTTAATGTGTCAAAGTTTTTTCATTATATTTCACTGGGATTTTCTGTGTCAATTGATAAGCGTATTAAATAACGAATAGCTAATTTTTCCAGCCGTAACGTAAATTTAATTACTCGCTATTCCCCAGAAAGAGATGCTTTAATTGACTAGTACATACATTAGGCAACTGTCTACTGACGGAATATATATTTACTTCTATCCATTTTTGTGTAATTTTACAAATGACTAGTGTTCATATCACGTGTTAAAAGCGACAAGATAAGCTAGACACTTGTGGTTTATAATATAATTTAATAACGGAGTGGTTAAGAGGTCTTACCTTAACGCGCGTTAGATATAATATTGAAATTATGGTTAAATGTTTATATTTCTTTCCAAAACATCTAGGCTGATCATAACCCTGCGACCTAGCGGTCTTATGGTCTTATGAACTATTGTCTTATGGTCCTTTGGTCTTATAATTTTATAAGCATCCAGAAACTTTATAATATTGTTGGGTTTTCGTGATATGACCGGTGCGGTCCATTTTCCTTCATTACATGAGAGAGAGACCAAACTAGAAAAAACATAATTGTAATAGTAACTGGAAGTGATACAGTATTTATCCAGGAAAACAATTAAATCACCAACTTCCGCGACTACCGTGAAATTCGCAGTCAGCAACCAAGGCTAGTCTGGGGCTGGATTGGGCAAAATAATCTGACACTAAATAGTCTTAGTACTGGTTAGTGTTTATTTCCACGGAATACCTGCAACAACTATTGGGTTAGCGAATATGAGAGTGGCCACTGTATGAGTGAAGTGTATGGACAGAAAGATAGACACGTAATTTCTTTTTGTTACCATCAGTATACTAATCTTTTTCTTTGTTTTTTTTCCCCTCACTAATTTGAGTATTCACGGGATAGATTAAATTAGGGACTTGTTCGTTCCTCGTCCTGACTATTCCCTAACTCATTGTTAATTTTTGATCTTTTGGGTTAATTACCTCTGTTGGGATCTTCTTTGTTTTCCTTTACCAGAGGGGAGGACCTATTGGAATAATTTCATTTTTGTCTGTAAACCATGATTTATTAATGTAGATGCTTGATGTTGTGATTTTCTAGTGATAAATAAACTTAATAAACCTTAAGTCATCGTGTTGGCCAACCCCTACTCTTATATGTTATCCATAGTTTGTTTTCACGTTGGTGCATATTTGTCACAACATTGGATGTATGTGGGTGCAGTGTAACTTGTATTTGGTATAAGAATGGAAAGTGCGTCTGATTTAAATATAGTCGTACAGATAGGATGGACTAAAGAAATTACTCAATCCAGAGACTGTTCTTTTCTCTTACACTATCACCTCGTAAGAAAAACTATTTCTTACACCTTACTCTCACATTGTATCACTATCACCTCTGCTCGGGAGGGACCATAAACATCTCAGACCTATCTTATAAGAATCTACGACATGTTGGTCTACAAACAGTTAAAAGTGTCAAAAAATGTGTCACGTTTTTCACCACAAGCTGAACCAGGTTATGGCATCTGTGGTTTATAACCAAGACGCCCCTTTGATGCTGACTGGCCACTGTTGATCAGACTCATCATTTCTGCAACACTGTCTTGAAGATGTGGTTAAATCAGTCAAAAGGGGGTACGGCGTAAAACCGTACAATACATTTAAGAGTTTTGACATCAGTTAAAGACATTTTCTAAACCCAGCTATGAATACTTCCCTTTGGCTTAGCGTTTTGCCAAAGTTAGCAAAATTGTTTTCCTTATAATAATACATCGAAAAAATGTACCGAAATAAAAGATAAGAAAGAAAAAAAGATGGCGAACTATTTGAGCACAGCATCCAAAAGCAAAGCCCTTAAAAGAACTGTAATCTTTTATTGCTAGCGTTTGTCAGTCCTAAGAAGGACTTCTAGCTGAGCCAATGTTGTCCAAAATTAAGGTTATATAGTGATGGAAGCCATCTTTCTTTGTGCGGATTTATGTTAAGCATAACATTAATTTTAAATATTCATTAATTTTAAATGTATATTAATTCACTGAGATATTGTGTAAGCTTATAGACATACCCTCAAGACACAGCAGTACTTCGAAGTCTGCGTCTGTTGGAAGCTTCGATCAATACAAATCGCTCACAATAACGTTAAAGTTGTGGCTCCTTTTCAGTTATGTTGTTGTGTTATTGGTTAAGGCTTCTAACTATAACAGTCGACCCTCTGGATATCTTCTCAGCTCTGTCAGATCTTGAAGTGATTTCAAGAAGTAAGGAACTGTGTCTGAGGCCGGTCTTATATACTTAATCTCAGGTCTAACCTTTGCTTTCTCAGCGGTCCGTGACTGAGTTAACTTTTACTCTGGTAAACTTTTGTTGGATTTCAATGCTGTTGTGCGAATTTACCGACAAAATCATACTTTCCTGGTCAAATACCAAAGATGATAATGGTTTCCCACTACTGTAATTATCAACAGGCTGATCACCTGTTTGCTAGTCAATTTGATTACGGAAACAATGGCAAATCGATTGATTTGTCGCTGCCCTAAAGATGCCATTAGGCATGATGGGTCACAGTGGCAAAGAAATCGATTTGTTGTTGCCCTAAGACGCCAATAGGCGTACTGGCCACCGACTGCTTTGTCGGTTGGTGGCTAAGGATGGAAGAAGAAGACTACTGTAATTACATGTATTTGTAGTTATAGTTAAAATCCCAAAAGAAATATCCTGTTCAGGGCAATAACCATAAATTTATAGCAGAATTTATGTTGTGCAATTCACTATTTATCATAAAGACTCTAGTTTACGTGGCAATCCCAGAGTGCCTTGCCCGTGTTATGACAGTATATCTTCGTCATTATGTCCCTTTTTGCTCACAATGGTGCAAAGAGCCAACACTGCAGCTATTCCCCAGGAAACCTGCGCCAAAGGAGCCATGGCCCTTACAGTATTAGTTTATGCAGTAATTGGTTTTACTTGATGAGTTTGCCAGTAATCGTGAATCCTCAACAACATCATGTTACCGTTCGCTCCCGGTGGATCCTTGAGTGTAGCTGTTCACTTATGAGGAAGCACAAAGTTAAAGGGAGACCCAAAAAACTTACGGAGAAGAGAACTGGAAACATATATGAAATGAATAAAGAAGAAATGAAATGACCTTGAACGGATGTCACTGGACAAGAAGGCTTGGCATAAATTTGCTGAACGCCTATGCACCTTGGGGAGCTAGTAGGTAAAGATGATATTGATTCTTTTTTATTAGGCGTACCGGTATGCTTATTTTCAGTCCTCGTTCGACATAAAGGATGACGCTAGACAACAGAAAAGAAAATATAATATTTCCTTTACGCAAGATAATTTCATAAAACGAAGTACTTTGTAATACTATTAACTTGTTTCCAGGGTTCAAGTCTCTCAAGTCACTCGCTGTCCTTGTAAAGCTGAAGAGTATTATCAGAACTTCTTCTTTCTTTGATCCATAGACGCCGACCGTCAAAGCAGTCAGTGGTCATTACGCCTGGTTGCGTCTTGTAGGGCAACAGCAAATTGATTCCACTTTGCTCGGTCGATGGCCATCCTTCGTACAGTGCCCCAACTCTGGTTCATTCTTTGCATCTCAGCCTCCACAGTCCTCCGCCAAGTTGTTTTTGGTCGGCCTCTCTTTCGTTTTCCTTTAGGGATCCATAACATAGCTGTTCTTGTGATGGCATCGGGGTCTCTTCTGAGGACATGGCCAACCCAGCTCCACAACTGATATTGTTTAAACAGTAAACACAAATTAACCGTGATAACAGTTAGAGATTCGACGTAAGAATTTATGGTTTGGCTATTACGTGACACAGTGAAAACGAATCGGACGGCTTATCTATACCACTGCGGATTTTGAAGCCTTTTTTGCTATTTATGTCTCAGAGCCATACAATTGAGACTAAATGTGTGAGTTGAGAGATTGTTATATTTGTGTTGGACTCGATGTATGGTAATGCCCATACATGCCACTATGCAAAATGAAATTTCCTTTTGTTACATCATATATAAATGTGTTGTGGAGGCGGTGGGTAGGGAGTTATGGTCGTGATTGAGCTCACAAGATGACTTGTCTAACACATCATCACAACTTTAGTTTAGGCAGCACTATGTGCCGGTCAAAAATATTTAACGTGTGTAGTAATAGATTGCATTAAAAGAAACTTTGTGTTATACATATTTACAGACGCGGATTTGAGCCTAGTGTACATTTATTTATCCCTTGAAATATATAAATGCAAATTTGTATAATAATAACAATTGCCAGAAACATTCTCTATAGAATTTAAAATTCTATGACACTCCCGTCTTTGTTGCAAATATGTTTTGAAATATTTTGAATTAATAACTACTTAATGTTTTGAATGTTTGGAATTTCATTCCTACACACATTGCGTCCCTTGATAAAAAAAATTTAGGTCCCTTAGATTACACTTATCATTGTTTCTTAACGAAACAGTATGAGGCGGAAAATGTGATGGTGGTGGAAAATTGATATGAGTTCCCAGCGTCAAGGTCTGGCTGTCTATGGATTACAGAAAGTTAGATAAAAGTCAGTGACCTTACCTGCTTGTTGTACATGAGTTGTAAGAAAGTGCTAAATAACACTCAACAGGATTACATTTAATGTTGATCCCAAGACTGCGCCCTTGTCAAAACAAAAAGGCAACCCCAGCTGAAGTTTGAAGATATGCGCAAGAGATACTCGAAGAGTAAAGTCCAGGATTATGGGAGGACGGAGATGTCGAGTTGTTCCCTAAGTTTATGCGAAAAGATGTTCTTACAACATCAGGTGGAAATACCCATGATATTGATGCATCCTAACGAAATGGGTTCAGTTCGAATCGGAGGCCACTAAACTAGTCAATACAAGGAGAATTAAGGAATTTGTCTGTATTGTGGCGTTTGTTTCGTATAATGTAAGTGGATAAATGAAGAAATACAAATGTAAAAATAGCATGTAACTTTTCAGTCACCCTATATAATCTCGTGTCTAATTATCTAAAGAGGATGTCGTATAGTTTGCGGGTGTCTTTGAAGAGAACAAGAAAGAAATAGGACTATTGTACATTCATCCATGTCGTTAAATGCGCCTAATACAAGGTTATGAATGAGGATAGCAACCTCCTCTTGTAAAACAAATCACTACATGAACCGCTGCTATGAGAGCGTGTATTTGTTTCGTGCAGGCTTCCTGTGGGACTAACTACAGTAATGACTTGGTGCAGGCTTCCTGTGGGACTAACTACAGTGGTGACTTGGTGTAGGCTTCCTGTGGGACTAACTACAGAGGTGACTTTGTGTAGGCTTCCTGCCGGAAAAACTGCAGTGGTGACTTGGTGAAGGCTTGCAGTGGGACTAACTACAGTGGGGACTTGGTGTAGGCTTCCTGTGGGACTAACTACAGTGGAAACTTGATGATGGCTTCCTGCGGGACTAACTACAGTGGTGACTTGATGATGGCTTCCTGCGGGACTAACTACAGTGGTGACTTGATGATGGCTTCCTGCGGGACTAACTACAGTGGTGACTTGATGTAGGCTTCCTGTGGGACTAACTACAGTGGTGACTTGATGATGGCTTAATGCGGGACTAACTACAGGGGTGACTTGATGATGGCTTCCTGCAATACTAACTACATTGGTGACTTGGTGTAGGCTTCCTGCGGGACTAACTACAGTATTGACACCATGATTGTCACAGAATGGATTAGGACGATACCTTCTTCTTCCTAATCTGTTTTACTACGGCAGTAATCGGTACATTTGTGGTTGTAACGACTGTTGTTTATTTCTATTTGTAGTAGGTCTACTAATTTGAGTACATCGTACTGACAACACGAATGCACAAGTGCATTGTCACCACAGGACCTGAAAACTGGCAGAAGAACATAAGTCGCCTGGTAATGGGTGCACGATACACGTGGTACAATTTTTGTTTAGTTCTTCACAAATTTCGAGAAATGGCAAAAAATGGAGAATCTTGAACATCTATCTCCTCAAGTAAAATGCATGGTCAGTCCTTATATATGTAAGTATGCATGTTGAAATATTATAAATATATTCGTTTTATCTATTCAGTTCTGGCTGTTGTACTAGTAGGTGCGTGTCAACCACGGACACCCAAGTAATGCAAACCCGAAATATGAATTTATATTTTTTGAATGAAATCCTTCTATATAAGGTGCGGAACTTCTTCATAAGTTCGGGACCATCTTAACGATCGTTGAAAGAACTAGAGCAGCCTTTGAAAAAATGTTAATGTCACATAAAGGTACTAAATTCCTCCACAACTCCTGGAGCTCGAAAAATACGTCTAGCTTGGATGAATGAAGTATACGAAATGCCCAGAATATTAGCCGTTAGAATAA
Source organism: Oreohelix idahoensis (assembly GCA_024509875.1). Taxonomy (NCBI): domain Eukaryota; kingdom Metazoa; phylum Mollusca; class Gastropoda; order Stylommatophora; family Oreohelicidae; genus Oreohelix; species Oreohelix idahoensis. Next base: position 212,576 of record JAMPIV010010078.1, on the reverse strand, counting down.
AATAGTGGCACCGCGTTACGTCATTGACAACCGGTGACGTATCAAAGTATAAGGCCTTCAATACAAGTTAAAAAACATGCATTACCACAAATAGACATATCTCCTCATATAACAATGGCTATATGCCTGCGTTTGGCAATATACCATGACTTATTAACTTGTCACACTTTCTTTCTCTGCTAAGTAGCAGATTTTTTGTATCTACATTCTTTCGCTACGTTCAGTATATTGTGTCTTGTCTGTTTATCTGACACTCCTTGTGGATGACAATACTAAACATATGCAGGAGCAACTGAGAGAACATTATCGACAACCAAGCTGGTTAATCGCAGGCGCGGCATATATCAGTACACAGATTAATACGTACATCGACCAGCGCAATCTGCTTAATCACTGATAAGGCACGGGTGCGTCTCCGCAAAGGTTGTAAAGAGGCGGATTTTGTATATGCTCAAGCAAGAGATAAGACATTATTTTACCGAAAGTAATAAGTGTTACATTTGACACACGTTGTCATATTCCATTGATGGAAAAATGAAGAAATGGTGTACATTCTGATTATAAAACTTACAGTTTCAAACCAGTGTAAATGTCAGTGTTAACATATGCTTTTTAAAATTAATGGAAGTTTCAAACTTTTCAATCAATGTAAACATAAATGAAAACATATTCAATTTATACTGTGAACACTTTTCTGTCAGTGGAAATGTAAATGTAAACATATTCTATTTGAGCTATTAACCTTTTCATTTAAATGTAATGTAAAGCTAAAACTATTCAATTTAAATGTAAAGAAAGTTTTATCCCGATAGATTAAATTTAATTCTCATCGAGGGTAAATTGTGAGATAAATGGGATGGTAGAATAGAAGAGGGGATATAGGGGGCACATAAGTATGTGTCGGGAAACGCAATACTGAGGAAAGCGTTTCGTTTCTATTCTTTATCATAGTTATTGGTGGTACCAGCAGAAAGTACTATCTGTGGAACAAGAAGGGAACAGTGGCCTTAGCTTTAAGACGAGGGACCAACTTTGTAGACTTTCCTTGACCTTTCTGGAAAACGAGATACACTCTACAATCTTGACCAGCAACGAGCGAGAGCAGTGTAAACAGAACCCATCTGCGGAAGCAGAAACTACTATTGGCAGCGAAGTGAAAAATATACGCTGCCAATGTGAACTTTTTTTTATTATCTCTGTTACCAATCAATGATGAGACTTTTCTTCATAACTATTCAAATTATTTTCAAACTGTTAAAATTAAGTGATTATTAAATTTTGTTATTTGTAAATTTACAAATTAAATTTCGATTTAATCATTTTAAAGTTACTGCATGTTTGTCTCAGTCAAATTTACTACACACACTCTAAACTGAGCTATATCAGAATAATAAAAATTCCACTGAGTAATAAGGGGTGGGATCTTAAACGAGCTATCATAACCATTGCTTAATCCTTAACAAAATTTGTCGTCAGATTTTAGAATTAACGTGCTCAGCCATATTGCAGCATTGTTTTAGCATATCTGAATATGTTGTGAACAATGCTTTGTGGTAGAAGCGTCATTAACCTTCTATCTACATATCTGCCAAGAGAAATCTTGGTCCAACAGTGGCCCAAAACTCAAGAGTATCTTATATGGGTCTTCAGAGGTGTCTACCTTTGCACAAGATTACTCTTAGCAGAGTTGTAGATAGAAGGATAATGATGCTTCTATCTCAAGGGAATTCATCTGATATTTCCGAAGTCAAGAACAATGCTGCATTGGCAGGGCAATTGTTAACTTATATCGGTCCGCCGCCTTTTATGAAGAATTAAGCATTTATTAATTTCAGCTCGTTCAAGCCCTCACCCTGATTTACTCAGGGGCATTCTTATTATTATTGTATAGTTTTGTTTAGAGTGTATTTAGTAAATTGACTGAGACAAACATGCAGTACATTCAAAATGACTAAATCGACGTTAAATTTGTATATTTTCAAATTACAGATTTAATAGTCATTTAGGTTTCAACCTGATGTTAAATAAATAAATAATTATTTATAAAAAATATTTATTATCACTATGGGATAGAAATGTGTAAAGGAGGTCACTTGACACACGGTTAAGTGGACCGGACGATCTGCTAAACTTTATAGTTTCTGTTTTTGATGTGTCGATCAATCTTTTCTAAATATACAGATTGTAAAAACATACAGATGTACTTAAATCAACATGTGGAAAATACAACTTGATTTTAATAATAACACTGACATCGCCTACTCCAGATTAAATAAACGTTATATACAACTTGGTTTTAATAGTAACACTGACATCGTCTACTCCAGATTAAATAAACGTTAGATACAACTTAGTTTTAATAATAACACTGACCCCCGTCTACTCCAGATTAAATAAACGTTAGATACAACTTGGTTTTAATAATAACACTGACCCCCGTCTACTCCAGATTAAATATACGTTAGATACAACTTGGTTTTAATAATAACACTGACCCCCGTCTACTCCAGATTAAATAAACGTTATATACAACTTGGTTTTAATAATAACACTGACCCCTGTCTACTCCAGATTAAATAAACGTTATATACAACTTGGTTTTAATAATAACACTGACATCGTCTACTCCAGATTAAATAAACGTTATATACAACTTGGTTTTAATAATAACACTGACATCGTCTACTCCAGATTAAATAAACGTTATATACTCGACATTATCTTCGTTATATTTATTTGTGCTCCCTATGGAGCATGAAGTCACCACTGTAGTTAGTCCCGCAGGAAGCCTGCCCCAAGTCACCACTGTAGTTAGTCCCGCAGGAAGCCTACGTCAAGTCACCACTATAGTTAGTCCCGCAGGAAGCCTGCACCAAGTGTGATAAAACGTCATTGTGCATGTACTTTTGTGCCCCTCTATCTCATCCATTCATCCCCTCCGGCAGTTTTACTTCTTCATTTTCTTCATCGTCCTATTATTTGGCAAATTTTTTCCCTACGTTTTTTTTGCTGTGACTACTACCAGGCGTATTTACGTTCCGCCAGGTGAACTGTGGTATTATCGAGGTAAATTACACCGGTCAGCCGTAATACGGTTATCTCTTTGAGTCGGTCTTGCTACCTTTGACAGAGTCGATTTATATTAACACAAGCTGGTCGTGCACGACCGATTCAATAGAATACCATATTGTCTGTCTGGGGAAGCTGTCTCAGATGGGCGAGGGTCCAGACGATATGAGATAATAGCTTCAGGGACTATCCCTGTATCAAGATTATTACAGATAATCTGTCTTGGGGCGGAAATATTGGAAGGTAGCATCTGGACATCAAATAAGTTCACAGATTTGTTTGTGAGTTGGCAGAAGCATTACGACATATTGACAGAGGTCACGCGATGGAATTTTAAAATATAATATTTTAAATCACGCCGGGGGGGCGGGGGGGGGTGGGGGGGAGAATTAAATTAAAGACCCCTACCCATATAGTCCAGAGCTTTCAAATGGAGCGATCTGAGAGACTGGATAAACAATGGATTTCGTTGGAAATTGCGTCGGTAGCACAATCTGGGATGTGAACTGAGGAAGGGAAATATAATATAGCGAAATCGGGGCCTTAGATCAGACTGCATCGCCACGTCAAGCTAGCAAATCCCTAGAGCCAGAGAGAGAAAGATCTGACTAAGAATTACTATATTAAAAGTGACAGATCGGAAGTATTTGGGCACCTTTAAACTTACACGTAAACCCGCATATTTTAAATACAAAGACTGAAGACTTAAAAGAACCCAGACAAAAGTATTTGAGCTACTTTAAAACAAAAAAAGGAAACCTGCATTTTAAATACGAAGTCTGGATACCTAAGGAATCTGATCACCCATCATAAGAGGAATACAAAATATTTCCAGACCAAGTAATTCGCAGAACACCCGTCATAAGAGGATTACTAAAGTTTCCCAGGCCAAGTGATTCGCAGAACACCCGTCATAAAAGACTACTAAAATTTCCCAGACCAAGTGATTCGCAGAACACCCGCCATAAGAGGATTACTATAATTTCCAAGACCAAGTGATTCGAAGCATTTAATAAAGTGATGTGTCCATTCTAAACTGTGCGAGGAGATTGTGTTCCCAAAAGTTAGTTTGGGGGAAGTGTAAACATTTATTTTACAAATATGAATTTGACATGTTTTTCTTGCTAAGTGGTTATATGTGAGGCTGGCAACCTCAAAATATGAAAATAGTATATTCATAAACCACAACAGCAAGCGCTGGCGATTGTTTCTTTTTTGCTAGTCGTACAGAAAACCGACAGCAGAGGTAACCCCAGTCTCCGACTGGAGCAGTGATTCTTCTTCTTTCGTTCGCTTGAAATATATTGTCTATATCTGCAATGTTGTTTCTTGTATAAACTTGACTGTCTTTTGTAGTTCAAACAGAGGTCCGTATAGTTTTGCTTCCAGTGTTGTTTCTCTAGGCCAGTGTGTTTGCCTCAATATATCATATTCGGGGCAATCTTGAAGTACGTGCTCCGCAGTCTGGGGTGCCTGTCCACATGTACACATGGCTGAATTGCCAATCTTGAATTTTGTATAGATGTGGCTGCGGAGTCGTTGTGTCCTGTTCTGAGGCGAAGAATGACAATTTGTTCTGATCTGTTCATAGCTTGGTAGTCATCCTGCTTTGGTGTTGGTGACTTTCTGATTGATTTGATCATCTTTTTCTTCTGATGGTACGTAACTGGTACATCCGGTTGTTCGTCTGCAGCACCTTCTTTAGCCAGTCGGTCTGCTCTCTCGTTTCCTGGTATTCCACAATGTGGAGTAGTAATGAGTGATGTTTACATCCCGTGTGCATCAAGTGTATCATATCGTTTTGTGACATATATGTACCTTGTTAATTGTAACCCATGCAAATCATTATTCGCGCTGTCCAAGCACATATTTTCCTAGTTTAATAGCCAGAAGAATATTGGTGATTTTTAATCATCTTCCCTGAGCTACGCTGTGTACTCAGGAATTTGATTCTTCTGAGAGATTAACATTGGTGGGTGGACAGCGAGACAATGGGACTGTTAATTTGCAGATCACAAATGTACCTTGTACTTAGCAGAGGCATTTGTTTTTATTTTGTCTTCAAGATCGTCGTACTAAGCAATCAGACCGTTCGATGAACAAAGCTGTCAGACTGTGAAGTGTCATCATCACAAACAAATCGACAAAAAACCAAGGCTGCAGGACTCGCTCGTACAAGCTAAGTGTTAACTAACAGGCACTAGAAATCGGATATTAAAATTAAATTTTAATTTTAATTTAAATCCTCAACAGCAAACCATAAGTCAGAAGAGTTCAGGACAACCACTGGTGTAAGACAAGGTGATATCCTATCACCTTACCTCTTCATACTCCTTATGGACGATGTCATCAAGGCATGTAAGGAGAGAACAAGAAAGTATTCAGTGGGGTACTGGAAGATGAGACAGGTCTATATTTCAGAGCTGGCATTTGCTGATGATGTTGCCCTGATTGCTAAATCAGAGGCACATCTCCAATCCAACCTGCAAGTCTGGAAGGAAGAGCTGGAGAAGAGAGGGATGGTCATAAGCAGCTCTAAAACAAAATCCATGGTGATATCACGAGAAGAAAGAAGACATCAGATTAAGCTGGGAGAACAGGTCTTGGAGCAGGTTGACCACTTTAAATACCTCGGAGCTATTATAGACCGAAAGGGAGGCATCAGAGAAGAGTTGGCCACTCGAAAAGCAGCAGCTGGGAGACTTTTTCAGGCCATAAATCGAGGATTCCTCAGCAAGAGAAAGGTTGGTAAGAAAACGAAGATGGCTGTATACCGCTCCACCTATGTCCCAGTCTTGACATATGGATGCGAGTCATGGGCAATGACTACAACCCATAAAAGCCAGATCCAAACCTCAGAAATGAGGTATCTGAGGAAGGTGGTTGAAGTAACAAGAAGAGACATGGTACGCAACCAGACGATACGTCAAGGCCTAAAATGCCACCCCCTACAGACCCAAGTAGAACAGTCCCAACTAAGATGGTTTGGCCATGTCTGCAGAATGGGAGAAGATCGGCTACCACGACAAGCATGGGAAACAAAGAGCCAAGGATCCAGACCCCGAGGACGACACAGAGTCCGCTGGGAGGACAACATTAGACAATCTTTGAAGGACCGAGGACTAGAATGGAACCAGGCCAGGAGGAAGACAGCCGATAGAATAGTCTGGCGCTCTCTCTTCCAAACCTCTACACCTCACGGTAGAAGGGGAACGACTAAGTAAGTAAGTTAAATCCTCAAACCAAATCTCGATGAAGAGAAATTTTATTTTCATCTAAAATTCACCATCATTCCACTACTATTTTAACTTGCTAAAACTAATTGATTATTAAATTTGTTTCCTTTTATTTTAAAACATAATCATAGTTGATTCAGTTATTATAAGTGTGAAAGCAACGTACGAGCAAGACTCTTCTAATATATTTATGTATACATTTAGAGATATTTACATCAATAGAGCTTCTTCTTGTAAAAGGGAATTTCGCTGGATATAAACCACCTGGCGGCTTGAACGGGCTAAAACAATTGCTTAATTCTTCATAAAAGGCTACGGACAGATATAAGTTAACAATTGCTCGGATCTATGCAGCATTGCTCTTGACTTCTGAATTATCTTGTGAAGACTCCCTTTTTAGTCCCGCAGGAAGCCTGCACCAAGTCACCACTGTAGTTAGTTCCGCAGGAATCCTGCTTCAAGTGTGACAAAACGTAATTTTACAAGTACTTTTGTGACCCTCTCTTTCATCCCCTCCGGCAGTATCACTTATTTTCTTCATTTTCTTCATCGTCCTTGTACGGAAGGTTAATTGTTTTATTTGGCATGTCTGAGTATAGAGTGGATGTCGACAGATACGCGAGAAGGTATAGAAAAAGATTTGCACAGGTGATAGAATTGAGGAAAAGATCTGTCTCTGGAGTGATTAGGTAATCTCTTCCAGCCTATCCGTACGACCGTACTTTATTGCAAGACAGCTTTTATCTCCCTATCAAGAATAGATAAGTTACTCTACACACACACCGCTATGTGACAACAAGACACACACACGTGAAAAACTAAGGATAAATGGGTATGTGTCTGACCAACACACTAAGGTAAGTTTCTTTGTAGTTTATTATCATTAAACTCGAAAACATCAAAATATGAAAGAAAAGATCAAAGAGTCATTTACATGCATATGAAATAATGTAGGAAAAGTGCACCCTCCCCCGAAATGGAGAAAAGAACCCAAAATTATTAACCCAAAGGTTGAAGGTTAGAACTCTGTTACAGAATAAACAGTATTGGTACTCTATGAAACCCAGTAAAAGAAACCAAAAAAGTTAGACAATATATATATATATATGGATAGTTTTTTCCCCAAACATGAAAATACTCGCACACTCTTTCAAACAGTGGTCACTCTCACACCCTTACCTAATTGCCTGGTATAGTAGGTCTGTAATATCCCTTGGTAATAAAATTAGTACATGAATATATTATCTATTTTCACTTAATATTCTGTCACCCCAGTTGTCGCAGATCCAAATTGGCCCCAGTCCATCCCCAGAAATTAGTTAATGAGGTGGGACCCAAAGACGCAGCAACAGAGACCGCAGTCAGCGACCCATAGCTTGACTGCTTGCGTCAGGGTCAGCGAACCAGAGCTGACCAAGACCCTACTCCACCTCCAAGTGGTGGTCCTGGAAACAGGCTGCATCACTGCAGTCTGACTGAGAGAGTAGGGATCGAAGAGGGAAGGAAAACCCGGTCCCAAAAAATGCTGTGCTGAAGTCGGATGTGTCGGCCAAAAGGCGCAGATATCGCAGCTTCGCTGTAAACAGACACAACGCAACCAACGTCCTTTTCAGGACGAACGAGGAAGAAGAAGAAGAAGTTAATGAGGTGAACGCCTAATCTGGTTCTTCTCCTAGAAGTGCTATTACAAATAGCCAAAACTGTGAGAGTTCTTGAGGTTCACTCTTTAACGGGAAAAATACTTCCAGTATTGGCAAACATCTGGTTGCTAAAATTTAAAATCTGGGTTTAGGATGTCCATTATTAAAAAATGTATTGCCCTCCAATACTCTCTGGCGAGTGCCCGTTCCCAAATGAAATTGGTGACGCACAAGCCAAGCAAAGGAGAAAAATAACAAATCGGAAAAAGAAAGACCGCTGGACGCCCGTGTGATCAGGTCTGCGAAGAATACAAGGAAACATTGATGAAAACAAATGCAACTATTATATCTACACACAGACAGGGACAAGACGTTCTCTTCTCCACTCCGTCAGTCCTGATTAAATTTAAAAGGCACACGGGTTTTCCTTACGCCTATACGTTAGCAGATTCCGCTGGCAGCTGAGTTCGGTCGCCTTGAGTTATGTTAACTCATCCGCCCCTGCTCGCGCCGGCGTTCAGCGTACAATGTTAATTATTATTTAATCTTTCCATACGCGATACCTAAACAATGATTGCATGTCATTAAATAGCTATAAAATGTTCAGCGTCTGTTGGCTTTGTAGTATGTTATAAAAATAATATACGCTATAACACATGTTGCATTGGGAAATATATGGAGATCAAGAGAAATCGGATCCAACACGAAAATAAGAATCTTCAACTCAAATGTGAAGTCAGTCCTATTGTATGGCTCTGAGACATGGAGAACAACAAAGACAACAACGAAAAAGCTACAGACTTTCAAAAATGGGTGCTTGCGTAGAATAGAAGGATTTAAATGGTATGACACGGTTACCAACGTGGAACTGATGACAAGAACTAGACAAGTGCCAGTGGAACAAGAGATGAGAAGAAGACGATTGCGATGGATAGGACACACACTGAGGAAACCTGTTGATAGCATTACAAGGCAGTCTTTGTTCTGGAACCCCCAGGGCAAGAGAGGATGAGGTAGACCAAGAAGCACATGGAGAAGAGAGCTGGAAACAGAGGTGAAAATGATGAGGAGAACGTGGAAAGAACTTGAGATGATGGCACGTAACAGGAGGACTTGGCATGTGTTTGTTGAAGGCCTATGCTCATTCGGGAGTGGAGGGTTATGATGGTATGATGATAACAAATATACACAGTGAAATATAACGATGTACTCTATCCATCACTATCAGTCACTTTATTGCCTATACGTCCAGTCAGCTAAACCGTCAGGTTTATCTCTCTCCTGTAGATTAAGTGTCGCATCTGCCTATCTTGTTAACATAATTACTGTCTATGGTATGCGGGTGGCGTGATTTAACATTTTAATAGAATATCTTGTATGAAATCGCTACGCGTTACTTTATTTCACTCGTTTTACTAGCGAGAAAAATCAAAGTGAAGAATAAATGTTATAAGCTATCACTTCTTAAAACATTAGCACTATTATCCTTTTACCAGAAAATTCAGAAATGAGAATCTCCACGAAACGCTAATATCAAATCCAAACAAGGAAATATACTGTTCAAAAAAAGAAACGCATAGCTACTGAAGGCACACACATAGCCATAATTTTGACATTTAATAACTTTTTTAATTTAATGAGTTAATTGTTCAAATTGCACCCAAGAATACCTTAGGGCTCAACCAATCAATTGACAGTTGTTTTGCATCTGGGTCACGAGAGTTTTTTGGCGTACGGGCTTTCCCGTTAGTATGGTGTGTGGCCTCCTCTTGCATCGATCAGCGACTGGCATCTCCTGGGCATGGATGCGATCAGACGTCTGATGTGGGCCTGTGGGATGGCTGCCCATTCTTCCTGGAGTGCCTGGAACAGTTCACGACGATTGGCCGGAGCAACGTCTCGGCGACAAACACGTCTATGCAGCATATCCCACAGGTGTTCAATCGGACTCATGTCTGGAGACAGGGATGGCCAGGGAAGGGTGAGAATGTTGTTGGTAGTCAGGAACTGCGTGGTCAACCGTGCACAATGGGGTCTGGCGTTGTCCTGTTGAAACACAGACCTTTGGGCAGCCAAAAGTGGAAGGACATGGGGTCGAAGAATTTCATTGACGTATCGTTGCGCATTCAAGCCTCCTTCAATGTGCACCAATTGACTCCTTCCGTTGTAACTGATCATTCCCCACACCATTGCACCTCCACCACCGTGCTGCGGAGCTTCATCAACGCAATTTTGGGCAAAATGTTAATTTCGCCTACTGTAGACCCTACGCCGTCTATCATGACGCTGCAACAAAAAGAAAGATTCGTCACTAAACCAGACACGTCTCCATTGATTGTCAGCTGCCCAGGGACGATGCTGGTTAGCCCAAAGAAATCGATTTTGGCGATGGCGGCGCGTAAGGACAGGTCATCGGTGAGGTCGTTGTGCCCAAAGTCCAGTGTCATGCAGTCTATTCCGGACAGTTTAATCAGACACATGACGTCCTGCAGGCAATGACTGGGCAGTTGAGGAATCTGTTGTAAACCTGTCTCTGAGGTGACGAAGCCGAATAAAGCGATTCTCCGCTGCTGTTGTCACTCTAGGTCGTCCACTGCGATGCCGGTCTTCAACTGAGCCGGTGGCTTGGAACCGGTGCCAAAGTCAACTGATGGTACTCTGATGCACGTTTAGATGCCTGGCAACCGGACTTTGACTTTCGCCTGCATGCAGTCGGCCAATAGCAATGTTCCTTAAATTTATCGATAGAGACGCCATAAATGTCTGCTTGAAAATGGACTGAATTTTATTGTGTAGCGTTATCCTTTTATAGGGTTTCAGTTGCGTAGTCAGTGAATAGTGTTCACCCCAAATTTTGTTGCTTTCATGTGCGCGCAACATGAGCTGTGGTCAAAAATTGCGTCATAAACAATATTGACCACTGCGTTGTAACGATTACAAAAACGAACGCAATTCAGGTCAACACGTGCATTTGACACTGCAAAGAACATTTGAGGCTGGTTTTTATATACCCTAGCACCAAATTGTACTTACAAACTCATAAAAACGCGCCCTCGGATAGCTATGCGTTTCTTTTTTTTGAACAGTATAGTTTAATGCTGCGCGCTAGAATACTTCCTAATTCTGACTGACAACTAACAATGGGGTTAAGAAAACGACAGTATATATATATATATATCATTGGATTTCTCTGATCTCTAATGTTGTTAATTTCGCGTCCCGTTGAGACCCAAAATTCAGAAGCTAGGCGTATCAAGATAAAAGACTTACGGCCGGTCTATCAAGGTTTCCCGTCGAGAGGTTTCGACCGGCATCAAAAGACTTTCTGTTCGTCTAGCGGGTTTCTCTTTAAGAATGCCCGCTTCTGAAGATCAAAGCGCCCAGGGGTTTCTAACTTCCCCTGAGTATGAAACTTCAAAAAGGTCTGTGTTTCTGTCTCTCCCACGTGCTTGCCTGTCTGAGAACTATTATTATTGACAGATGCTCGCGTGAGGGAACGAGGTAAACACAGCCTGGTTTGCTTCCCTGTTATGACTGACAGGTCACGCAGTTTGTAAACATTACGTTAACTTGTGTTTAAAAAAAAGAAGGCGGAACAAAATGGAACGTTGCAGAAATAAACAGTTGGTATAGGCCTGTTTAGCTAGCAAATCAGAGGGCAGCTATTAGGTTGCAATAAGCTGTCAGATTATACTGTTGACTCTTTTTTCCAGTACGCGTCACAGTCCTATTACACTGGCTAACAAAAAAAATTTTTTTTTTCTTTCTCTAACATTTCTATTCTTTTTTAATGCGCTGTGACCACTACTCTAGAAATACGTAAGTTTTTTACAACGTTCCAGCCAATTGAACTGTGGTATTATGAGTCGGTGAATGGCATGTGGTACATCGCGATGAAGCACCAACAATAATCGGCAAGCATGGTCAGTCCTTGTAATGACGATTAATCTCTTTGAGTCGGTCTTGCTACCTTTGACAGAGTTGATTTCTATTAACACAAGCTGGTCGTGCACGATCGATTCAATAGAATACTATATTGTCTGTCTGGGGAAGCTGTCTGATATTGGCGAGGGTCCAGACGATATGAGATAATAGCTTCCGGGACTATCCCTGTATCAAGATTATTACAGATAATCTGTCTGGGGGCGGCAATATTGGTCTGCAAGAATTGCAATGACCTTTAGCTCCACTCTTGACATAAAAAAAGTTCACAGATTTGATTGTGAGTTGGCAGAAGTATTACGACATATTGACAGAGGTCACGGGATGGAATTTTAAAATGTAATATTTTAAATCACGCGGGGGGAGAATTAAATTAAACACCCCTACCCATATAGTCCAGAGCTTTCGATTGGAGTGATCTGAGAGACGGGATAAACAATAGATTTCATTGGAATTCGTCGGAAGCACAATCTGGGATGTAAGCAGAGGAAAGGAAATATAATATAGTGAATTCGGGGCCTCAGATCAGACTGCATCGCCACGTCAAGCCAGCAAATCCCTAGAGCCAGAGAGAGAAGGATCGGACTAAGAATTACTATATTAAAAGTGAGAGATCGGAAGTATTTGGGCAACTTTAAACTTACAAGTAAACCCGCATATTTTAAATACAAAGACTGGAGACTTGAAAGGACCCAGACAAAAGTATTTGAGCAACTTTAAAACAAAAAAAGGAAACCTGCATTTTAAATACGAAGTCTGGATACCTAAGGAATCTAATCACCCGTCATAAGAGGAATACAATATATTTCCAGACCAAGTGATTCGCAGAACACCCGTCATAAGAGGAATACTAAAGTTTCCCAGAACAAGTGATTCGGAGAACACCCGTCAAAAGAAGATTGCTAACATTTCCCAGAACAAGTGACTCAGAAAACACCTGTCGTAAGAGGATTACTACAATTTCCAAGACCAAGTGATTCGAAGCATTTAATAAAGTTATGTGTCCATTCTAAACTGTTCGAGGAGATTGTGTTCCCAAAAGTTACTTTGGGGTAAGTGTAAACATTTTTTTTACAAATATGAATTTGGTATGTTTTTTTTGCTAAGTGGTTATATGAGGCTGGTACTTGAACATATGAAAATAGTATATTTATAAACCACTACAGCGAGGGCTGGCGATTGTTTCTTGCTAGTCGTACAGAAAACCAACAGCAGAGGTGACCCCAGTCTCCGACTGGAGAAGTGATGAGTGATGATTACATTACGTGTGCATCAAGTGTATCATATCATTTTGTGACATATATGTACCTTGTTAATTCTAACCCAGGCAAATCATTATTCGCGCTGTCCATGCACATATTTTCCTAGTTTAATAGCCAGAAGAATATTGGTGATTTTTAATCATCTTCCCTGAGCTACGCTGAGTACTCAGGAATTTGGTTCTTCTAAGAGATTAACATTGGTGGGTGCACAACATGAAAGCAACGTATGAGCAACACTAGGAGCCGCGCTAGTTTTATGGTTACCACGTTGCGCTGGCGATCAGGTGTTTAAGGTTCACGCCCGGGCGTCGGCATTTGAAGGAGTACCACCGACTAGGATTTTGACTGAATAACCTGAACGGCTCCTGAGATAAACCCTCTGTGGATGGGAAGGAGCAAAGCTTCTGACTGGGTTGACAGGAAAGTCGACAAGTCCCCCAGCCTCGCAATGATATGCCATTGGGCAGAAGGGCTGAAAGCCCAAGTGCCGTTGGTTAAGAAAAAAAAAATGAGCAAGGCTCTTATTTTATATATGTGTATACTGTTAGAGATATATTTACGTCAATAGAGCTTCTTCTTGTCAAAGGGAATTTCGCTGGATTTATATCAGCTGGGGGCTTGAACGGGCTAAAATCATTGCTTAATTCTTCACAAAAGGCAACGGACAGATATAAGTTAACAATTGCTCGGCCCTATATACAACCTGACTTCTGAATTATCTTATAGATACTACCTTGAGATAGAAGCGTCATTACCCTTCTATCTACATCTCTGCCAAGAGTAATCTTGTGTGAAAGTAGACACCTTTGACGACCCACTTTACATACTCTTGAGTTTTGGCCACTGTTGGACCACTACTGCAAAGCAGGGGAGGCAATCCGTGACAACAATGCACCACTGTAGTTAGTCTTGCAGGAAGCCTGTTCCAAGTCACCACTATAGTAAGTCCCACAGGAAGCCTGCACCAAGTCACCACTGTAGTTAGTCCCACAGGAAGCCTGCACGAAACAGTTACATGCTCTCATAGCAGCGGTTCATGTAGTGATTTGTTTTACAAGAAGAGGTTGCTATCCTCATTCATGGCCTTGTATTAGGCGCATTGAACGACATGGATGAATGTACAATAGTCCTATTTCTTTCTTGGTCTCTTCAAAGACCCCCGGGAACTATACGACATATGACCTAGATAATTAGACACGTGATTATACAGGGTGACTGACAAGTCACGTGCTATTTATAAATTTGTATTTCTTCATTTATCCACTTACTTTATACGAAACAAACGTCACAATACAGAGAATTATCTATTATTTTATTACATCAAATGATGTGTCACATGTTGATGTCTGATCTGCTTTTTTGATATCTTATTTAATTTTTGATTTATTTTAAATAATATTGTAAAACTACAGCGCAGGGGGGAGATCAGGCACGTGACGTCATAGCGGGCAATAATTTTTAGTCTCTTTTGTAACGTTGACTTTATGGGTCATTTTAGAATTTAGTTTATATTGTTATGTTTCTGGTAAAAAAATTAGAACGTATTTGTCAAATTTCAAATTGCCTTAATTGCTCTTTGTTTTTGATATATGTCTCATGTTTATTAAGTAAGTTTAAGTGCTTAAAAAAAACATTTCGAAAAGAAGAGATTCACTTGTCAATCACTGTAGAAATATTATATCCTATACTAATCATCTACCCTTCCAAGATGGAGGTGAAATTCGTTTCTCACCTTAGACGCCGAAAGAAAAACATCAGGAATTTGTATATTTCGATGGATATCACCATGTTATGTTAAATTATAGAATAAAAGATACACCAGAGTATCTAGTGGTGTAGATATTTTCCTATAACTGACCTCGAAACCCTCGAATCGGTCGGTTGGATCGGAGGGTTGATCAGTGAGTTAACAATTCACTATCGTAAAACAAGCTATTGTTACCGAAACAGAACCAGGCTCGACAGTAAACATGACTCACTCTAATAAGAGAAGGAAGAACGTTGGGCCTAAATAATGTGCAAGAGCTAAGAGGAGTGGCGTCACAACGAACAACCTGGAGAGCACTGGTTTCTGCCTTATGCGCCGTGTTTGGCGCTTAAAGAATTTATTATTATTATTATTAATCATCTGATCGTCCTTGACATTTTATGGCAGCGGTCACGCTTGGGCCATGGCTCTCAAGTGGCATCATTCTCTTGACTATTCGGCCTCCGATTCAAACTGAACGCATTTCGTTAAGGGGGAACAATATCATGGCTATTTCCACATGATGTTGTAAGAACATCTTTTCGTATAAACTTAGGGAGCATCTCGACATCTCCGACCTCCCATAATCCTGGACTTTACTCCTCATGTATCTCTTGCGCACATCTTCAAACTTCAGCTGGGGTTGCCTTTTTGTTTTGGCTTGGGCGCAGTCTTGGGATCAACATTAAATGTAGTGCTGTTGAGTGCTATTTAGCACTTTCTTACAACTCATGTACAACAAGCAGGTAAAGTCGCCGACTTATCTAACTTTCTGTACTCCCTACACAGCCAGACCTTGACGCTGGTGACTCATATCAATTTTCCTCCACCATCATATTTTTTCCCCCCTCATACTGTTACGTTATGAAACAATTATGAGTGTAATGTAAGGGACGTAAATTTTATTATCAAGGGACGGAATTTGTATGGGAAGGAAATTCATATCATTCAAAGCATTAAATAGTTATTGATTAAAAATATTTCCAAAACCGTTTGTAACAAAAATAGCAATTGCAAAGAATTTCAAATTCCATACAGAATGTTTTTGAAAATTGTTATTATTAAAGAAACTTGCATTTATATTTTGCAAGGGATAAATAAATGTACACTATGAGACATCCACGTCTGTAAATATGTATAACTCAAAGTTTCTTTTAATGCAGGAAAATAAGCATTACCCTAATCTTGTATTTTTGACCGGCACATAGTGCTGCCTAAACTAAAGTTGTGATGACGTGTTTGTCAAGTCCCCTTGTGAGCTCAGTCACTACCATAAGTCCACACCAACCGCATTCACAGCACATTAATATAGGATGTAACACAAGGAGATTTCATATTGCATAGTGGCATGTATGGACATTACAATATACCGAGTCCAACACAAATATAACAATCTCTCAACTCACACATTTAGTCTCATTATATGGCTCTGAAACATAGATAAAAACAAAGGTGTTATAATCCGCAGTTGTTGAATCACACGTAACCGTACGTTTCCGTTGATAAGCCGTCCAATTCGCTTTCACTGTGTAACGTTACAGCCAAACCATAAATTCTTACGTCGAATCCCTAACCGTTATCACAGTAAATTTTTGTTTACTGTTTAAACAATATCAGTTCTGATAATACTCTTCAGCTTTACAAGGACAGCTTGTGACGTGAGAGACTTGAGTCTGTCACGGATTGCCTCCTCTGCTTTGCAGTAGTGGTCCAACAGTGGCCAATACTCAAGAGTATCTAAATAGGTCGTCAAATGTGTCTACTTTCGCACAAGATTACTCTTGGCAGAGATGTAGACAGAAGAGTAATGACTAGTGGCGGTTCCAGGGGGTTGTCATTGGGGGTGCTGCACTGTTCATTCATTTAAAATACTATACATAACACTCACAAATTGTGACCACCATGTAAAATATCAACCCAGACACAAATGTGTCTAACCTATTTAAAAGTGAAGTCCATTTTTCTGTCTTTCTTTGTTACAAAAACTTCAATAACTCTGTCATTGAAATCCCTGCAGGAATCAATCATTTTACTCTCGATGCTTAGCATGGCTAATGCTGAAAGGCGGTTTTCATATTTGGTGCTCTGTAGGAAACTTTTTATTCTTTTCAGTGTAGAAAAACATCTCTCTGGTTCTACTGACGTCATAGGGGTTGTGATTGTGAATATGATTTTCACAAGACAATTTACTTCAGCAAGAGAATTTTGTAGTCTACTTTTAAAAATTATTTCATGAATTTTGGAAGGCCCAGAAAAGTGATGAAACTCTTCCATTTCATAAAGTACGGATAGCTCGGTCCGAAGTCTCTCTTTATTCCACATCGGGTATGCCGCTACAGTTTCATCAAGTTCTCTTGACGAGAATTCTCGACTGTAAAGAGGAAATTGTTCTGGAACCAATAATCTCGCTGCGGAAAGATGACCAGTAAAGGCAAATCGTTCCTTTGCTTGAAAGCAAATTGTATCACATACTTCCTTAACAAGACTGTTTAGATCAATATTCTTTTTACGTTTTCTAGAATCTGTTGTTTGTTCTTAATCGTGGAAGTTAACAGAGATGTCAATGTTATTTCCGATACCTGAAATCACACGATGAAAATCCTGCTTTGCTGAATAAACTATCAAAGAATTAGCATTGCGGCTTTGAAGTTTATCATACAAAACATCAACATGTGGCATGATACGGTGGAAGAAGGAAAGCCTAAACAAGAAAATCGGTATCATTCAACACATGGAGAAGTCCAGTCGCTGCCTGAACTGTTGCACAATTACCTGACTCGCGCAACTCACCAAAACATTCTTTCAGTTCATCTTTGTTTTCCTAGACTGTTGAAACAGTCCTGGAGTTGAAATTCCATCTAGTGTTACATGTTGACGGAATTCTTTTACACTTTTTTCTGCAGAACCGAGAGTCGTTGTGGTGATCTTGAAAAAAATGCAGGTATTCCTGACAATGTGTGAAAGAAAATACGCACTTCTGAATTTTGTGAAACAGCTTTTTGCATTATTAGATTTAGCTGGTGTGCGTAACAGTGAATAACATGAGCATGTTGGTATGCTTGTTTAATTATAGTTTGTACTCCACCTTTCTCTCTACTCATTACAGCTGCACCGTCATAGGTTTGAGCTATTAGCTTAGTATAGCCATCTTTCAGACTAAAAATCAGTTGTAGTTTTTTTTTTCTCTAACCAGCGGCACTCGAGCTTTCCAGCTCTTTTGGCCCTATGACATGTCATTGCAAGGCTGGGGGGTCAGTGGACTTTCCTTCCAACCCGGTCAGGAGCTTCGCTCCTTCCCATCCACACGGTATTTATGTGCAGGAGCCGTTCAGGTTACTCAGTCAAATTTCCGGTCGTAAACATTCCTTCAAACGCTGACGCCCGGGTTTGAACCATGAAAACCTGGTTGCCAGTACAACGCTGTAGCCATTACTCCAGCGCGGCTCCCAGTCAGTTGTAATAAAACGTATTCTGACAGACCTTGAGCATTCTGTGAAATATGGTTGTTAAATCCCCAAAATCTTGCGTGCACCTGACCCTCGTGCTCATAACGAAAAACAAGAACTTGTGTCGTTGCTGCAACATCTGTTGTGTCGTCCGTCATAACAGCATGGAATTTTGCTTTGCTTATGTCGCTAGCAATTTGAGCTCTGCACACTTCTAGGATACATTTTAGAAGCTCGTTTTGAATTGTTTTTGAATGTCCTTTGAAAACAGTGGCAGTTTCAAAATGAGTTCGCAATGTATCATCCAGTTTAGAAGCAAAGTCTAGTAATAATCTAAAGACGCCCTGATTAGCAGACTCCAAACTTTCATCATGACCATGCAGTGGAAGTTCAAATTTCCCACAAAACTTTATGCAGTCAATTATTTTTGAAAGAATGTTTCTATTTCTTTTCACCTCTTCGTTGTGTTTATTAATATTTAATTTTTATGCCTCGCTTAACTGTGAAGAAATATCCACTGTCCCCAGCATCCCCAATGCTACAACGTATCTAACGTAGACTGTGCTATTTTCGTGTTTCTGAAGCTTGCTATGCAAATGTATCAGATCCGTTATGCCTGTCTTTGTCCATGTAGTATCACCGTTGAAAATTAAACAAGGAAAACAATATAATGCATTCTTTACATTACAGCCACACAACCAGTCATGATGTTCATAAATTTCTCTGTTAAATCTTATCTGGTATGTATAGTTCCTGCTAGTTGAGGTCTGGATAATTTTTAAATTCAGAAGAGGCCGACATAGTGTTTTTACACCGCATTTTTCAGCCAACGACAATTGCAAAAAAACTATTTCTTGTAAATCTGTAACAGTTACTTCACCCATTTCTATAATAATTCAGCACACAAGAAAATATCAGCATTAAATTAATCTCAAAACAATGCAATTGACCAACGTTTTGCGGTATTGTGGTGAACGCGCACGTAAACAATCGCTCGATAGTGATAATTTCCCCTTGAGCTATGTTCCGTTGCAGCACTAGTTAAATAAATTCAACCCAATTGCAGCTGGCCTCTTGATGTGTGTATAATACGCATTCGCATATAAAAGGTCAAGGCCACTTGAACTGTCATCGTTTGCAGCACTTGCCACAATACGGTGTTGGATACTTTTTGTTTTGTTTTGTATTTAACCCTTCCGGTGTAACCTCATTTTTTTTGTAGTTTTTTATCTGTCTGGATTATGTATTATAATGTAGTAGAGACAGTATGCAGTCCTTTTTTTACAGGGGGAGCTGCAGCTCAACAGCTCATTAAAGAAAGCCGCCACTGATAATGACGCTTCTACCTTAAGGGAGTTTTACCAGATAATTCAGAAGTCTAGAACAATGCTGCTTAGCGCTGAACATTTGTTAACTTATATCTGTCCGTCGCCTTTTGCGAATTACTAAGCAATAGCTTTTAGCCTTTTCAAGCACCAGCTGAGTTAATTCAGCGAATTTCCTCTTAAAATGGTATAACTCTGTTTAGAGGTCAATATATATATATATTATTAAAAATCAACAATATTCTTCCGGGTATTAAACTGGGAAATCACTTCAAGATCTGACAGAGCTGAGAAGTTATCCAGAGGGCCGACTCTTATAGTTAGAAGATTTAACCTATAACACAACAAGATAACTGAGAAGGAACCACAACTTAACGTTATTGTGAGCGATTTGTATAGATCGAAGCTTCAAACAGCCGCAGACTTGAGGGTACCGCTGTGTCTTGAAGGTTGTCTATAAGCTTACAAAATATTTTAGTGAATTAATGTACATTTAAAATTAATGAATATTTAAAATTATTGTTATGCTTAACATAAATCCTCATGTCTTTATCTTGCCTTGTCCCGGAAGAAAGATGGCTTCCATCACTATATAACCTCAATTTTGGACAGCATTGGCACAGCTAGAAGTCCTTGTTAGGACTGACAAACGCTAGCAATAAAAGCTTACAGTTCCTTTTAGGGTCTTGCTTTTGGGTGCCGTGCTCAAAGAATTCGTCATCTGTTTTTCTTTCTTATCTTTTATTTCGGTACATTTTGTCGATGTATTATAAGGAAAACAATTTTGCTAACTTTGGCAAAATGC
The DNA here is from genome assembly GCA_024509875.1 of Oreohelix idahoensis. Lineage (NCBI taxonomy): Eukaryota > Metazoa > Mollusca > Gastropoda > Stylommatophora > Oreohelicidae > Oreohelix > Oreohelix idahoensis. Next base: position 192,104 of record JAMPIV010010078.1, on the reverse strand, counting down.
TAAGCCAAAGGGAAGTCGTCATTGCTGGGTTTAGAAAATGTCTTTAACTGATGTCAAAACTCTTAAGTGTATTGAATGGTTGTACACCGTACCCCTTTTGACTGTTTTAACCACAGCCTCAAGACGGTGTTGTAGAAATTGATCAACAGTGGCCAGTCAGCATCAGAGGGGCGTCTTGGTTATAAACCACAGATGCCATAACCTGGTCCTATTTTGCAGGTTCAGCTAGTGGTAAAACACGTGGCACATTTTTGGACATTGTGAACTGTTTAACAGTGGACCAACACTGTTTCTGACATAAGCATAGCTTTTTCAGTGTCCAGATGTTTTAACGACCAAAGAAAGTCAGATACTGCAACGAGTCAAGCAAGTTATGTACAACTTATCGTAAAAAAACAAGCCAAGGCACTCAAGCCAAGAACATGATGAAAATGATTAAAAAGTGACAATATACGTTTTGTAAATTGTGTGAAATCTTGTAAGATATTGATATCATCTCATCTCAACCCGTAACCCGTCATGGGTCGTAGGTGTGCCATGGTGGAAGCATCAGCAGACAGGGTCCTCCACTGCTTTCTATCCTCAGCAATGCGTACAAGTGTGGAAAAACCGTGCCCTGCCCATTCTTTGATGTTTTTAGCCCAGGATTTTCTTTGCCTTCCTCTTCTCCGTTTACCTTCGACTGTTCCCTGGAGGATCGTTTTCAAAAAGGGGTCATGACGAGTTACATGCCCAAACCAGGCGAGCTTTTGACGTTTCACTACTGGCAAAAGTGGTTCTTGGAGGCCTGCATAGGTGTCTATTTTCTCTCTAACATAGACATTCGTTTTGTGTTCTTTATAGCAAATGCGCAAAATTCTTCTATAACATTTATACTCGAACGCCTGAATCCTTCGCTCCGTATCTGCAGTGAGTGTCCAAGCCTTCACACCCATACAAGAGAATAGATAATGCAAGTGATTTGTATAATTTGATCTTCCCAGGAAAACTGATGTTACTTTTCCAGATCACATTCAGACTTGTCATAGCAGCTGAGGCCATCTCAAGTCTTGTCTTGATTTCTTTACTTGATCTTCCATCACTACATATAGAGGACCCCAGATATTTAAAGGTGTTAACTTCTTCTAACGTTTGCCCATTTAACGTAATGTTGGTCGGAACATGTTTCTTATGGTACTCACCAATATCTTGCTTTTTTCTATATTAATTTCCATCCCATACGTTCTTGTTACTTTCTCCAATCTAGAGGTAAGGTCTTGAAGTTATGATTCTGTTCCAGCTATAAGATCGATATCATCAGCAAAACGTAGATTGCAAAGAGGTCGGCCTCCAATCGATATGATTGTTTTATAATCGTAGAGAGCCTCCTGTATAATATGTTCTAGATCTATATTAAAGAGCACTGGGGACAGGATACATGCCTGACGAACTCCTCAGTTGTTTTGAAAAATTCTCCAATGTCATTGATTGAAAAAACTGCACTTCTTACGTCCTTGTCTTTCTTCTTCTTCTTTGATCCATGCCTATAGCGTCTTCCTATTCTTTCACCCGAATTCTTTAATTTTGTTATCTCTCTTTAATTCCTTTTTTTTCCTGTATATTTTGCATCCATTCGTTTGCGAAATATATTTTGCATACTATTCCTTAACTTTACCTGTTTCTTTTCTCAAAACGGAGAATCGCAATAGTGATTCTATTACACAGATGTCAGTCGCGCAGGTAGACGAGGATGTGCGAAAAATTCGTTTCGCTGGACATAGAGCAGACTTTATGTCTACATTTGCACCTGTCACGCGCGGGTTTTTCGGCTGAGCGCTCAGGAAAGGCGTGATTACTGACATCTCTACGACGCAGTACGAGACGGTTGTCTGAGAGTTGCTACTGACACGCGTACATCTCGGTCAGTAGGTGGCAGTTACGACACGCGTTAAGCTGACGTAAATGTTGGGAGTAGGGGAGATAATTTCGCTTGGCGAAATAAGTTGGGGCCCTTTGTCTAATTTTAAGATATTAACCCTAGTTTGAAACTTTATTTCATTTCACTCAGTAACTTCGCAGTAAGACAGAACTAGCCTTCGTTCGATTTCTAAATAATCTCTGTTAATAGAGATGGCCTTTAGTTTGGTCGAAGTGGTTTAAGTTCTTAGTACTTCTGTGTTTGAGGTAAATATTATATATAATAGATCTCTAGTATTTTGTGAAGTGATAAAGTGTTTAATCGCCTATTTCATTCTAAACTAGTTCTGTGTCCAGAGTGCTTAATTTATAGTTTGTATTATTTTTCTAGTGACGCATACAGTGGAAAGCAGAATAAATTATATTTCTAGCGTAACAAACATGTAGCGATGATAAATTTAATTTAACTGCTAACTACTCAGTCGAGTATTTTTTTCTAAACTAACTTATAAATGCTAGATGCGACATCAGTGAATAGTGACGGAATACGCATGATATTCCTAATTCATGATGATCGAAATTTTATATAACTTATTTTTCGGGAAGTTTTAAAATTATAAGTCAAGCGGTCTGCTTGCTATTTAAAATGTAAGTTATATTGAGTACATAATATGTAAATGATTTATATGTGCTTTTCCTTTTATACAGTGAAATACTGGGGTGACCCGAACTTTACCGGCGTTTAATAAGAGTTTCATATTTGTGAAGAAATAGACAGTCCTTATTTTGAACCACGTGGGTTTCTCAAGTAACACTGGTCTGTCAGTGCATATGCCAACAGAATTAGACAGAAATACTATATCCCACTAACGGGTTTCAAAGACTGTAAGGATCAATACGGGGCCTTTGCGCCAGATCTTAAATTCTTTCATAAACTCTACGTAAATTTTCTGCCTGGCGGCGTGAATATTACAAGAAATAACATTAACATTGTCCGACTAGATTATTTTGTGGACAAATCTGTGGTGTGACCAAAGTAAATCGTATACTGAGAGAAGACTCCGATCTGACATTCCTTAAATTCTAGAAATCAAAGCTAATGACATTGTGATCTGCTAACTTTCGTGCCTGGACAAATTTTATGTGACTTAATCAGACAATCGAAAAATTAGAACACCCAAGGAATCGTTCCCTGAAATAGAGAGTTCAGTACGTCTTTTGGAACTGGGGATTTCTTGGTAGATGACTGCATTTTCGGGTCTGTGTGAAGGTCCTAGAATTTATTATGTTCACAGAGGCAGCGAGCAAAGTTGTAAGTATAACTGTGAGCACATGGCCATGGCTGAATGAATGAGTTTACGCAGGTCAGTGTTATTTTACCGTGTATATTGTCACCCCATTTGCTGTCGTAATTTCTTTTTAATCTGCAGAATTTGTTGCTATTGCTAGAGTTTTCTTTTTTTCTTAGGCTAAATCAGATTGTTCAACTCTGTTCATACATTTACGGGAAAGAAAGAAACCTCTTAGACTCAACCCTATGTATCTATAACTCTTTGGGCCATCATCTGTTCTCTTAACGGGGCTCTGGGCTAAACCTAGAGTTAAGATTCTAACGGGCTATCATCCTTGTAGCATTTTCTTGAATTTTATGACTATTTGTATATGCTTTTCCTTGATGTATTTCTGTGGTGTTGTGAGAAGATTTTTTTAGATGATAATAATAAAATCTCTCTTGAACTAAATCAGTGCGTTGGTCAGCTCTTTCATATATATATATATATATATATATATATATATATATATATATATATATATATATATATATATATATATATATATATATAATCATTTGTTATAGATTCCCACGTCTGTGTGTTTAACTGTCGTCACGTGTATGTGCGTTCCCGTGAGTAGATAGAGATTTATGTAATATATATCTGTGGTTTAGACTGTCTGACTACGTTAGATCTGTCGTAGATGATAGGTGAGAGAGAGAGAAGATTTTCCGCTCTCAGAGACATCCTCTATACCACGATTCTATCATCTCACTTGTGGAATTCTATCGCCTTTTCACTAACTCTCACGGTGGCTATCGCTTATTCTAGTCTATACAGAAGGGACCAACCCAAGTCTTAATTCCCCTATCGAAAATCTACGACAAATGGGGTCTCGCCCGACGGATTTTTGAACTTAGAATAGGAAGACGAGTACGACAAATGTGGACTCGTCTATCTGGATTTTGAACTTAAGATTCTTTATTCTGAAATAGAGTAAGAGTGTGATGTCTTGTGAGTTGTTATATCTTTAAATAATTTATCCCCTAGACTAACGATCTGTTTACGGACGTGCTGACCACACAAACTGATAAGTTTTTTTCCACAGCATTAAGAAGCATTATACATTTGGTTTACAGGTTGATTTTGTCGGAATACATGTTAATTAATGATTTTGTAATAATAAACGCTGGTAAAGTTTTGTGAGTGTATAACATTCACAAGAGTTCTGAAGCAGGAAGGTGTTTGAACAAAGTTAAGGAGTGCGTTTCGGACTACTTGTCCAGATTAATTGCCTCCCTCACCCTAACTGTCTTTAGGGGTAAATTTGATAGTGGTTTAAAATTAAGGGATTATTTTTGATGCGTGATGCCATATGATGATGGATGGTATCCGCATGTCTGGTTTTGTGTAGTGTGCAGATGTGTTCAGACAAACAATGTTCATACAAAAATAACAGGGCAATCCACATAGGACGTCAGTAAACTCACGACGTATAAAGTCAATGATTCTTGTAACAGCCGTTGACGTTTTTCTTCATTATTTATTGTGGACGCCACAGTGACAAAATGGTTACGCGAATATGTAGGCACATCAAACAGTCATTATCACAGCAACATTCAATACAGCAATAGACGGTAGACAGCATTACAATGATGAGTCAGATGCATGTTATATTTCATAGTGCTGTAAATGTAATCAGGTGAAAAACTCCATCCTTTTCTATAACAGCCAGGAGATAACCAGATGTATGAGATCAGTTCACTCTCCTTAGTCTGACTTCAGCAAGACAGACACGTCTGCCGAAGTATAAATAATGTCCTCAAAAATATCCTCTAGATAATAAAGGTTTTCCAAACCTAGTTCATTTAACAAAGTAGCAAGTAATGGTCCTTGGGACATGCATCAACCGATGCAGTACAATACAGCGACATGTGAGCTGGGAAACATCTCATGACGACGACTTTCGAAGACAGGCTATGAATCGAAATCGCTCACGACCCAAAATCGATAGAGTTAATGAAAAGTCAATTTACCTTGCCTTCAGGAAATACACAGAAATATCACGCCTCCCGACATGTGGGAAACACTAGAGGTATTATCTCGAATAAACGAAATATCCATTAAGAGGACTACACATCCCTGACAGAACAAAAAATAGCGGAGATCCCCTCTTCAACGAGGCATCTCTTTCGCCATTCAAATCGCTCACTCCACAAGTGGTGGGCGGAAACCGATCGACCAAAAAACAAGACCAGTCATGCGCAGTCCAGCGCAAAAAGACCACAGCTCAAAACTTAACTGCATTCAATACCAACGCGAGAAGACAAATGCTTACCGAGAAAAGTGACTATAAATTTCAAGCAGTTGTTGCCCTTTTGTTATAAAATAGATATTGTAATAAAACGATGTTGCGAGAATTTATCACGCAACAATTTTCTCTTTAATTTTTACAATAATTATTTTGTTTCCACTGTAGCAACTTATTTTTCAGAAGTAATCTTAACTACCATTTAGTTGGCGTAGTCGTGTTTTGCATTAGGTGCTTTATTGCTGATTAATAGCAGCGATAGTTAGATTTTATTTTTGGAGGAGGTATCCCAGGGTTAAGTATATCATCTTTTATTTGGTATTTTCTCGTAAGTGGTAGGAACCAGTGTATCCTTTTTCCTATTTTCTTTCTCCACTAGTCTCAGTTACTGACATAATATGGCCGAGAGGGCAAAGCTTAGACAACTCCTCAGGGACGAAGCGAGAGAGGAGGGACTTGAAGGAGTGGAAGCGAAAGCATTTGTCACGGACGAACTTGAGAGATATGATGCGGAGAGGAAAGCAGCTGAAGCTAAAGAGCAGAAGAAGATGGAAGAAGAAATGGAAATCCGCAGGGAGAGAGAAAGGGAGAAGGAGAGACAGCATGAGGAAAGAGAGAAGGAGAGACAGCATGAGGAAAGAGAGAAGGAGAGACAGCATGAGAAGGAGAGGGAGGACAGAGAGGAAAGAGAGAAGGAGAGACAACATGAGTTGGCTCTTAAAGCTCTAGAACTTCAAAGTCGTGGTGCTGCCTCTAACAGCAATGGAGAGTCTTCTCCTCATTCTTCCTTAACTGATCCTTCTAACAGTCAATCTCTTCACCTCACTGCTATGTCTTTTCCGCTAGAATCTTTCCATTGTCCAAATGAGAAGATTGACACTTGGCTAGAAAAATTTGAGAAAATTGCAACTCTGTACGGTTTAGAGAGGTCGCGTTGGAACATGAAGCTTTCCCAGGCTTTGAAAAGTTCTGCGTATGATGTTTACGCCAAACTGGAAAGCAGCCAACAAGACAACTATGATCTGTTGAAGAAAGCATTACTGGAGCGCTTTGAAATGAACGCTCGCAAATTTTTGCAACTGTTTCGCAACAGCAGAAAGGAGAATTCTGAATCTTTTCACCAGTTCTCTTCCCGTCTAAAGGGATATTTGACAAAGTGCCTTGAGCTCTCGCAGCTCCCCTCTACCTATGAAGGTCTTGAGGAATTTGTTTTAACAGAACAAATAAAGAACACTTTGTCTGCTGATACCCGGAGATTTCTAGCTGAGCAAGGGGCAGAAAAACTTGAAGACATTTTAGAAAAGTCTCTGCGTTACCATAATGCGCTGGCTGAACTACCGGCCACAAAGCGGAAACCGACAGATGAGCATTTTCGAAAAAATAATCTAGAGCAATCTTCTCAGGCTTTTAATCAAAATAACCACAGAGAAACTGGACCTCAAAACCCCCCTCCTGAAAAATCCAAGTTCTACAAGAACAAGTACCCTAACCACCTCAAGCAGTCTGATCAACCCGACCGCCCTACATGGCAGCGTAGCCAGAAAGGTCAAGGTGGCAAAGGGAGAACCCCTGCGCACGGGACATATGATCAGACCAAGCACACCGAGCCAAAACGCATCGGATGCTTATTAACAGTCTCGCAAGGCGGAATTATTGACAGTGATTCCCAACCTGTTGGGGATAGACCCTCAACGCGAGGTACTGTTATTTTGAACGGTTCTCAAAGTCTTTGTTTATTCGACACGGGGCTTTCTTACGATTGCATTGTTGCCAGAAACCTGGTTAAACCCGGTCATGAGACAGGAGAGACCGTCAAACTTTGTGGAGTTTCTAAGAGTGAGGCACCTACAGCGCTTCCCATCGCATTGGTGGAGATACACGCTGACTTTTTCAGAGGCGTGATCAAAGCGGCTGTTATGGAGGATCCCATCTACTTAGTCATACTTGGCGGTAGATACGTGTGTATTGAGAAACCGGAAGAGCCGATTGTGGCAGCAGTAACTACAAGAGGGCAAACCAAGAAGGAACGGGAGCCTGCGCCTAATTTGTTACCCATGGAACTTAAAGAAGCGCAATACAAGGACCCTACTTTGGCACCCTGCTTTAGGAAACTGCCCATGGCTAAGGAACCCAAACAGCACTGGGACATTTTTTCTGAGGATGGCGTACTTTATCGGAGAACGGGCAAGCCTGACCAAGGTTACAACCAGCTCCTAGTACCAAAACAGTACAGAAGCCAAATCCTAGAAATGGGGCACTCTCTTCCCTTCAGCGGACATATGGGACAGAACGCCACAAACCAACGTATAACCACTCATTATTGGTGGCCAGGAGTAAATACTGATATTATCAGATATGTCAAATCCTGTGTCCAGTGCCAACGTGTAGCACCCAAGCAACGGACACCCCCAGTCCACATGGGTGAAATGCCAATAGTGGGAACAACATTCGAACGGGTTGTGATCGACATTTTAGGGCCTTTCGAAAGGACTAAAAGAAGGAACAGGTTCATCCTGACCTTAGTCGATACATGCACTTTATGTGCAGAAGCTATCCCGCTAACATGCGCAGATGCCAAGCAAGTCGCAGAAGCCCTCGTGCAGATTTTCACTCGGTTGGGATTCCCTCAGCAAGTGTTGACGGATAACGGATCTCCATACAAAAACCTGTTGATGGATGAGATCGTTAAGATCTTGAGGACCCAACACATCCACACTAAGCCATATACTCCGGCCGGAAATGGGCTCGTGGAACGTGCAAATGGAAACCTCAACATGATGCTAAGTAAACTGGCACAAGTGAAACCTGAAGATTAGGATCTTTGTATTCCTGCAGCATTATTTGGCTACAGAGAATCTCCTCATACTTCCACAGGATTTCCGCCAGCTACGCTTTTATTCGGAAGACCTATCAAGGGGCCACTTGAAGCCTTACTTCAGTCTCTGACAGACGAGAAGGCGGATGAGACAGTTGTCTCAGCAAATAAATACGTATCGGATTTAAAGGAAAGGTTGAAACTAGGATGGGACCTAGCGACGACTAACTTTAAGCGAGCACGCACAAAGCACGCTAACCGATACAGAAAAGTCGCGAAAGAGAGAGAATTGGAAGCAGGAGAGGACGTTTTGGTGTTACTCCCTACCGAGAACAACCAAATGAAGATCGGATGGCAAGGGCCGTTTACTGTCCTGAAAAAGATTTCTAAGGCTAACTACCAGATATCTATTCAAGGAAAGGAGAAGGTTTTCCATTTAAATCTCTTAAAGAGATACTTGGAAAGACCAGTGCCGACCTCCGACCATCTCCTGACGATCGCCAAAACTGACGAAGATGACGATAGTGGCAGGGAAATTCCACTGCAATCACAGGAAATCTTTGAAAAATGTCAGAAGCGGCGACGCTCTTTCAAGCGCGCATGGGAGACATTTCAGAGGAAGGAAACTTTGGGAGCAGACTTCATGAGTAGGACTTGCAGAGAGATGGAGGGGGAAGATCAGATGGAAGAAGACAGACACCCCGAAGCTACGGATATAGGAAATTTAATTCCATAACGTAGACATGGAGTGCTTCCATATCTTAAGGGGGGACGTTCTGTCACGTAGGTTTTGATCATTAAATTGCCTATAGCGTCTTCCTATTCTTTCACCCGAATTCTTTAATTTTGTTATCTCTCTTTAATTCCTTTTTTTTCCCTGTATATTTTGCATCCATTCGTTTGCGAAATATATTTTGCATACTATTCCTTAACTTTACCTGTTTCTTTTCTCAAAACGGAGAATCGCAATAGTGATTCTATTACACAGATGTCAGTCGCGCAGGTAGACGAGGATGTGCGAAAAATTCGTTTCGCTGGACATAGAGCAGACTTTATGTCTACATTTGCACCTGTCACGCGCGGGTTTTTCGGCTGAGCGCTCAGGAAAGGCGTGATTACTGACATCTCTACGACGCAGTACGAGACGGTTGTCTGAGAGTTGCTACTGACACGCGTCGCTTGGCGAAATAATTTTTGTCTAATTTTAAGATTCGATTTCTAAATAATCTCTGTTAATAGAGATGGCCTTTAGTTTGGTCGAAGTGGTTTAAGTTCTTAGTACTTCTGTGTTTGAGGTAAATATTATATATAATAGATCTCTAGTATTTTGTGAAGTGATAAAGTGTTTAATCGCCTATTTCATTCTAAACTAGTTCTGTGTCCAGAGTGCTTAATTTATAGTTTGTATTATTTTTCTAGTGACGCATACAGTGGAAAGCAGAACAAATTATATTTCTAGCGTAACAAACATGTAGCGATGATAAATTTAATTTAACTGCTAACTACTCAGTCGAGTATTTTTTTCTAAACTAACTTATAAATGCTAGATGTGACATCAGTGAATAGTGACGGAATATGCATGATATTCCTAATTCATGATGATCGAAATTTTATATAACTTATTTTTCGGGAAGTTTTAAAATTATAAGTCAAGCGGTCGGCTTGCTATTTAAAATGTAAGTTATATTGAGTACATAATATGTAAATGATTTATATGTGCTTTTCCTTTTATACAGTGAAATACTGGGGTGACCCGAACTTTACCGGCGTTTAATAAGAGTTTCATATTTGTGAAGAAATAGACAGTCCTTATTTTGAACCACTTGGGTTTCTCAAGTAACACTGGTCTGTCAGTGCATATGCCAACAGAGTTAGACAGAAATACTATATCCCACTAACGGGTTTCAAAGACTGTAATGATCAATACGGGGCCTTTGCGCCAGATCTTAAATTCTTTCATAAACTCTACGTAAATTTTCTGCCTGGCGGCGTGAATATTACAAGAAATAACATTAACATTGTCCGACTATATTATTTTGTGGACAAATCTGTGGTGTGACCAAAGTAAATCCTATACTGAGAGAAGACACCGATCTGACATTCCTTAAATTCTAGAAATCAAAGCTAATGACATTGTGCTCTGCTAACTTTCGTGCCTGGACAAATTTTATGTGACTTAATCAGACAATCGAAAAATTAGAACACCCAAGGAATCGTTCCCCGAGACAGAGAGTTCAGTACGTCTTTTGGAACTGGGGATTTCTTGGTAGATGACTGCATTTTCGGGTCTGTGTGAAGGTCCTAGAATTTATTATGTTCACAGAGGCATCGAGCAAAGTTGTAAGTATAACTGTGAGCACATGGCCATGGCTGAATGAATGAGTGTACGCAGGTCAGTGTTATTTTACCGTGTATATTGTCACCCCATTTGCTGTCGTAATTTCTTTTTAATCTGCAGAATTTGTTGCTATTGCTAGAGTTTTCTTTTTTTCTTAGGCTAAATCAGATTGTTCAACTCTGTTCATACATTTACGGGAAAGAAAGAAACCTCTTAGACTCAACCCTATGTATCTGTAACTCTTTGGGCCATCATCTGTTCTCTTAACGGGGCTGTGGGCTAAACCTAGAGTTAAGATTCTAACGGGCTATTATCCTTGTAGCATTTTCTTGAATTTTATGACTATTTGTATATGCTTTTCCTCGATGTATTTCTTTGGTGTTGTGAGAAGATTTTTTTAGATGATAATAATAAAATCTCTCTTGAACTAAATCAGTGCGTTGGTCAGCTCGTTCATATATATATATATATATATATATATATATATATATATATATATATATATATATATATATATATATATATATAATCATTTGTTATAGATTCCCACGTCTGTGTGTTTAACTGTCATCACGTGTATGTGCGTGCCCGTGAGTAGATAGAGATTTATGTAATATATATCTGTGGTTTAGACTGTCTGACTACGTTAGATCTGTCGTAGATGATAGGTGAGAGAGAGAGAAGATTTTCCGCTCTCAGAGACAGCCTCTATACCACGATTCTATCATCTCACTTGTGGAATTCTATCGCCTTTTCACTAACTCTCACGGTGGCTATCGCTTATTCTAGTCTATACAGAAGGGACCAACCCAAGTCTTAATTCCCCTATCGAAAATCTACGACAGACAGATTGTGTGGAAGGAGGACAGTTTCGACATTTCCTTCTCTGTTACTCTCCAACATTCCGCACCATAGAGAAGCACAGAAAGTACACAGCTCTCATACAGTCTTAATTTGGTGTTTGTGCTTTACTGGGAAGACTTCAAAATGTTGTTGAGAACAGCAAAGGCTGTTCTCGCTTTATTCATTCGTTGTTAATGTCCTTGCTTGTTCCGACGTCAGGTGTTACTTTGCTTCCTAGGTAAGTAAATGTGTCTGCCTGTTCTAACTTCTGGTTCCTTACTGTTATTTTCTCAGGATTGTCCACATTTAGTGTCATGACCTCTGTCTTCTTCAAAGTGATGTTCAGGCCAACCTGCTGACCATACTTATTCAGTCTATCGGTTTTGTCTTGAATGTGTTGATGTGAATGTGCGAGTAGTGCAGGGTCATCTGCATATTCCAGGTCTTCCAGTGTAGAAAACGTTGTCCATCTAATTCCTCTTGGACTGCCCTCTGTTGTCTGGCGCATCACCCAATCTATGACTGACAAAAAAAATGTTGTTGATAAGGGGCATCCCTGTCGTACTCCTGTTTTCACTTCGAAAGTTACATTACTCGATCCAACACTGCACGTAAAGTTAGAATAGAGGATTTTTATGATGGAAACAATGCGGCTGGGAATTCCATAAGCCCTCAGAATTTTCCATAGGCTGTCCCTGTGTATGCTGTGGAATTTTTTTTCAAAATCAACAAAGTTAATGTACAGCTGTCTCTGCCATTCTGAGCACTGCTCTATAATGCTCCTGAGGGTAAATACATGATCTGCACATCTTTTGTTCTTTCTAAAGCCCGCTTGTTCTTTCCTCAGTTTATGGTCAACTGCTTTTGAAATTCTCTGGATCATTATCCTGCCTAGTATTTTGCTGGGAACTGAGAGGAGAGTAATTCCTCTCCAGTTGTTGCAGTCTGCAATGTCGCCCTTCTTGGGCAATTTAACAATTATTCCTTTACTTCATTCTGTTGGTGTTGTCTCAGTTTCCCAGACTTGTGCAAATAGTGGTTCTAATAGTTCTGCAGCTAGTTCAGGTTCTGTCTTGAATAGCTCAGCATTTAGCTTGTCGTGACTAGTCGCTTTTCCATTTTTTAGCCCTTTGATAGCTGTGATGATTTCTTCTTTTCGTGGAATGTCTGTATTTACATCTAAGTCACTTTCAGCCTCAGGAACATTCAGCTGAGTCTCTGGTGATTCCTTATTCAGTGTTTCTCTGAAGTGCTCTGCCAATCTTGTTTCCTGCCGCTGTGCTGTGGTGATGAGATTTCCTTGCTTGTCTCTTACTAATGTTGTGTTGTTTGCACCTCGTTTTCCACTGATAGCTTTAGTTATTTTATAAACTATGCTTTGTTCATTTCTCAGTGCTATCTCTTCTTTCTGTCTTGCAAGGTCATCCAGAAATGTCCTTTTGTTAGCACGGGTTTGACGTTTTACTTCCTTGTCCAGCTGACTGTAATGTTCACCATATATTGCCTTTAACCTGGGGGACTTAGCTTCTGTTTTCTTTCTTTTCATTTCCTTTCTCTTCGCTATGGTGTTTAGCGTTTCTGGTGTTATCCAGTCTTGACTCTTTCTTTCCTGGAATCCCAAGCATGACTTGCTGCTTTTTTTTTTGTATATTGTTGAGATGGTGTTGAATTTCTGGTCGACATCGTCGGTCTCTTTTCTTTCCTTGCTTTTGGTAATCAGATATCGTCTCTTTGCGTCGACCACGAACGCTTTTCTGGTGAGGGGGTCCTTAAGTTTCATGATGTTATATCTTTTCTGTTTGACTGCAACTGGTCCAGCAGCTCTGAGTTTCACCTTCAGTCTTGCTACTACTAGGTGATGATCACTTCCCACATCTGCGCCTCTTCTTACTTTCACGTCTTGTAGTGCATGTCTCCATCTGCCATTGGTCATTATGTGATCTATCTGGTTTTTGTCTCGTCCGTTAGGTGATTCCCATGTTAACTTGTGCACTTCTTTGTGTTGAAAAAGTGTTCATCCAATGACCAGGTTGTTAATACTGCAGAAGCTTATTAATTTGTCCCCATTCTCATTTACTATTCCACTGCCGCATTTCCCCATTACTCTTTCGTTATAATTATTGTGTGTTCCATCTTTCGCATTTAGGTCTCCTTGAATAGTGCTTCAATGATATCTATGATGTTGGTATCAAAATTGAATTTTCTCAATATTTGCCATAAGCCTTCATGCCAGACTCGATCGAAGGCTTTTGTGAAATCGATGAAGTTATGGTATAAATCGAGTTGATGCTGGAGATGTTTTTCGATACATAATCTAATATTGAAGATTTGTTCTGAGGTACTTCTTTTTGGTCTAAAACCAGCCTGTTCCTCGGACAAGATTTCTTCTGATTCCTGTTTTTTTTCTGTTCAAAAGTATCCTCAACATCACTTTAATTGGATGACTAATAAGGCTAATGGTTAAGATATTGATATACCAAGGTGCTAATTTGTTACTATACATCATTAATCAATAAAGTGCATTGATTTGTTTATACGTAACTGCAGTTAGTGAATTATTTAAATTTCCAGTTATAATTTTGTTGTGCGGTCAAAGAAATATTAATAATTTGAAATTGGTAGGGAATAAATACGAGCTGTACTCACATTTTTATATAACACCAATGGAGCATAGGATAGTTTTAGCAAGAACTTAACTTACCTATCAGTTCTCTTCTACAACTATCATCGAGAACTGTGCAGTTAACTACCTAACTTGTCGTGTGCCTTCTCTACCTCTGGTTCTCTAATTTTCTTCTCCACTTCCAGGAAATACTTTCTAATTTTCTATCCAATATCCATTTCGCCACATATATACCGTGCTCAACCTATTTTTGCTTATGGCACCCTGCTCTCATTTACCTCTGTAATTCCCCCGCCCCCCATAGTAGTTGTTAGCTGGATAACAGGTACCTTACCATCAGCACTATTTATTAAATGGTTACTTTAACAATTTCCTCCAGCTAGCAACATGGATTAAATCAGGAGTGAAGTTAAAAGCTGCAACCAAGGTGGAGTGGGTTCCATTCGCAGCGCAGGCGGGCAAAACAACAGGAGGCATACACTTGGTTGTCATGACCAGAGTGTAAAGAAGATAAAGGACCGACACACTTGTCCGAAGGGGACGCTTCTGATGATCAGACTGCCTCCTGTTGTATCGCTGTGTAAAGATTTGCCTATCATCGTAATCTAAACTGTATCATATAAAGACAAATTATGTGCAGTAGCTAACAAAAACGATTAATTATATATATACATAATTGTGTAATAGCAAACAAAAGTCTTAAGGACATACAATGTCTAGCAGTAGCATAAGGCCTGCAAACAGAAAAGATTCTAATAATCAGTACTTTATTTAAGTTATTTCTGGGTGGCCCCCTCAGAAACGTATTGTCAACCTCTAGAAATATGACACTTACTGTGTCCCCCTACAAATATGGCATGGTTCACGTTGAGTTACCACTGATACACACAACAGTTAACCATACAGCCAATCGGAAATGAGAACAGAAATTCCGTTGTGTTGATTAAGTCATGTTTTATTTCTATGTTTAGTTTCCGCTGCACACTTGTGTTGTTTTAGGTCCTTGCACAAACGCTAAGTGCTTGGTACTCGCTGGTGACATTAGGTTGGGGTTCAATCTTCCAGTTCCACTGAAAAAAATACAAGTTTGAGAATAAGGTTGGGATACGCTAGTTCAGGGGTACTCAACATGGTGCCAGCTTATTTGTATGCCCGCGGATGATTTGTGAATGAAACAATAAATATATAATTTTTTTTAAATTGTCAGATATTATAGTTTACCCTCAACTAAAATTATTAGGTCTTTGCAATAAAATGTCAAAATTTCTACCAATAGACATTCCTAACTATGAACAGTTGATCAGTGACATGCAGTGCCAGAGATCACACTAATTATACGTTTGACTCAAATATTTTATAGATTATTATTATTATTTTTTTAAATCTTGAATATTTCCTATATCATTAAATGTGTTTATTTGGCCTTATATAAATGTTTCGTAAATTTTGTTGTAAAAATGAGTCAATATGTGAATCGCGATATTTGGTTGGTGCCCAACACCCTCTCTATAAATCTCAAATGTGCCTGCGGTGCACAAAAAGGTTGAGGACCCATGGTCTAGATCATCTATACTAGAGACATATATATATATATAGAATCGCACGTCCGCACATAACACAAGCGATAAATGTTGTACCCTTCAGCTGACCAATGAGCACAGGCGGACTGACAGTGTTCGGGCCCCTGGGCAAAACAGGGTCATTGACCTCTGAATACTAATTCCACATTAATAAATCATGCATTGTAAGATAATTACGGCTGCGGGCCCTCGGGCAGCGCCAGAAAAGTCCAGTGATCAGTCCGCCTCTGCCAAGGAGCATATCTTCATCACATATTCCTATGTGTTCCTTATGGAGCATGGATCCACCATTGTAGCTTGTCCCCTTGCAGAAATTATGCCTCAATCATTCAGAAGCTTTTGCAGCGATTGTTTTTGTATCAATTTCTTGTACATGATGAGGTGGCCAACCCCCCCCCCCCCCCCCCCCTGAACAACCTCTTATTAAGTCGCCTTGTACGACATGCCAGAGGGAGCAGTGGTCTTATTCCGTCTATGTCTCTTCAGAAACCCCCGGCTTTGTCTCATCAAAGAGGGACACTCATCCATCATCATCACTTCACTTTTCTGCTCCCAATGGAGTATTGAGCAGCCACTGCAGCTTGTCCTGTCACAACAGCCTGCACCAATGTATTCATGCCCTCTTGTATCAGCCATTTTCTATTCTAAACGATCCCCTCCCCCTACCGCCCCCCCCCCCACACACACACACACATACACATACACACGCCTTTGTTTTTGAATGACAACACAACAAGTATGAAGAATCTAACATTTTAGGACACACAACAGGAAGAAAAAAAACCTACACATAAAATTTGGACATTCTCGTTGAGGCTACACTGTTTACGATAATTGGCCTGGAGGGATTATTGTTGTTGTTGTTGTTTAACTAGGGCTGCTGAGCTTCTCGTCTCTTTAGCAGCCGATACCAAGTTGAAGACTCCTTGGTATTATCTACACTGTACATCTAGGTTTATCCTGTGACTTTTCTGCAATTCTGAAACGTGTTGAGTTGAAGTCATGAGCTCCAGTTTCTCCAGCTTGGCTGGCATTTAAAGGATCAACACATCTGGTCCTAAGATAGGCGTAAGAAGGGCGTGGCAAATTTTGGCTTCCCTGCCTGCCATCTGGGGGGGGGGGGGGGGGGGGGGGCTGTCCAATTATGCAGAGCTAAAATACTGTGCTCTGGTTCTGGGGTCTCCAAAGGAGTTTTCACGCCCTACACAGAGCCACTTCTCAGCATCTCCTGCCCATCAGGGGCCCCCAGTGAGATCATCCTGCATGTAGCCAACCAGGTAAAGGCCAGAGTTTCGTTTGGCGCTCAGGTGACTCCTCCACGTTCGGTGTGCAAAACTCGGTTCTCAACATATTTCACCACAGGGGGAATCCCTGCAAGTGTGTGCATGTTTTCAATAGTCTATGAGGGTGTAATTAGCCTCACCGACAGAGGTTCACTTCCACATATGTATATTATAGCATTGTGCTTGGTTGGTGGTCATATAAGGATGCCGCCTTGCATGCTTGGGAGGGATAATGCCATAAGTGAAATGGTGGCTGTTGAACATAGTATCGAAAATTATAGACACTATCCCCATATTACATATTGTGTTCATAAAACATTTGTAAATTAACAATGAAACAATCCCATCAGCTTTTTGAGAAAGTACAGAAACGGTGCTTATAGCTCCGTGAAAGCTAATTTGAACACTTATTTATAGAACACGCATGCTTTACAATCTTTTCATGGTGCACAGAACGTTAAGAGGAAACAAATTCGAAACTGGCTTGGATTAGTGTTAAGATTGGTGTTAGAGATTATTATTTTTATTTGAAAAATCTGGAAACAGGGGTTGGATTAAGGTTAAGGTTAGCGTGAAGGTTATTATGTTTTTTTTTTAAATTAGTCGAACTGACACGACAGACATATCAATAACAACTTAGCCAAAATGGCGGCTTGTCTTTGTAATTCTAAAATTCTATCCAATATTCTTTTTAAATGAACATACATTTACCTTCAAATCGCTGGTGTCGCCGTGGCAAATAGCGAAAACGTCTGAATTGGCAACCATCTCCTGTAAAGTGTCTCTGACGTCGTTCTTTGTCCAGTTTAGTTGGTTGACCATGTTAAAGACAGTGGCATTCATAGCGTATTCAACAGGCAGCTTGTATACTGGACTGTAAAAAAATTGCGAATGTATTGTTAGAAAAAATATTCATGTGTTTAGCAGAAGAAGCAAATAATAAAAATAAACGTGTATGTTGCAGGTGCTCGTGAGAAATAAAAATATCATCATTAAGCGAAGTACGTTGCAAGTGTGTCGGTCTTTTTTCTTCTTTACACTCTGGTCATGACACCCAAGTGTATGCCTCCTGTTGTCTTTCCCGCCGGCGCTGCGAATGGAACCCACTCCACCTTGGTTGCAACTTTTAACTTCACTCCTGATTTTATCCATGCTGTTAGCTGGAGGCAATTGTTAAAGTAACCATTTAATAAACAGTGCTGACGGTAAAGTACCTTTTTTCAGCTAACAGCGACTATGGGGGGAAGGGGGATTACAGAGGCAAATGAGAGAAGATGCCATAAGCAAAAATAGGTTGAGAACCCACGGTATGTGTGGCGATATGGATATTGGATAGAAAATTATAAAGTATTTTTCGGAAGTGGAAAAGAAAGCTAGCGAGCGAGAGATAGAGAAGGCACACGACAAGTCAGATAGTTAACTGCACAGTTCTCGATGATAGTTGTAGAAGAGAACTGATAGGTAAGTTGCCTTCTCGCTAGGCATATTCTATACTCCATTGGTGTTACATAAATGTGTGAGTGGAGTTTGAATTTTTTCCCTACCAATTTTAAATTATTAATATTTCTTTGACCACACAACATAATTATAACTGGAAATTTAAATAATTCAAAACCTGCAGTTATAAACAAATGAGTGCACTTTATCGATTAATAATGTACAGTAACAAATTAGCACCTTGGTATATCAATATCTTACAAGATTTCACACAATTTACAAAAAAACGTCTATTGTCACAGTTTAATTTTCTCGATCCTTCGCCTTTCTTATTGTTTCATAGTACTTGCTTGACACGTTGCAGTATCTGACTTTCTTCGGTCTTGTCTTAAATTTTGCATTCAGCAAGTTTTGATACACTGCCAGTTTTAAAATTGTGTCACGTTTTTCACCATAGCTGAACTGGAGTGGTCAAAATATGGACCAGGTTTTGGCTTCTGCCTTTTCATCGGTCCATGTCCTTAACAAGGCTTCCAGAGGACCTT
The DNA here is from genome assembly GCA_024509875.1 of Oreohelix idahoensis. Taxonomy (NCBI): domain Eukaryota; kingdom Metazoa; phylum Mollusca; class Gastropoda; order Stylommatophora; family Oreohelicidae; genus Oreohelix; species Oreohelix idahoensis. The sequence goes on along the minus strand of JAMPIV010010078.1, from coordinate 173,159 downwards.
TTATTGGCCGTCCAAATAACAATGTTGCCGGGGCCATACCGGTTGAACTATGGGGTACCTCCCGATAGGCAAACAAGGCGGCGGGAAGGTATTGGTCCCATGTATCTGGTTTTTCATGTGCCAACTTTCTCAGGATCGACATGAGTGTCCCGTTAAATCTTTCTACTTGGCCATTTCCTTGGGGATGGTACGGGCTACAATGAAAGTGTTTGGCTTGAAAGATCCTGAATACTTCTTCTCCATTATCAGTCAAGATTTGGTTGGGAAAGCCTAACCTGGTGAAGATTGTGAGTAATGCATCTGCCACATGCTTCGAATCGATTGATGACAGGTCTACCGCCTCTCCCCACATAGAACAAGTGTCCACCAGAGTCAGAATGTAACTGTTCCTCCTCTTGGTCCGAGTGAGAGGTCCCACAATGTCCACTGCAACTCTTTCAAAAGGTGTTCCCACTATTGGCATTTCCCGTAGAGTTGCTGGAGCAGTCCAATGCTTTGGAGCTACCTGTTGGCACTCTGGACAGGATTTTACATATCTCTTTATGTCTTCAGTTATTCCTGGCCAGAAATAATGACAAGCTATACGCTGTACTGTTGCGCTGATCCCCATATGACTACTGAAGGGAATCGCATGCCCTAGCTCCAACACTTTAGTCCTATATGAATTGGGAATGACCAGCTGTCCGTGACCATTGGATCCAGTTCCAGCCTTCCAATATATCAGTTTGTTCTTCATATAGAAATCTCCCTTGCCTTTGGTGTATGACATTTGGACAATTTCTTAAAACAAGGCTTGAGGGTCTTATCCCCCGCCTGTGCCTTCCTCATCTCATCTAGATGTGTATTTATCGGATTCTCTTCCTCCTTTTTAGACTGTGATCTGGTCTGTACTGTTGCCATGATCACAGGTCTCTTGGGATTCCCCAAGAAGACATATCTACACCCCAATATCAGAGGGTAAATTGGTTCATTTATCACTGCTGCTTTTATGATTCCTTCCACATATCGCGTTTTCACATTTATCCTGGCGATGGGAAGTGTCATGGTCGCTACGTCCTTGGTTGCAGCTTGAATCTCCACTGTTTCTGTGGTGTATTGATCTGCCTGCACCAGGTGAGATCTCACAACTGAATCATAATCTAATCCAGTATCATACAAACACCTTATGGTGACACCATTGCATGTTACATCTTCACACACTGGGGGGTGGTAAGGTTCCTGTTGTTCAGTAGGGTTTACCTTTACTCCCTTTCTCCCCATTTTCATTGCAGCAAAATTTGGAGTTTTCCTTCTACAATTTTCAGTGTTATGGTTGTCCATCCGACAATTTTTACAATACCTCTTTCCCTGGTTAAAAGGTTTTCTTTCATCATATTTCCTTTCATTGAATTGTGGGTTTTTATTTTTATAGTCATTGCGTGGCCTATCAAACTGGTGCTTACCTTTATTCTGTTCCCTATGGTCAAACTTATTAAAGTTTTGAGGTGCCTTAAAATTATCTACCTGTTTTTTTTTATTGCCAACTACCTCTGCCTGGGCTGCCTGATACCTCTTAGCGACATTTAGTAACTCAGCCAGCCTCTCTGCACCTTGTTCTATGAGAAACTTTCTCAAGTCTGGAGCCATGGACTCTCTTAGCTGCTCAATAAGGATCATTTCCTTAAGATCTTGGGTTTTCCCCAGAGCAGTCCATTTCTCCAAGTAGGTCTCTAACCGTGCAAAGAACTGGTGATAGGTCTCACCCGACAGTAGTTTGGCATTCCAAAATTTTTTTCTATAAAATTCTCCGTTCTTTTCGTATCTTAATAAAAGAGCCTGCTTTAGCATGTCATAATTGTCTTGGTCATCTCTGCTCATCTTGGCAAAAACTTCATAAGCCGTTCTTCTAAGCCCTTGGGATAACTTGAGGCTCCACCTCTCTCTCTCTCTAACGCATATGTAGTAGCTAAAAGTTCAAATCTACTTAAGTACCCTTCTATGTCATTTTCTTTCTCAACAAAATGATCTACATGAAAACCCATAGCTGAGGTTGAGGCTCCCTGACTAGCAGTGGCATCTGAGGCAAAGGGGCTGGCACCATTTTCAGGAGCATGGCCTTGAATTTCTAACTCGCATAGTCGTAACTCGTGCTCCCTCTGCAATCGTCTATCTTCTGCTTCCCTCTCAGCAGCCAGTCTCTTTTCTTCTCTTTCTGCAGCCAGTCTCTTTTCTTCTCTTTCTGCCTCCAATGCCCTAGCCTCTTTGTCAGCCTCAATCTGCAGCCTCTTAATTTCTTTGTCAGCCTCAATTTGTAACCTCTTCTCTTCAGCTATCTTCCTATCCTCCCTTTCAATATACTTGTCGCATTTTGAAGTTACATATTGGATCAAAGCTTGAACCTCCATATTTATTTATTTCGCAGTCTGCACAGCAGCAGATCAAAACTTTGCCAGATCAGCCATTTGTACTATACAACCTTTAAAATTTCTAACTATACAAATTTCTAATTATGGCTAACAATTTCTAATGATAACCAAGAACAACCACAGGCACTGATAGCTCCACCACTATTTTATTTCCACAAAAGGAATGCTTTTAGTTTTATACTTTCTGAGGTTCCTAATATAATTGATATTTTAAGAATTTAAAATCCCAGAAGTGAACTACCCAATATAGCTGGTATTATGAGAAATTCAATCCCCAGGAGCGAGACCCCAATATACGTGGTGGTTTTTGATGTTATGAATTGTTGTTATGTATTATTATTGTATTAAATGAGATCAGCTATGAAGGTCCCTGAATTTAACAAATAGTATTTAAACTTTCCAGAGTACCTTTCCGCTACCACCCTTTTTATCTCATTCAAAATTAATCTATATTATTATTATTAAAATGACTTCGTGTAGTGTCTAGGGTTATGAAGGTAGGGTGTAATGTGCAATAACCAACAAACATACAAACAAATAGTTTATTATTCACAACCACCAACAGTGCTACAACAATAACATACAAACGACACTTTAGAAGGCTATCTTAATTAAGACAGTGGTTGAAATTTTTGTAAATATAATGTTGTACAATTTATTATCCTGATTCTAATTTATTTTGAACCAGGACTGACAATCAAAAGTGAAATCAAAAGAATCATTTACAACATTCCAATAACACAGTGGATCTTCTGTCCATACATACAATATTATTCTAATATAAGTGTGTAGTTGTATTCTTCTACTATGAGGTAATACTGGTAGTAAACCATAGATTGTTGGTTAAAATCACTCCCTTTAAGTTATGTCTGTTTTCGTTTGTCACTTGTGGAAATATTAATACTAGGCACAGTTTTTTTTACTAGCACTTTCTAATTCTTTTAAGTTCTTTCAAATTGAGCTTCCAGGTGCCGAACAAGAACTTATCTTGGCAGGAGAATACAAGTAGAACGTTTCCTCTGCTCGCTTGACAATCTTTTCCACCTTTTTGATAGGCAATGGCCACTAGCATGGGCTCGAAGTACACAGATAGAGTCCTGAATCGAGCGGTTCTCATGCGTTTGGTACTACACTAACGTCAGTACCTAGGACCCACATTTATTCAATGAAATACACAGTGAACGATGACTGACACACTTTCGATCTGCCTTCTGTTCAGGCTTTTGAGAAATATGGTTTTCACTGCACAAGCCCGCTCTCATCGCTATGTGTCAAAATTTTGTTAGAAAATGGCGTCCCCAACTAATGCTTTTTCCCCAATATCAACTACCCTGGCCAATGATTACCCTTATTTCATTTGTAAACAAAGTCATTCAAAAATACAATTCAATTTTCTACTACGTTACTCGGGTGATATATGTTTAGTACGAGGTCGGCCAATAATATTTCGTCTCACTTCAAATTCCACCCAATCCCCTTCCTTGTACCATCTTAGCCTAGCTTTCACCTAATTTTTTCCCAAAAAATATGCGATCCAATCTAAGCAGATATGACTTGACCTGACAGTGTCTTTGATTCTCTATGTATTGTTTATCCATATTTGATTATTTAATGGACTATTTAGATAACTAACAACATATTCTTGGTCAGCAAGTTTTCAGGTACACGAATATACGATTTTTATGGGGCTAAATGGCTTGGTTCAAAATTGTATCTTTTTTCTACGTTAGTTGTTGATTTTTAAACTACCTCCTGTTCAATTCTTTTCTCATGTACTTACGAGATAAATACGAGTCTTTCGTAACACGTCTAGAATTACGTCATTCACAATAAGAGCTAAACGTGTTTCCATGACCGTAGTGTCCACATTTCTAACTTTTCCCTCGTATTGGGGAAACCCCTAAGGCAAAGCGTGCAAGTTGGTTGTAGTGTTAGAACCAATTTGAGACGTGATTTGCGTGTGTTATCCAGCCTTGCCCCTTCTGTCCCCCAAATGCAGTTAGGCAAATATTTCTTAGAACTAGGAAAAGTGGTTCGTGAATGTTAAGGACGAATTTGAAAAGTTGGGTACCGTTTTGTTCGGCTTATGCGTTAGCAAATAATAAGCTGAAGGCGTAGGCGACAACTTACGATTCTCGGCGAAAATTTTTTAGTCTATTCTATCTTGAATTTATTCACTATACTGTTATATTCTAATTTAGATATTGTATTTAGAAGCTCACCACAACCATGCAGTTCCTGACTGCCAACAACATTCTCACCCTTCCCTGGCCATCCCTGTCTCCAGACATGAGTCCGATTGAGCACCTGTGGGATGAGCTGCATAGACGTGTTTGTCGCCGAGACGTTGCTCCAGCCAATCGTCGTGATCTGTTCCAGGCACTCCAGGAAGAATGGGCAGCCATCCCACAGGCCCACATCAGACGTCTGATCGCATCCATGCCCAGGAGATGCCAGTCGCTGATCGATGCAAGAGGAGGCCACACCATACTAACGGGAAAGCCCGTACGCCAAAAAACTCTTGTGACCCAGATGCAAAACAACTGTCAATTGATTGGTTGAACCCTAAGGTATTCTTGTGTGCAATTTGAACAACTAACTCATTAAATTAAAAACGTTATTGAATGTCAAAATTATGGCTATGTGTGTGCCTTCAGTTGCTATGCGTTTCTTTTTTTTTGAACAGTATATTAACTTGTTTCCAGGGCTCAAGTCTCTCAAGTCATCCGCTGTCCTTGTAAAGCCGAAGAGTATTATCAGAACTGATATTTTTTTTAAAACAGTAAACAAAAATTTACAGTGATAACAGTTTGGGATTCAGCGTAAGAATTTATGGTTTGGCTATAACGTGACACAGTGAGATCAATGGAAACGTACGGTTACGTGTGATTCAAATACTGCGGATTTTAAAGTCTTTGTTGTTATTTATGTCTCAGAGTCATACAATGAGACTAAATGGGTGAGTTGAGAGATTGTTATATTTGTGTTGGACTCGATGTATGGTAATGCCCATACATGCCACTATGCAAAAATGAAATCTCCTTTTGTTACATCATATATTAATGTGGGGTGGAGGCGGTGGGTAGGGAGTTATAGTCGTGATTGAGCTTACAAGGGGACTTGTCAAACACATCATCACAACTTTAGTTTAGGCAGCACTATGTGCCGGTCAAAAATATTCAAGATGTCTGTTAACGAAATCTGCATTAAAAGAAACTTTGTGTTATACATATTTACAGGCGCGGATTTGAGCCTAGTGTACATTTATTTATCCCTTGAAAATGAATTACCTTTCTACACACATTGCGTCCCTTGATAATAAAATTTACGTCCCTTACATTACACTCATAATTGTTTCTTAACGAAACAGTATGAGGCGGAAAATGTGATGGTTCTGGAAAATTGATATGAGTTCCCAGCGTCAAGGTCTGACTGTCTATGGAATACAGAAAGTTAGATAAAAGTCAGTGACCCTACCTGCTTGTTGTACATGAGTTGTAAGAAAGTGCTAAATATCACTCAACAGGGTTACATTTAATGTTGATCCCAAGACTGCGCCCTTGCCAAAACAAACAGGCAACTCCAGTTGAAGTTTGAAGATATGCGCAAGAGTAAAGTCCAGGATTATGGGAGGACGGAGATCTCGAGTTGTTCCCTAAGTTTATGCGAAAAGATGTTCTTACAACATCAGGTGGAAATAGTCATGATATTGATGCCCCCTAACGAAATGGGTTTAGTTCGAATCGGAGGCCTAATAATCAAGAGAAGGATACCACTTGAGAGCCATGACCCAAGCGGGACTGCTGCCATAAAATGTCAAGGATGATCAGATGATCAGTATAAGATATAATATTTCTACAGAGTGACTGACAAGTGAATCTTTTCTTTTCCAAATGTTATTGTCAGCACTTAAACTTACTTAATAAACATGAGACATATATCAAAACAAGGAGCAATTAAGGCAATTTGACATTTGACAAATACGTTGTAATTTTTTTTTAAACCAGAAATCAAACAAAATAAACTAAATTTTAAAATGGCTAATAAAGTCAACGTAACAAGAGAGACTACAAATTATTGCCATCTATGACGTCACGTGCGTGATCTCCCCCCTGCGCTATAGTTTTACAATATTATTTACAATAAATCAAAAATTAAATAAGATATCAAAAATAAGATCAGACTTCAACATGTGACATATCATTTGATGTAATAAAATAACAGATAATTCTCTGTAATGTGATATTTGTTTCGTATAAAGTACGTAAGTGGATAAATGAAGAAATACAAATTTCAAAACAGCATGTGACTTTTCAGTTACCTTGTATAATCACGTGTCTAATTATCTAGGTCACATGTCGTATAGTTCCTGGGGGTCTTTGAAGAGACCAAGAAAGAAATAAGACAACTGTACATTCAGCCATGTCGTTCAATGCGCCTAATAAAAGGTCATGAATGGAGATGGCAAACTCCTCATATAAAACATTTTACTACATAAACAGCTGCTATGAGAGCATGTAGCTGCCGTACAGGCTTCCAGTGGGACTAACTGCAGTGGTAACTTTCTGCAGGCTTCCTGCAGGACTAACTACAGTGGTGTCTTGTTGCAGGCTTCCTGCAGGACTAAATACAGTGGTGACTTGGTGTAGGCTTCCTGCGGGACTAACTACAATGGTAACATGGTGTAGGCTTCCTGTGGTACTAACTACAGTGGAGACTTGGTGTGGGCTTCCTGCGGGACTAACTACCGTAGTGACTTGATGTAGGCTTCCTGTGGAACTAACTACAGTGTGACTTGATGTAGGCGTCCTGTGGGACTAACAACAGTGGTGACTTGGTGTAGGCTTGCTGCGGGACTACCAAAAAAGTGGTGACTTGGTGCACGCTTCCTCCAAAACTAACTACAGTGGTGTCTTGATGTAGGCTTCCTGCGGAACTAACTACAGTGGTGACTTGGGGAGGCTTCCTGGGGGACTAACTACAGTGGTGACTTTATGTAGGCTTTCTTGAACATCTATCTCCTCAAATAAAATGCATGGTCAGTCCATAAGTATGTAAGCATGCATGTTGATATATCATAAATATATTCGTCTCATCTATTTAGTTCTGGCCGTTGTACTAGTAGGTGCGTATCAACCCCGGACACCCAAGTAATGCAAACCCGAAACGTGAGTTTATATTTTCTTAAATAAAATACTTTTATATAAGGTGCGGAACTTCTTCATAAGCTCGGGACCATCTTAACGATCGTTGAAAAAAACAAGTGGCGGCCTTCGAAAAAATGTCAATGTCACATAAATGTACCAAATTCCTCCACAACTCCGGGAGCTCGAAAAATATGTCTAGCTTGGATGAATGAAGTATACGAAAGGCCCAGAATATTAGCCGTTAGAATAAATTAGTGTAACCGCGTTACGTCATTGACAACCGGTGACGTATCAAAGTATAAGGCCTTCAATACAAGTTAAAGATCGTACAAAATATGCATTACCACAAATAGACATATCTCCTTAAATAACAATGGCTAAATGCCTGCGTGTGGCAATATACCATGACATATTAACTTTATTCCTTAACAGTGGTACATATTTTATTGCGTGCTTTGAATAGTCGCACTTTCTTTCTTTCTCTGCTAAGTAGCAGATATTTTGTATCTACATTCTTTTGCTACGTTCAGTATATTGTGTCTTGTCTGTTTATCTGACACTCCTTGTGGATGACAATACTAAACATTTGCAGGAGCGACTGAGAGAACATTATCGACAACCAAGCTGGTTAATCGCAGAGGCGGCAGATATCAGTACACAGATTAACACGTACATCGAACACGCGCAATCTGCTTAATCACCGACAAGGCACGGGTGCGTCTACGCCAAAATTGTAAAGAGGCGGATTTTGTATATGCTCAAGCAAGAGATAAGACATTACTTTAGCGAAAGTAATAAGTGTTACATCTGACACACGTTGTCAAATGAGGTTAACGACATTTTCGCGAGTCTGTACGCAAGGCATCGTATGTCTTATTGAGATATATGGTAATAGGTGACCTTTTGCTTTACGCATCTTATTTCACGTCGAATATTTTGAAAGTACTACACCCTAACCCGCCCGTTTGAAAATGATTGATGCTTTTGGTTAGACCCCATAACAAGCAGATGCGTGGGAAGGCAGTGAATATAACCTGACGCTTTAATCAGTCAAAACTACCGTGAAGATCACTTGCCAAGACATCAAACCTTGCTAGAGTGAAGCCTAGAATTCAGAATTCCATTTTATCAGATCAGACACCTTTTATTTGAGTATTTATCAGGACCTACAAAAATAGCCCAGGAAATCTATCATTTTTTAATAAAGAAAGGCGCTGTCTGAGGAAACTGAAGGAAATACACAAAGTCAGAGGAAACTTATTAAATTAACGACACCCCAGACGCGTGTAAGAGGCCGATTCAAGTCTCTTTTATTCATCTGAGCAAAAAGTCTGTGAGCCAGGATTGGCATAAGTTGTGATTTTACATTCTATATTTCTCATTACTAACATGTGAACTAACATATATACGTATATTGCCATGTGAATTTTAATATTTGAAAATCGCTAGTGGATGTTCCAGTCAGTTGAGGCTGACAACCTCAGTGTATAGAATGATGATTCATGAACCACCACTGCACGGGCTGGTGATTGCTTTATTGCTAGTTTCTTAAAGAGAACTAAAAGCAAAAGGTAATCTCAGGTTCCATACGGAGCAGGGATGGAAAGATGAAGAAATGATGTACATTCTAATTATAATACTTAGAGTTTTAAATAGTGTAAATGTCGGAGTTAACATATGCACTTTAAAATTAATGGAAATTTCAAACTTTTTCAATCAATGTAAACATAAATGAAAACATATTCAATTTATATTGTGAACAGTTTTTAATCAGTGGAAATGTAAATGTAAACATATTCTATCTGAGCTATTAACCTTTTCATTTAAATGTAATGTAAAGCTTAAGCTGTTCAATTTAAATGTAAAGAAAGTTTTATCCCGAAATATTAAATTTAATTCTCATCGAGGGTAAATTCTGAGATAAATGGGATGATAGAATAGAAGAGGAGGGCACATAAATATGTGTCGGTAAACGAAATACTGAGGAGAGCATTTCGTTTCTATTCTTTATCATAGTGGTTGATGGTACCAGCAGAAAGTACTATCTCTGGAACAAGAAGGGAACAGTGGTCTAAGCTTTAAGACGAGGGACCAACTTTGTATACTCTCCTTGACATTTCTGGGAAACGAGCTACACGCTACAATCTTGACCAGCAACGAGCGAGAGCAGTGTAAACAGAACCCATCTGCGGGAGCAGAAACTACTATTGGCAGCTAAGTGAAAATATACGCTGCCAAAGTGAACTTTTTTCATCATCTCTATTACCAATCAATAATGAGACTTTTCTTCATAACTATTCAAATTATTTTCAAACAGTTAAAACTTAAGTGATTATTAAATTTTGTTATTTGTAAATTTACAAATTTAACTTCGATTTAATTATTTTAAAGTTACTGCATGTTTGTCTCAGTCAAATTTACTACACATACTCTAAACTGAGCTATACCAGAATAATAACAATTCCACTGAGTAATCAGGGGTGGGGGCTTAAAGGAGCTAACATAACCATTGCTTAATCCTTCACAAAAGTTTTCGTCAGATTCTAGAATTAACGTGCTCAGCCATACTGCAGCATTGTTTTTGCGTATCTGAATATCTTGTGAATAATTCTTTGTGGTAGAAGCGCCATTAACCTTCTATCTACTTATCTGCCAATAGTAATCTTGTGCGAAGGTAGACACATTTGAAGCCCTTATTAGATACTCTTAAGTTTTGGACCACTACTGCATAGCAGGGGAGGCAATACCGTCACAATGCTTCATAAGGAACACAAATAAAAATAACGATAATCATGTCGAGTATATACCGTTAATTTAATCTGGAGTAGACGGGGGTCAGTGTTATTCTTAAAACCAAGTTGTATTTTCCATAGCTGAATTAAGTACGTCTGTATGTATTTACAATCTGTATGTTTAGATAAGATTGACACGTCAAAAACAGAAACTATAAAGTTTAGCAGTTCGCCCGGTCTACTTAACATACATGTCAACAATATCAGGCTCAAGCAGGTTACAGAGTTCAAATAACTAGGAAGCTTTTTTTTAATGACCAGGGAATAAGTGACTGAGAAATTCAAACAAGATGTTAAAAAGCCGGGGCAGTGACTTGCCAACTGTCACCACTTAATCAAACATCTGAACATAAATATGGGAAGTAAACGACAATTGTTTCACGGGTTGCCTCCCCTTGCTCTGCAGTGTTCGTCCAACAATGGACAAAACCTAGAGTATCTAATGTGGGACTTCAAAGGTGTCTACCTTCGCACAAGATTACTCTTGGCAGACATGCAGATTTATATATATATATATATATATATATATATATATATATATATATATATATATATATATATATATATATATATATATATATATATATTGCTACCGCTTTATCCACTTTGCAGTAGCAGTAACCTCTTCTGTAGTGATTCCAACTTGACTGTAAACCACCAACTGATAAGACCCAATGATACAGTACGATTCTAACTCTGATACAGTAAGATTATTCCATCACCATTCCATATCCTAATTGATACAAGCTGCTATTCATTCAATCTGTTGCATACCGTTTGTTCATGTGTATTCACCACTGCAGAGGTAACAGTTTCTTCATTGCATACGCTATATATAGGCTAATTATCCATGTGTGTACTGCTGTGCTGTTACCGTGTATGATATGTGAAGGGTGTATAGAAAACAGTCACTCACCCCACGATAGCTCACGTACGAGTCATGGAGGGTTGAACGCCTTGTTACAGTTAATGAACAGTTTAATTACACCACAACACGGTCACGATAAGGTAGACGAAACACAGCATGTTACACAGGTTATAATAGCATATGAAAACAAGGATCCACATCGTATAATCATAATAATCCATCCGGACGACTGCTGCAATCGCAGTTCTAGTAAATAATAGGCCTCCAAATATATATGACGTCTCAGCGCAGTTTAATCCATCTAGAAGACTGCTGCCATCGCAGTTCTAGTAAATAATAGGCCTCCATTATATATGACGTCTCAGCGCAGTTTAATCCATCTAGAAGACTGCTGCCATCGCAGTTCTAGTAAATAATAGGCCTCCATTATATATGACGTCTCAGCGCAGTTTAATCCATCTAGAAGACTGCTGCCATCGCAGTTCTAGTAAATAATAGGCCTCCAAGATATATGACGTCTCAGCGCACTTTAGCAGCTTCCTAACAGCTCCACAAAATCGCTGTACTGCAGTTAATCATAATACGGCCTGTCCAAACATTCTGGCCTCATAATATAAGTCGACATGGCAAGCACTGTAGTTAATCATAATACGGCATGTCCAAACCTTCTGGCCTCATAATATAAGTCGACATATCAAGCACTGTCTTTAACTCATCTAGAAGACTGCCGATAAATAATAGGCCTCATAATATAAGTCGACATGTCAAGCACTGTACAGGCTTCCCTCGAAAAACACTGGGCTGATTTCTCCAGTCACGCCCAGGACACAAACTCTTCAAAAATGTACATAATTTTTAAACACTGGCCTATATACTCAAAGGCCTAAGAAACATCTCCTTAGCTAATACATCTCATCTGGGATAATCACACATAATATATCTCAGCATAAATGCATGTACACTGGTACACATTGAAAAACACTGTACATCTCCTCAGTGCATTCGCCCAGTACACACTCTGACACCAAAACCATTCTCTCCCAGCACACCCCAGCTAATCACCCAAAAAGCCTGGGGCTAACTCCCCGTGAACTTTCGCTCATCGCTCAAAAATAGCTTAGCAGAAAATCATCTTACGTGGAACTCGCCACTGTGAAAAGCGTTCTGAATCTAGAAGATTCGAATGCGATACGCTCATATATTTTTTTAATAAATTAACAGCCAGACAACAGCTGTTCAAGTGGGACAATCATTATAATCTATTGTACATCCGAGACTCATAACGATTACTGCCCTTGCTTAAATTTGGACTTATCAGTTTACACCACCCCCCGGGGAAAAAAATGATGACATCATTTTTTTGAAGAGATTAAGTGGGTGATGAAGTTCTAATCAGGAAAATTAATCAACCTGTTAAGTCCAAATACTATATATCATCCAAAAAATATCAGCATTATGAGTAAAGCAGAAAACAAAGCATACAAAATAATCAGCTAAGTCTACCACAATAATCTGCTTTCAACAAAGTTAAGTCCATACAGTATAGAATTAACCTAACAATATACATGATTCAAGTATCAGTATAGTAGGATGAATAAGAATACAAATAGTATCAAGTGACATATAAATGCAACATGAAAGTATAACCAACATACGAACCGCTACCGAATAGTCAGTAGAAGAAATGGACTAAAATGAGGAATAATCAGGACAGACAAAAGAAAAACATAGATATGTCTGTAGAGAACGTATTACATCGTAATAACCATTTGATCAAAAACGTATTATATAAATACATATAATGATGACAAGAAAGTATAGGACACAAAGACAATGTATGTGTATATCTAACAACCACAAAAGAAAGCTGTAGATAAACGAAGAATAATCTAACCTTAACCCAGTTATCCAACTTATTCATAAGTAACAATGAACCATCAGACATTATACACAAAAAATAATACCGTTTTAATAAACTCCAACTAACGCATCATGAAGCGTTAAGTAAAAAACACATCATTACTCCCTCTAGCGCACAGTTAAGCGCAGGGCACCGAAAAAATTTTACAATCTTAAAAAAAACATTTTCCAAAAAGTAAAAAACAAAAATATTTCATGACGCTAAGTTAAATAAAAATGGTATTTTAACTTTTTTTTGTTTAACCTAATACTAACATCCCAAAATGTAATTAGGCCAACAAAAATGTGTGTCATACAAAAATCCTTATACTTAAGCAGACACAAAAATCAAAACAAACTGCTGGAAAATGATACATGTCTAAATTGCAAGAACAAAAAAAATCACATTATTTTAAGCTCACAGGTGTTATTGTTTCGAAAAACCTCAGAAACCAATGTTTCAGAATATGTTCTCAACTTGCAATACAAAATTAACTCTGATATAATCAAACTATGTTTCCAAAATTTTTTTTCACAATATAATGGTTACTACATAATGTCTTAGAATGTGCTAATACATAAACTAAACATGACATCAAAACATAAGAAAGAATTTTAAATTTAGTGAGTACAGAGACTCTCTAAAGATGACTACTGCACCATACCTAGCTAATGAGGTTGTGCATTGGGCTGACAAACTCATCATGCATATAAAACAGTCCTAATAATCATCGCTGCAAAAAGACATCAATGTTTGATGTATCAGCTCTCATAGTTCGAAGCTTAGCACGGCGCATAAAGGTCAACCATAGATTGACTAAATGAGCATAGTCTTCTGACTAGCGTGCGTAAATACTATAGTCCACTGATTTCATCAAAAAGTTACAAAGACAAGTCACTCGCAAATGATATCATACACCTTATTGCGATCATAATACATACAATATTCGTCATGACACAATAGTGTAAGAATAGTATGAAATTAATAGTTGCATCATCAAAACATCGTCGTACATAAAATAAATATGTGCATAAACAGTGCATAAAACAATGAGATTATGCATTATCTAATAGAAATTATATGGTATCTTAATACATTTCTATATAATATCCTATATTTAAGCGATACAATAATATCTATATCTTAAACAATGTTAAACAGGCAATAATTCTAGCCGTGTTGAATAGTCTCATAAACTTGGCAAGATAACCGCATACAATTCAGAGTCAACTTGCTATCCGGTTTCACTTGGTTCCACATGGATACAAGGTGGCATACCTTACTCTCTCTGTTAATGTAACACCGGAACATTGACTTCTATTGCAAAGCTGTCACTGTGAAAATATACAAATGAAAAAAATTCTATTTTAATTCACAGTCCGAGTTAACGATGTAAAACGGAAATTAACGTTACATTTACCTAAAACTGTGGCTTGTATGAACCTGTAGCCCTTTTACCGATCAACAAGCCTTCCCTTGATACGTGAAAACACCACAGGAGGCTTATGGGGCAGAAAATGATCGTAGCTCAAGGTCGTCGCTATTGGATGCTGAAAAAAATTTGCTACCCTCATAACAGCGAGATACTCTCTCAAAACCACAAGTAGAACAAGCAGTTGTATTAGAGACACCCTTTTTATTATTATTACCCTGTTTATTAATGACTTTAGGCCTTTGTTGAGAAAATTTAGCAAAGTTGCCATTATTATTTCTCTTTTGATAAAAATATCTGCCAGATTGTTTATGTTGACTTCTAGACTTATTATCGTAAAATTGATAATCTTTCCTGTAATCATTTTTACCATACTTATCAAAATCCTCAGAACCAAAATATTTAGATCTGTTAAACTGTTTCTGGTTTCTTGGAGAAGACAGATTACAATTTGCTGATCTCCCTTGGTAATGTTTAAAATCTTTCCTGTCAAGATTGTTTTTCTTCTTTTCTGTGGCAGCGTGCTTAACCTCTGAATCAGTAATAGGAATAATAAAATCCTTATGGCTACTAACATATTGAGTATTACTTTGGGCACTAGTCCTACTAGTCTCGTACCTTGTTATGTTTTTATTAGGCTTTCCAACTTTAGATCCAAGGTTAGTTTTTTGAACATTGACATGAAATTTATCCTTGTCTTTACTGTGATGTACAGAATCAAGTATCACAGTAGAATTAACCTTGTTGGCCTGTCGCCAGGAACTATTAATATTACCAGCATAGTCACCCGTACGATGAAAATTATACCTGCCACGCAAGGATTTCCGCTCACCACGTTTGATGTTAGTATTGGCATCGAGTGTCTGTTGCTGACTCGACGTTTTTAAGACGTGTTGATAACCGTCTTTCTGTCTAACTTTTTCAACATTGACAGTAGACAGTATTTTTCTCCCTAAAATTATATCAACCAAACCGTCCATTCTTTCCCTTAATTCCGTAATTTCAATATTTTTAAGTGAAATCTGTTCACTTTGTTTCTTAATTACGTCATCGAATGTCATAACTCTAGATCTTTCCTTCGCTACAATCTTAGCTAATTTATCCTTCTCCATGATTAACTCTTCCAATCTTTTCTTCTCTTCTTTTTGTGCTTGCTAAATTGGCTGCTGAAGCTGGTGCAACTGTATCGGCAACAGCAGCAAAATTTAATGGGTTCTTTAAGAACTCCTTGGTCCTTTCTGCTTCCTTGAATGTGTAGTCCGTTTCAACAGCAATAGCCAACAGGCGTTTGTACCCGTTGATCAATGAATGTGGGGCAGAAGAGGCTGTTGGATAGCAACTACACTTTTCCCTATTTGTTGTTAACTGTGTTAACTCCATATGAAGCGCCTCGGTCTTACTCTTCTGGCCATTCCCAAGCTCATTAACCTTCTCAGTAAATACTTTATTCATTTCTTTTAGTTGGCGACTGATAATATCATTATCATCTAACA
This sequence comes from Oreohelix idahoensis, assembly GCA_024509875.1. Lineage (NCBI taxonomy): Eukaryota > Metazoa > Mollusca > Gastropoda > Stylommatophora > Oreohelicidae > Oreohelix > Oreohelix idahoensis. The sequence goes on along the minus strand of JAMPIV010010078.1, from coordinate 157,122 downwards.
CATTATGAAGCATTTCTAAATAAGTATTCTCACGATCATTGCTTTCAACCTTCAATTTGTCATACATCTCTTTATGTTCTTGAAGTTTCTGCGTGAGATTAATAGTTTCGCCTTGCTTATCTCCCAAATTAACTTCCAAGTATTTAATCCTGCACAATGCCGAATTTAATACTTCTTGCCCTCTTTCAAGATCCAAGTTTGATTTATATAAATCACTTTCAAGTTTAGTAACTTTTGCCTGTAATTTGCTCTCCTTAGCAACACTTTCTAAAATCTTCTCCCTTTCCTGTAACGCACTATGTTTAATTTCTTCCATCTGCTTCTCATCCTTCAACTTCTCCTCTTGATCATCATGAATGTCCTTGAAGATTATCTTCTTTATATTTCTCACAATGTGATCGTGTTTAATATCCATATGATGATGCAAAAACACACGAAGATAATTCAATAAATCTGCTAAATCATCAGACATTACCAAATGAGGAATGGACTGAAAATTATTCTGAGCAAAAATTCTTAGATAAAATGATGCATTAGCCAGAAATCGATCCATTACGTGTTCTTCGAGTTCTGGGCATTGCAAATTCTCATTATTCTGGCCATCCTGAAATAAATATTCCAACATAGGCATCATATTATCCGCATCCATATCAGAACCAATGTCTTGATCCATAGTGGTACAATTACTAAGTCCACTATATATATTCACCACTTATAATTACCACAAGTTTATGTCCCTAGCAATTCGGACAATTACCTTTTCAGCTCACAAAGCTAGATATCCTTTCAAGTAATTGCAAATATCAGTTAATTACTGTATACCATAGTAGCATAAGTTCTTGTGCATAGAACCTTTGTAAAATATACCAATATGAGGGATAACTTTATATCAATTTGAGTGATGTCAATATTATGTGAAATAGCCTTAAACACTCATGTATCAAAGTCTTACAATAAGTTACCAACAACTAACATATTATATAGACAATAGGAACAACAATTTCAAAGACAAGGTACTAAAGAACAAACGATAACGTTCGCAGAGGTCAACTGAACAGTAAGGCTTAACTAAGGCAAAAAATTTTACATAGCATGTAATGATAACCGCGAATAGTGGCAATACAATACCCAACACCGTATATAAACGAAAATGTGTATAAAAACCAAAAGATAGGAAATAGAGAAAGAACGCTCACAAACAAATTAATCAAAAAACTAAAAAACAGAGAAAAATACTACGAGAACAACAATGACACGTTACTTCACACCTACACACTTACTTGTCCCAAGAGACAACTAGTAATCTAAACTTCGGTAAGGTTTGTAATCTTAAACCGGAATTGTCACAGAATTGACACTTACTAACCAAATCTTAAAGAATGCTTCATAAGTAGACATGAAACATAGAATATTTAACATGAAATACTCATTATAACAAATAGTACACAATATATATAGGAAGACTTGTTGACACAAGATAAAATGGCACAGTTTTCACAATATAAACCACTTATCTTCAATGAAGGAAAGTACGCCCGTCCAAAATGCTGAACATCACAAAGTCTGCTGAGGAAAACAGTTCACCGCATAAGGTCACCGCAGCTTGACACTTCTCACTTCAGGTCCTTTGTCTTCGCTACTGTATGTGTGCTCGTAAACCGCATAGGTAAACAGGAACTGTATTACTGCCAATCATCTACTTGAGGCACCCGTGTAGAATGACTGCACATCAGCTTGAATTCCCTCTGTAACTGTAGGGGTACACAGTCTGTCAATCTCGTTGATAATCCACTTGAAAGGAAGTACTTGACATCTCTTGTTTACTATGATGGTAAACTTCTGTAATTGCGCCACCAAAATACTGGCACAGTTCACTTGAAAGCTTCAATTCAAAAAGCAGAACTGAATCATGAAGCATATCTTGGCAATGGAAATAGTAGATATGTTATAGTCCTCTATATAGATGAGTATTAATAAGCTGCACTCCATCAGATATGTTCCCGCCTAGTTATGTTAACGTCTGTTTTTGGGGCAAGTCTTTTATAGTAGGTATCACACCATGTAAGTTTCAAAACAACCACTATTGCACACGTAGTTGGTGATGATGATGGATTCTTAAATGCACCACACAGCATAGAAGAAAGTCACATAACGCAGATGACGTGGGATCACGTCCGTAAGTTATGTCCACGACTGTTGCCGCTAGGATTATTATTGCCGCCACTGTAACAATCAGTATTTGTTGCAAAACGATGTTGCATCCACTGTTGCAGATGAAGTGTACAATTGCTAACCATAGAGTAGTCGAATACCAAGGTTGCTATATATTATATCACGCCACACAGACCCTTATTATAAATGTCGTAAGTTCGATCCAACTTGAACTGGAACGGAAGATAAAACCAGTCTTGGCCACCATGAATGTTACCGCTTTATCCACTTTGCAGTAGCAGTAACCTCTTCTGTATTGATTCCAACTTGACTGTAAACCACCAACTGATAAGACCCAATGATACAGTACGATTCTAACTCTGATACAGTAAGATTATTCCATCACCATTCCATATCCTAATTGATACAAGCTGCTATTCATTCAATCTGTTGCATACCGTTTGTTCATGTGTATTCACCACTGCAGAGGTAACAGTTTCTTCATTGCATACGCTATATATAGGCTAATTATCCATGTGTGTACTGCTGTGCTGTTACCGTGTATGATATGTGAAGGGTGTATAGAAAACAGTCACTCACCCCACGATAGATCACGTACGAGTCATGGAGGGTTGAACGCCTTGTTACAGTTAATGAACAGTTTAATTACACCACAACACGGTCACGATAAGGTAGACGAAACACAGCATGTTACACAGGTTATAATAGCATATGAAAACAAGGATCCACATCGTATAATCATAATAATCCATCCGGACGACTGCTGCAATCGCAGTTCTAGTAAATAATAGGCCTCCAAATATATATGACGTCTCAGCGCAGTTTAATCCATCTAGAAGACTGCTGCCATCGCAGTTCTAGTAAATAATAGGCCTCCATTATATATGACGTCTCAGCGCAGTTTAATCCATCTAGAAGACTGCTGCCATCGCAGTTCTAGTAAATAATAGGCCTCCAAGATATATGACGTCTCAGCGCACTTTAGCAGCTTCCTAACAGCTCCACAAAATCGCTGTACTGCAGTTAATCATAATACGGCCTGTCCAAACATTCTGACCTCATAATATAAGTCGACATGGCAAGCACTGTAGTTAATCATAATACGGCCTGTCCAAACCTTCTGGCCTCATAATATAAGTCGACATATCAAGCACTGTCTTTAACTCATCTAGAAGACTGCCGATAAATAATAGGCCTCATAATATAAGTCGACCTGTCAAGCACTGTACAGGCTTCCCTCGAAAAACACTGGGCTGATTTCTCCAGTCACGCCCAGGACACAAACTCTTCAAAAATGTACATAATCTTTAAACACTGGCCTATATACTCAAAGGCCTAAGAAACATCTCCTTAGCTAATACATCTCATCTGGGATAATCACACATAATATATCTCAGCATAAATGCATGTACACTGGTACACATTGAAAAACACTGTACATCTCCTCAGTGCATTCGCCCAGTACACACTCTGACACCAAAACCATTCTCTCCCAGCACACCCCAGCTAATCACCCAAAAAGCCTGGGGCTAACTCCCCGTGAACTTTCGCTCATCGCTCAAAAATAGCTTAGCAGAAAATCATCTCACGTGGAACTCGCCACTGTGAAAAGCGTTCTGAATCTTGAAGATTCGAATGCGATAGGCTCATATATTTTTTTAATAAATTAACAGCCAGACAACAGCTGTTCAAGTGGGACAATCATTATAATCTATTGTACATCCGAGACTCATAACGATTACTGCCCTTGCTTAAATTTGGACTGATCATATATATATATATTATACGAGGGGCGTTCAGAAAGTAATGCACCACATCGTTTTTCTCAGCTAATAATAAAGATAAAAGCATGAAATTTTGCACACTTCAAATATGGCATGTGCCAATTGTGTGAACCAAATTGCACCGCAACCGGCCAAATAATACGGCTGCCCTAAACCGTTGAAATTGAGCGTGTTAGCAACTTGCGTTATGAGCAGCGAATTGTGATAGAATTTCTCGTTGCAGAGAATGAAACTGTTGTGAACATTCACAAGCGTCTATGTGATGTGTATGGAAGTTTTGCAGTCGACAGGAGTACAGTCAGTCGCTGGGTTCAGAGAATCAAAGAATCAGGAAGTGGAGATACGGAGCTGCTTGATCGACCGCGCTGTGGATGTCCTGCTACAGCCACCAACGCAGAAATGTTGAAATGCGCTGAGGGCATTATTCTTACTGATGGCGAATCACTACTCAACAATTGGCCTTATAGCTGTCAGTCAGCATTGGTAGTGCAAATGCAGTTATAAAAACTCTCGGATTTTCTAAGGTTTGCGCAAGATGGGTTCCTCGAAGTCTCACAAATGACCACCGATTGCAAAGGAAAGCGATTTCTTCTGAATTGTTGGAGCGCTTCAATGCTGATGGAGAGAACTTTTTGGCTAAGATCGTTACAGGTGACGAAACCTGGGCACATCATTTTGAACCTGAGACAAAAAGACAGTCAATGGAGTGGCATCATCCGCAATCACCACAAAGAAAAAAATTCAAGACAATTCCTTCAGCTGGAAAGGTCATGATAACTGTCTTTTGGGACATTGAAGGTGTGATTCTTGTGGACGTTATGCCAAGAGGAGAGACAATCAATTCGCAAGCTTACATTAAGACATTGAAAAAACTCAATCAACGTTTTCGCAGAGTTCGGCCACACAAGAATCCTGCAGACCTGCTTCTCCTTCACGACAATGTGCGACCTCACACAAGTCTAGCAACACGGGAAGCAATCACCAAATTAGGTTGGACTGTACTATCCCATCCACCCTTTAGTCCCGATTTGGCACCCTCTGATTTTCATCTATTTGGTCCACTTAAAGATGCACTCCGTTGGACAAGGTTTGAAGATGGTGAAGGAGTGATTCATGCAGCGAAGACATGGCTAAATGATCAAGACAAAATCTGGTACGGGCTAGGAATACATGCACTAGTTTCGCGCTGGCATAAAGCCGTACAAGTTAATGGGGATTATCTTGAATAATACCGATGTTTACATGACTGACATATCCATGTATATTGTGTATAAATATCAAGCATTTTGAATAAACAGCTCCTGAGAAAAACGATGTGGTGCATTACTTTCTGAACGCCAATCGTATATATATATATATATATATATATATATATATATATATATATATATATATATATATATATATATATATATATATATATATATATATATATATATATATATATATATATATATATATATATATATATATATATATATATATATATATATATATATATATATATATATATAAGATGATGATAGGAAACTCTTTACAGAGCGATACAACAGGAGGCAATCTGATCATCAGAAGAAGTCCCCCCATCAGACAAGTGTTTCGGCCCAGTATACTCCTTTACACTCTAAGGGGGGCGGGCCCACTTGGGTCATGACTCCCAAGCGTCTCAGCCTCCTGTTGTCTTGTATCGAAAATGAACCCATTTCACTTATGGTAGCAACTTTAATCCACAACTCCGCCAGCCGTGGAGGCAATTGTGAAAGTAACAAAGAGAAGACAAATTATTCCGTTCGTTCCGTCACACACACTGAGACACCATCGCGAAGCCGCCGAGCCTAGCCACTGAAATTCTGACACTGACACCTCCTATAATATACATCGTCTGTTGCCCCTCAGTCACAGCCCACTCACTAGTACACCACAAAACTCAGCGTTTTGTGGACTTAGAAAAATTCCTGGTGTTTTCTGTACCGCAGCGTTTATTGTCACGATTTCCATTGCCCATTGCGGTTGTTCCACAGCCAGCCTGATGCCTTTTCGGCAGTTTCACTAAGCCTCTTCAGTGTCCTTGTTCTCGCCTGTCCCTTCAACCCCAACAGTTTCAATAGATCATACATTGATGCAGCCACATATATAGATATAAACAAATAAAACGATATTGAATCAGTTTTACAAATTATCGGTTCACAGGAAACAAGGGACGTTTCGGGTTTCACCCTTCGTCAGCTACAGTTACAAATTGGCAACAAGGACAAGAAATATAGACAGGTTAAAGAAATATACTAAAGAGCACTACAAACGCGTAATGTTGTCACGGTTTTGCCTCCCCTGCTTTGCAGTAGTGGTCCAGCAGTGGCCCAAAACTCAAGAGTATCTAATATGGGTCTTCAGAGGTGTCTACCTTCGCACAAGATTACTCTTGGCAGAGTCGTAGATAGAAGAATAATGATGCTTCTATCTCAAGGGATTAGTCACAAGATATTTCCGAAGTCAAGAACAATGCCGCATTGGCAGGGCAATTGTTAACTTATATCGGTCCGCCGCCTTTTATGAAGAATTAAGCAGTTATTAATTTTAGCTCGTTCAAGCCCCCACCCTGATTTACTCAGGGGAATTATTATTATGGTATAGCTTTGTTTAGAGTGTATTTAGTCAATTGACTGAGACAAACATGCAGTACATTCAAAATGACTAAATAGGCGTTAAATGTGTATATTTACAAATTACAGATTTAATAGTCATTTAGTTTTCAACCTGATTTTAAAGAAATAAATAATTATTTAATTAAAAAATGTTTATTATCACTATGGGATAGAAATGTGTAAAGGAGGTCACTTGACACACGGTTAAGTGGACTGGGCAATCTGCTAAACTTTATAGTTTCTGTTTTTGACGTATCGATCTTATCCAAACATACAGATTGTAAAAACATACAGACGTACTTAATTCAACCTGTGAAAAATACAACTTGGTTTTAATAAAAACACTGACCCCGTCTACTCCAGATTAGATAAACGTTACATACTCGACATTATTGTAATTATTTTTATTTGTGTTCTTTATGGAGCATGAAGTCACTATTGTAGTTAGTCCCGCAGGAAGCCTGCCACAGGTCAACACTGTAGTTAGTCCCGCAGGAAGCCTGCACCAAGTCACCACTGTAGTTAGTCCCCCACGAAGCCAGCGCCAAATGTGACTAAACGTCATTGTGCATGTACTTTAGTGCCACTCTCTCTCATCCATTCATCCCCTCCGGCAGTATCACTTCTTAATTTTCTTCACCATCCTATTATTTGGCAAATTTTTGCCCTACATCGTGTTTGCTGTGACCACTCCCAGACGTATTTACGTTCCACCAGGTGAACGGTGGTATTATCGCGGTTAATTACACCGGTCAGCGGTAATACGTTTGTCTCTTTTGAGTCGGTCTTTCTACCTTTGACTGAGTGGATTTCTATTAACACAAGCTGGTCGTGCACGATCGATTCAATAGAGTACCATATTGCCTGTCTGGGAAAGTTGTATGAGATTGGCGAGGGCCCAGGCGATATGAAGTAATTGCTTCCGGGACCATCCCTGTATCAAGATAATTACAGATCTGTCTGGGGGAATGCAATATTTGAAGGTAGCATCTAGACATCAAATACGTTCACAGATTTGTTTGTGAATTGGCGGAAGCATTACGACATATTGACAGAGGTCACGCTATGGAATTTTAAATTATAATATTTTAAAACAAGCGAAGAGAGAATTAAATTAAACTCTACTAACCATATTGTCCAGAGCTTTCGAGTGGTGTGGTTTGAGAAACGGGATAAACAATGGATTTCATTGGAAATTTGTCGGAAGCACAATCTAGGATGTGAACAGAGAAAGGGAAATAAAATAAAACTGCATCGCCACGTCAAGCCAGCAAATCCTTAGAGTCAGAGAGAGAAAGATCGGACTAAGAATTCCTATATTAAGAGTGACAGATCGGAAGTATTCGGGCTCCTTTAAACTTACAAGTAAACCCACATATTTTAAATTCAAAGACTGGGAAATTAAAAGGACCCAGACAAAAGTATTTGGGCAACTTCAATACAAAAAAAGTAAACCTGCATTTTAAATACGAAGTCTGGATACCTAAGAAATCTGATCACCCGTCAGAAGAGAAATACAAAATGTTTCCAGACAAAGGGATTCGCAGAACACCCGTCATAAGAGGAATATTAAAGTTTCCCAGGCCTAGTGATTCACGGAACACCAGTCATAAGAGGACTACTAACATTTCACAGAACAAGTGATTGGCAGAACACCCGTCATAAGAGGATTGTTACCGTCCAAATAGGTCAAGTTGAGTGTTAAGGGGTCCGTTCCATGTGTGTTACACTCCAAAATCATAGTGTTAGTGTCCTGTGTAATGTTGGAAGCCACCATATAGGTTACAGCGCTGTGTAGGTGTAAGTAGAAGTGTCAGGTCAACCCCAGGCAATACAGTGCAGGTGAATATAGGTCACCAGGCGTTGAGGCACTGGCAGGTTGAAATGAAGACTCACTCAAGGTACATGCTCTCAGATGTGTAGTAATGATCGTATCAATGTGTGGTTGACAGAATGCGTGGGTGAGTAGACCTCATGATGAGTGTAGTTCGCGAATGAGTGTAAGTTCAGGACATTGGTACAATACCCACTCAACCACATGTAGAAAGTCAGTAAGTTTGGTAACAGCGGCTGACTTTTACAATGTTTTAATACCATACGATACGAGAAAACGCTGACATCAGGACATAATCATTGACAATACTCAGGAACATTGTAGATATGACGATAGTACAATACAGGTAGCATCAACAGGTTATCGATCAGAAGACAGGAGGAACCCCAGATAGAAATATCAGCGCTGAAACAACCAGATATAAAACAGAAATATTTAATCGAAGTCAAAAATAAATACCAACAGTTATTGACAGAAAGCATGGAGCAGTATAGAAGAGAAAACCCAGAAGAAAAAGCAACCGCAAAATGGGAATGCTTAAAAACAAGCATACAATCAGCAAATGCAAATTTACCTAAAAAGGAGTCTAAGAAAAATCAAATTTGGATGACAGATGATATCTTGAATAAAATGGCAGAAAGAAAGAAAGCAAAAAATACTCCAGAATATAAAACAATAGACAATGACATACGTACTATGTGTAGAGAAGCAAAAGAACGGTGGATAGAAACAAAATGTAAGGAAATAGAAGACTTGGAAGCGAAGCACATGACAAGAGATATGCATGAAGAAATAAATAAATTATCAAATCGGTCGCGGTTTGCACAAGGAGGAAGCTGTATCAAGAACAAAAATGGTGTAATATTACTTGATGAGAAAGACATATCAAACAGATGGGCAGAATACGTAAAAGAACTATTCGAGGACAACAGAGGTAAAAAACCATCACCAGATTCTAATGAAGGCCCACACATTCTCAGATCAGAAGTAGAGAATGCCATTCATATGATACAAAAAGGAAGATCAGCAGGCATGGATAACATAAACATTGAAATGATAGAAGCTCTGGAGAGCTTTGGTATAGATACAATCACAGAAATATGCAATGATATATACAATACAGGATATTTACCACACGACATGAAGACATCAGTTTTTATAACATTGCCCAAAAAACCAAATGCAACAGAATGTTCAGACTTCAGAACAATCAGCCTGATGAGTCATGCAATTAAGATACTGCTCAAAATCATACAGGAAAGAATAAAAAGTAAAGTAGACAGCGAAATCCAAGAAGAACAGTTTGGTTTTAGACGGAACAGTGGAACAAGAGAGGCAATATTTTGCCTAAGAAGATTAGCAGAAAAATATACAGAGGTCCAAAAAAGTATGTATATGTGCTTCATTGACTATAAGAAGGCTTTTGACAGAATCCATCATGAGAAAATAATTGAATGCCTCAAAGACATAGGTATTGATGGAAAAGATATAAGAATACTCAGTAACCTTTATTGGGAGCAAACTGCCACAGTAAGAACGGGAAGGAATTATTCACCATACATAGACATAAAAAGAGGTGTCAGACAAGGTTGTGTGCTGTCCCCCTGCCTATTTAATTTATACACCGAAAAAATTTTCAAACAGATACAGGAAATACCAGGACTGAACATCAGTGGAAGATCAATAAACAACCTTAGATATGCAGATGATACCGTGTTGTTAGCTGAAAGCGAACAGGAGTTACAAGAACTAGTGAAGCAAGTGAACAGTATAAGTCATGAATATGGACTCGACATTAATATTGAGAAAACTAAAACTATGATAATTAGCAAAACAGACGATAAACCCACATTAAAGATAAGCGTAAATGGGAAAATCCTGGAACAAGTCAAGAGCTACGTATATCTTGGTCATATAATAACAGAAGATGGCAGATGTGAAACAGAAATCAAGAAGAGAATAGGAATGGCCAAAGCTACATTCAACAACATGAAACATATACTGACATCCAAACAGTTATCTCATAAATTAAAACTGAGAATCATAAAGTGTTATATATATTCTGCATTTCTGTATGGTGCAGAAACATGGACGATGAATAAGCATTTGGAAGAAAGAATTGAGGCTCTTGAAATGTGGATATATAGAAGAATGGGGCGTATCTCATGGAAAGAGATGAAAACAAATAAGGAGGTCCTAGAAAATCTAGGTATGAAAAGAGAACTAATGAGAGAGGTCAAAGTTCGGCAGCTAAAATACTTTGGCCACATAAAAAGGCATAACACCTTGCAGAAGACCATAACAGAAGGGAGAGTTGAAGGTAAACGTGCAAGGGGAAGACAGCGCTATAAGTGGGAAGATAACATCAAGAGATGGACGGGAAAGAGTCTATCAGAGTGTACCACCAAGACAAGAGACAGAAGACGTTGGAGATCCATTACAGCCAACCTCCGTTGTGGAGATGGCAACTGATGATGATGATGAAGCTGGGCATGAATATATACGATTGATGACATCAATCTTCTTCTTCTTCCTCGTTCGCCCTGAAAAGGACGGTGGTTGCGTTGTGTCTGTTTACGCCTAAGCTGTGATATCTGCACCTTTCGCTCGACACATCCGACTTCAGCACGGCATTTTTTTAGGGACCGGGTTTGCCTTCCCACTGCGATCCGCACTCGTTCAGCCAGACTGCGCTGCTGCAGACTGTTTCCAGGACCACCACGTGGAGGTGGAGTGCGGTCTTGACCAGCTCTGGTTCGCTGGTCCTGATGCAAGCAGTACAGCTATGGGTCCCTGACTGCATTCACTATTGCTGCATCAATCGAACTCCCTTCTAAAAAGCCACAGCAAAGATACCTCGCATGACCAGCGGGTATTGATATGTGAGTTTAATTAACTCTCTTGTGATACAAGTACATCAGTAACGTTGGTTAGTGTTCAGCCGGCCGTAAAGTATAGCAGGCCCCTAGGTCCAACGGCCTCTGTGGTTCCTTAGCAAACAAGGTGGGTCAGACCCTGTCCAATATGATACCGCTGAATAGCGGGATGCATCAAATGCAAAGTTCTCTGGGCATACACCGGCCCTAGGCAAATAATGTCAGCATAGTTTAAGAGCTGAACTCTCGTAACACTTGATAGACTCTTTCCCGCCCAGGGAAAAGTCATAGAGCTGGCAAATATATGTTTACGTGATTCTGAATAATAAATGAAGGATAATTTACCTTGTCAGCTCCTCAGAATAACACTAATAAATACACTCGTCTCCTAGACGCATAGAAAAATATAATGGGGAACAATCTTCAAACATCTAAGTTCCATCCACAGAGGGCTTTTAATCCCCAGACTTGAAGCCATAGCAAAGACGTCAAAAAGCACGTCTTGACGCTCTGAAAATTCACAATCGACTCCCAGATCGGAAGTCTCTCTCAACCAGCCACCAGAGCTGCGCATGTGTCGTTCGAGGCCAAACCCTCCGAGCTAAACTCAGGAAGGCAATGTCTCACCACATACTAGGAAACGACTGACCATTCAAGCCTTATATGGTCATGACTTAAGACATCAGCTCTAGTTGCAAACATTCCTAGTAAAGGTAACTATTGGAGCCAAATATGGACATGCAACTAGTCATCGGTTCTAAAATTAGACCCGGTAGGTAAAAACCAGTGTGCAAACAACCACTGTAAAATTCAACCCTCAGTAAATCATGAGTAATATCCCTTTGACCAGGGATCTAAGATAATGTCTCTAAACCAGACAGGTACATTTAAAAGATTATACACAGCGAAAACTGTACGCAACAGTTTATCGCACCCCCCCCCCCGGAAAAAATGAAACATTTTTTTCAAAACATCCTAGAGCAAGATACAACAGGCTCATAACGCACGAATGATGCGCGGAAGAAAAGTCACATATAATATAATGCCTAATGTGAGGCTAAGTCGACGCATGGAGCGTCAGGTGAGAATATATCTCATTAGAGAACGCATTTCTCAAAGTACACTATACTCCAGGGAGGTGCCACCAACGTACACTACAATGCTGGCACTGTTATAATGCATACATATAATCTTATATCATATCAAGTCCCTTCTCTTCAAGTTTAGCAATGAAACATCATCAAAACCAACGGTGTCATAAACAATGATACCGCATTATAGAGATACAATCACTTTAGCAACAAAATATTATCTCATGTTTACATGTAATAATATTCTAAACATAATGTTTTATACACAATATTACTAAGTATATGAACAATGAAGTCCAGATCCTAGTCTGAGAGGGCACATCTACTGTGTCGTCCCAAGTACAAGTAAGGACCTCACAATACTTCATGGTTGGCAAATGTACAGATTCTCTCAACACATCAACGACTTGCTGGGAAAATACAAATAATACAATTCTATTTGACAACCGTAAGATTTTCTAATATACATTAATCATACATACATTCTTAACTATACTGTGGCCGTGTGAAATTTCGACCATTATATTGTGAGCACTAAACCCTCCTCTGTTATACCCGAGATGGCAACAGAGAAAGAAAACCACACAACATAATACCATGTATTCACGTAAAGTTAGAACAGATGTGATGATATCTAGATGTAGTAAAGAACTGTTATAACTCTCAAAGTGTATTAGGAAATCTAGAACACAATAGTTAAGTGCAATCATGTGGGCATCTGGAAAGAATGTCTGCCATCACATTATCCGAACCACGGATAGCTCGAACCGTGTAGTAAAAGGGTTGAAGAGCAATGGCATATCGAGTAGACCTCGAGATCTTCAAGTTTTTACTCTTAATAGCTGTAAGAGCTTTTTGGTCGGTTTCCACAACAATGAAATGCGCGCCGAGAAGGAATCTTTGTAACTTCAGAATTGACCATACCATAGCCAACAATTCACGGTCTAGAACCGAGTAATTCCTTTCTGTCACATTTAGTTTCCTAGATATATGCATAACCGGAGGCAGAGTTTCAGAATACTCCTGCATTAGTGCCGCCCCGATCCCAGTTGGATGAGGCGTCACTACGAAGAACAAAAGTCTTATCAGCAGTAGGTAGCCTTAAGATAGGGGGAGATGAGAATAAAGATTTAATCTGGTCCAATGAAGACTGGCATTCTTGGGACCAGTGCACCATATTAGGAGACCCTTTCTTCAGTAAGGTTGAAAGAGGTGCCATAATAGAAGATAGATTCTAAATGAATCTTCCGTAGAATTGTACTAAACCTAAGAGACTGCGTACTTGCTTTTTCGTCTTAGGAATAGAAATGTTTAGTATTTTAGAAGTGTTATGGTCCTCTGTCTTTAAGAGACCATGACCAACACGGTGACCAAGGAAAGAAATTTCACTAAACCCAACATAGGCTTTAGAGGGTTTTGCAGTCAAATTATGCTCGCGTAGAGTAGACAGTAGTTCGTATAAACCCAAATAGTGATCTTCCCAAGAATCACTGAAGAGACAGATATCGTCCAAGTACGCAATGACATCTGAACGATATGACAGAATTCGACGCATCATGCGTACGAAAGTAGCTGGGGCGTTCATAAGGCCGAAAGGCATAAAATTCCATTGACATAAACCCCTAGGTGTAGAGAAAGCAGTGAGAGGTTTAGCGCGTTCAGTTAGAGGAACTTGCCAATAACCTTTAGACAAGTCGAGTTTAGTAAAGAATCGAGAATTAGAGAGTCTATTAAGTAGCTCTTTTAATAAAGGCATAGGTTCAGCATCGAACTTCGTAACCTGGTTTAATTTGCGATAATTAACGCAAAGACGTATGTTCTTGTCTTTCTTTCGAACAATAACCATGGACGAAGAGTATGCTGAAGTGGATGGTTCAATTATTTTCAATTGTATCATTTCATCCAATTCTTTCTCGACCTGTGTCTGAAAGTGTATAGAAATAGGGTACGATCTAACCCTGATAGGATTATGGTCAGTCAGTATTATGTCATGTTCGATGACATTAGTGTGACCAGGAATGTCAGTAAAGACATCCTGAAATGTTTGTAACATAGAAGAGACTTGTCGCTGTTCCTCAATAGATAGATTAGGAGAAACAGTAACGTTTTTCCATGATTCCGTAGAATGAAGTGAAATCATAGGAAGAGGAAGATTAACATCAGAGAAAGTAGTTTCCTCATCCTGTATAACCGACAGGGATGAGTACTGACCATGTGGGACTGGAGAATCGTCCGTCGCATGGAAAATAGGCAGCAAATAGTCTGGTCGCTCTTGAAACTCCGTAAGCATGTTTATATGAAAGGTTTTATGCTTCCCATCAATATCGACAACATAGTCGACATCGGAAATTCTTGAAACTATAGAATACGGACCTTTCCATGCAATAAGAAGTCTGTTTTCCCTACAAGGTAGCAAAACGAATGCTTTGTCACCAGGACAAAGTTGTCGTAGACATCTATTCTTATTTGCAAAATGCCTAACTTTCTCTTTAGTAAATTCGGATGAGGAAGTTGTTAGTTTGCATGCTTCGATAATCTTTTGCCTTAGAGCAATGACATACTCATATGAAGATTGAGTGTCACTGTCAATATTATCAGCAGTTATAAGATCATGAAGTAGAGACATAGGACCGCGCGGTTGCGCGCCAAAGACAAGTTCCAAAGGAGAAAATCCTGTATGTTCGTTGGAGACCTCTCCATACGCAAAGAGGACTGCGGGTAATACCCTATCCCAATCCTGAGGATGATCCTCAGTTATCTTCCCAAGTAAGTTCTTGAGTGTTCTATTCAGACGTTCAACTAACCCATTAGACATAGGGTGATAGATACTACTTAGAGATCTTTTAATATGCAGAGTAGACATCACTTGCGACATAGTGTCTGATATTAATTGAGTGCCATGGTCTGACAATATTTCTCCGGGAAATCCCAGACGAGAAAATATCAGCCAAGGAGCGTCTGCGATATCGGCAGTAGAGATGATCTTAAGAGGTATAGCCTCTGGCCAACGTGTGCACATGTCAACCCATGTAAGAATAAATTGATGTCCTCTGGCCGACTTGATCTTAAAAGGATCAATAATATCTATAGCAATCTTCTGAAACCATCACAAGAACAGCTATGCTATGGACCCCCGAGGGAAAGCGAAAGAGAGGCCGACCAAAAACAACTTGGCGGAGAACTGTGGAAGCTGAGATGCAAAGAATGAACCACAGTTGGGGCACTGTACGAAGGATGGCCGCCGACCGAGCAAAGTGGAATCAATTTGTTGCTGCCCTACAAGATGCCACCAGGCGTGATGGCCGCTGACTGCTTGACGGTTGGCGGTTATGGATCAAAGAAGAAGAAGAAGAAGAAGAATCTTCTGAAACCGCCGAATAAGAATGTCTGCAGCCTGGATAGGTGCAGCATGTCGTGGGCCTCTCGATTTGACCTCTTAACATATTTTGCAAGATCGGCAATAAATCCGTATGTCTTTACTCACAAATGGCCAAAAGAAAGCCGTAAGAACTCTAGACCTAGTGCGAGAAAAACCCATATGTCCAGCACACTGAGAGTCGTGAGCATGTTGCAGGATTTGGACCCTCATACTCTTGGGCACGAGGATTTGTGAATGCATAGACGTATTCGAGTCTTGTACCATACGCACAAGTACCACATTCTTCATTGTAATCCAAGATTTGCGATTTGTGCTGTGATTTGGATCACCTTTTTTGCCAGAATGAAGAATTTTTAAAAAGACGGATCATCTTCTTGCAGTTTTATGAAAGTGTCACGTGAAATCACCAAGTTATCATCTTGGCTATGCACTTCATCTTCAGTAGATGAAGTAAGAGGCGTATTAAGAGCTTGTGCTCTTGTGACCACTCCATTGGCAGCTTGGATATTATGTTCTTCCCAAGCAGCTATCTGCTGTCGGGTACATTCCCTAACTCCATTAATACGACCAATGATAAGATCAGCAATAGGATTCGGTAGAAGACACGCGTGGACATCTCCCGTAAAGAAGGGAGAAACAATGTGAATGATAGCAGTTGGATACTTTTCCACAGTGCCACCAAATGTCACACATTTGACCACTTTTCCCGTGGCACAGGAATGATCTATGAGAGATTGCATAACTCCGATAGTAGTGCATCCTGAATCGAAAAGTACTGAGACTTGATTATTATTCCCTAGCTCTTTATGTAAGAGAAGAGATCCTCTCCCGTTATGCGCAGCTGCGGCAGGAACAGCGGGAAGAGTATGACCACAACTCAAAGTAGTTACAGTAGTAGGATCAAATAGTGTTGTGCATTAGAGGCATTGAGATGCTCTCCCAAAATCGAAAGAAGAACATGTGATAGCACTAGAATTACCTTTATTATTGTTTGGTTCACTACTAGATACTTGTGACTCTTGTTGAGCACTATTAGCATGCCGACACGATTTATTATCATTGTGTCGCGCTCTACTACGACTACTATTTCTTCTATAGTTATTGTTATCTGATCTATTATTGTTATTATTTTGGTTTGAACCACAGTTTTTACAATCATAATTGTCATTTTCTCTTTGATGAGAATATTTACCATATTGATATTGTTGTCTCTTTGGATAGCTAGGATAGTTTCTATTATGACAACCTTTGCGAAAGTTTTTATAATTGTTTGCCTCATAATAACGAGGACTGTCAGATCTCCTCCAGTTCTTTGCAGAACTATTATCATATGGATCACTATGTTCCTGTTCAATGTTACGCCTACTTTTCTTATCAAAGTTGCGTTGACCACCTTGAAATTTCTGACGAAAGTTAGGACCATATGGTGTCGCAGAAGCTACGGGCAAACCTTCTTTAACTTTAGAATTGCTAATGGTTTGTTGTGGGTGTGCAGTGACATACTGGCAACAATATTGTTCCATGTCTTTTATTTTTTTCGGTTTACGTTCATGTATAAAGGCAAGGAAGGATTCATTGACAGATGACATTACTTTGTCTCGTAGTAATAAGTCTACAAGTGCTTCATAAGTTTTTGGAGTCCCAGACAGCTCAATCCACCGATTGAAAATAAGACGTATATTTGTAACAAAGTCTGAGAACTCCACCCCAGTCTCTGGTAACATAGTCTTAAAACAAGGACGATAATCATCTTCTTTAAGTTGATATCTTTTCAATAAAGCTGCTCTAACAACAACATAGTTAGTCTTATCAGGTTCTTCTATTGCCATTATAATATCTAATGGTTCATCTTCTTCTTCTTTGATCCATAACAACCAACCGTCAAAGCAGTCAGCGGCCATCACGCCTGGTGGCGTCTTGTAGGGCAGCAACACATTGATTCCACTTTGCTCGGTCGGCGGCCATCCTTCGTACAGTGCCCCAACTGTGGTTCATTCTTTGCATCTCAGCTTCCACAGTTCTCCGCCAAGTTGTTTTTGGTCGGCCTCTCTTTCGCTTTCCCTCGGGGGTCCATAGCATAGCTGTTCTTGTGATGGTATCAGGTATATTTAATGGTTCACCTGTAAGTATTTCTAACAGTTGCCTGTCATACTGCTCTTTATTTACCTTATGCGTTACACATGTAAGTTGGAATCTATCAAGATAGAATGTTATGTCGTCCTTTGCAGCATTGAAAGCAGGTAATTTGATTCTATAAGAATTCTCCTTCGCTTTACCAGAAGTTGCTTGAGAATTACCCATATTCATCAATTTTAATTTCTCCAGCTCCAAAGCTAAGAGTTTTTCTTCATGTTCTATTTTCAGTTTCTCTTTTCTTTCCTTAGCCTCGATTTTCTGTTTTTCTTTTCTTTCCTCAGCCTCCATTTTCTGTTTTTCAGCCTCAAGTTTTCTCCTCAGACTCTCTTTGTTGCTGAAATTTTTTTTCTTCCGCTTCAGCGTGAAGTTTTCTTTCCTCAGCTTCCGCTTCTCTTTTTTGCTTTTCCATTTCCATCTGGAATTTCCTTTCATCAGCTTGCATCTGCAATCTTAAATTCTCAGCTTCTATGCTTTGTCTTTTTTCTTCCTACTTCAATGCGTTGGCATATTGAACTGTCGCGAATTCTTCTAACTTCTCACCAGCTTTACCAAGGGATTTCCCTTGCTCAATAAAGTACTCAAGTGTAGACATTATGTCTAATGATATGCTATCTGAACCTGTGGAAAATAACACCTTTTTATCCAAATCACAGTGGGAACAAGTCTTTTAATAAAGAACTTGAATATGTAGCTCAATTAATCCCAATCTCTGTGGGTAACAAGTCTTTGCCAAAGAACTTGTGTAAACACCTCTATAATAATACCACCATCAATCACTTTATATCCTAAGTGAACTAACTATGACTAATATACATAAACAGTGTATGACAACAATGAATAACTTAAACAAACAAAAAGCATCAAGGACAACAGGAAAACATTTGCAGAAATCAAATAAATTATAAAGCAAAACTAAAGAAAATATCACAAAGCATGTGATGACAACTGCAAAAATGTAACAAAACAAATGACTAAACAGTGTGTAAACATAAAGGTTGTAAATAAATAAACGAAAAGAAGAGGAGGCGCACAGATACAAACAAATCAAATCAAAACTAAAGAACAGAAAAAATATAACAAATACAACGAAAAGTACACTTCGTCACAGCTAACCAAAAATAGCACAAATGTCGCTAGCAAATTCCACAAAGGCAATTTGCAATGTCCCTAAAGAACGCTGTTATAGGCCCTCTGGAACGTGGGATATCCTATAGCTGACTCCACCCAACCGGAAAACCCGCTGAAATATCACATAAATAACATGTAACACAACATGTAATATATAGACACAGATTGTGTAACGAGGAAGGTTCAATTACACAATACAATGGCAGATATAACAACGATTAACATGCCACTTAACTTAAGATGCTCCTATCGTCAACAAGATCAATGAAGAAGAACAGTGTTCCGCATTCTAAGGACCAGAAGATCCAACGCTGAAAGGAACTTCTGAGTAAACTTGCTTCTCAATGACAACAACCATGCTTCAACCGGAACTTGGCCTTCTAAACAACAGTGACAACAAGGGTATCGGCACTTGACTTTCTGAATTCACGGGCTCAGTACACGTAGAACTGTCAACAATCTACCGGGCAGCGCCAGGTACCTTCAGTTATGCGAAGTTGACAACTGCAGTCCAATAGCCCCATCAAGCTGGTTCCACCATGAATGTTACCGTCCAAATAGGTCAAGTTGAGTGTTAAGGGGTCAGTTCCATGTGTGTTACATTCCAACGTCATAGTGTTAGTGTCCTGTGTAATGTTGGAGGCCACCATATAGGTTACAGCGCTGTGTAGGTGTGAGTAGAAGTGTCAGGTCAACCCTAGGCAATGAAGCGCAGATGAATATAGGTCACCAGGCGTTGAGGCACTGGCAGGGTGAAATGAAGACTCACTCAAAGTACATGCTCTCAGATGTGTAGTAATGATCGTATCAATGTGTGGTTGACAGAATGCGTGGGTGAGTAGACCTCATGATGAGTGTAGTTCGCGAATGAGTGTAAGTTCAGGACATTGGCACAATACCCACTCAACCACATGTAGAAAGTCAGTAAGGTTGGTAATAGCGGCTTTTACAATGTTTTAATATCATACGATACGAGAAAACGGTGACATCAGGACATAATCATTGACAATACTCAGGAACATTGTAGATATGACGATAGTACAATACAGGTAGCATCAACAGGTTATCGATCAGTAAGCTGGGCATGAATATATACGATTGCTGACATCAATTGAACTCCCTTCCAAAAAGCCACAGCAAAGATACATCGCATGACCAGCGGGTATTGATATGTGAGTTTAAACAACTCTCTTCTGATACAAGTACATCAGTAACGTTGGCTAGTGTTCAGTCGGCCGTAAAGTATAGCAGGCCTCTAGGTCCAACGGCCTCTGTGGTTCCTTAGCAAACAAGGTGGGTCAGACCCTGTCCAATATGATACCGCTGAATAGCAGGATGCATCAAATGCAAAGTTCTCTGAGCATACACCGGCCCTAGGCAAATAATGTCAGCATAGTTTAAGAGCTCAACTCTCGTAACACTTGATAGACTCTTTCCCGCCCATGGGAAAAGTCATAGAGCTGGCAAATATATGTTTACATGATTCTGAATAATAAATGAAGGATAATTTACCTTGTCAGCTCCTCAGAATAACACTAATAAACACACTCGTCTCCTAGACGCATAGAAAAATATAATGGGGAGCAATCTTCAAACATCTAAGTTCCATCCACAGAGGGCTTTCAATCCCCAGGCTTGAAGCCTTCGCAAGGACGTCAAAAAAGCACGTCTTGACGCTCTGAAAATTCACAATCGACTCCCAGATCGGAAGTCTCTCTCAACCAGCCACCAGAGCTGCGCATGCGTCGTTCGAGGCCAAACCTTCCGAGCTGAACTCAGGAAGGCAATGTCTCACCACATACCAGGAAACGACTGACCATTCAAGCCTTATATGGTCATGACTTAAGACATCAGCTCTAGTTGCAAACATTCCTAGTAAAGGTAACTATTCGAGCCAAATATGGACATGCAACTAGACATCGGTTCTAAAATTAGACCCGGTAGGTAAAAACCAGTGGGCAAACAACCACTGTAAAATTCAACCCTCAGTAAATCATGAGTAATATCCCTTTGACCATGGATCTAAGATAATGTCTCTAAACCAGACAGGTACATTTAAAAGATTATACACACAGCGAAAACTGTACGCAACAAGGATTACTACAATTTCCAAGACCAAGTGATTCGAAGCATCTAATAAAGTGCTGGATTTAAACCAGCTGGGGGCTTGAACGAGCTAAAACCATTGCTTAATTCTTCACAAAAGGCAGTGGACAGATATAAGTTAACAATTGCTCCGCCCTAAGTAGCATTGTTCTTGACTTCTGAATTATCATAAGGAAACTCCCTTGAGATAGAAGCGTCAGTACACTTCTATCTACATCTCTGCTAGACACCTTTGATGACTCACTTTAGATACTCTTGAGTTTTGGCCACTGTTGAACCACTACTGCAAAGCAGGAGAGGCAATCCGTGACACCGCGTCATCACTGTAGTTAGTCCCGCAAAAGGACTACACCAAGTCACCACTGTACTTAGTCCCGCAGAAGCATGAACCAAGTAACCACTGTAGTAAGTCCCACAGGAAGCATGCACCATGTCACCACTGTAGTTAGTCCTGCAGGAAGCCTGTTCCAAGTCACTACTGTAGTTAGTCCCACAGGAGACCTGCGCCAAGTCGCCACTGTAGTTAGTCCTGCAGGAAGCCTGCACCAAGTCTCCACTGTAGTTAGTTCGGCAGGAAGCCTGCACCAGTCACCACTGTATTTAGTTCCGCAGGAAGCCTGCACCAAGTCACCACTGTAGTTAGTCCACAGGAAGCCTGCACCAAGTCACCATTGTAGTTTGTCCTGCAGGAAGCCTGCACCGAGACACCATTGCAGTTTGTCCTGCACGAAGCCTGCACCAAGTCACCACTGTAGTTAGTTCCGCAGGAAGCCTGCACCAAGTCAACACTGTAGTTAGTCCTGCAGGACGCCTGCACCAAGTCAACACTGTAGTTAGTCCTGCAGGAAGCCTGCACCAAGTCACCACTGTAGTTAGTCCTGCAGGAAGCCTGCACCAAGTCACAACTGAAGTTAGTCCCACAGGAAGCCTGCACGAAACAGTTACATGCTCTCACAGCAGCGGTTGATGTAATAATTTGTTTTACATGAGGAGTTTGTCGTCTCCATTCTTCTTCTTCTTCTTCTTCTTCTTCTTCCGTCTTTAGCCAAAGACCGACCAAGCAGTCAGAGGCCATCACGCCTAGTGGCGTCTTAAGGGCAACAGCAGATTGATTTTCTCTGTTGTAGTTTCCCATCACGCCTAGCGGCGTCTTTAGGGCAACAACAAATAGATCCATCTGCCGCTGTTTCCGTAATCGGTGTGACAAGCCAACGGGTGATCAGCCCATTGGGCCGTCTCCATTCATGGCCTGTTAATTATAAATCTCTTGCAGGCCGGAATTTTTTCATCAGTTTTGCCAGAATTATTTTTGTACCTTAAAGCAGTACCTTTATAAATTCCAAAGTTACTGAGTTATTACACAACAAAGACACACATATTATACATCACAGTAAAGATAAATGAATGTAGAATTAGAATATGAAAGATTTTTAATGATATTCTACATATAGTATTCAGTTATGAGTCATAATATAGACCACTTTCAAGAAAAGACTCATTTTAGTAAATGAAAAATGTACTCACCAACCCATGCATAAACACTGAAATATTATCCAGAGAGCTCCAGCATCTTTTAAAATATCACTAATCCATATATGAATATTATTTACAAGTGTCAGCTTCCTGTGATATTTTGTTAATGTTTTACAGACCATCCAGTGAACCATATAAACATTATAGACATTTGGAAAGAAAAAGGACATTAGAGGCCGCGTGAAGCTTTTAAATTAAATCATACATTGTATTGTTATTATACAACAAAGACACACATATTATACATCACAGTAAAGATAAATGAATGTAGAGTTAGAATATGAAGGACTTTTAGTGATATTCTACATAAGTATTCAGTTATGAGTCATAATATAGACCACTTTCAAGAAAAGACTCATTTTAGTGAATGAAAAATGTACCTACCAACCCATGCATAAACACTGAAATATTATCCAGAGAGCTCCAGCATCTTTTAAAATATCACTAATCCATATATGAATATTATTTACAAGTGTCAGCTTCCTGTGATATTTTGTTAATGTTTTACAGACCATCCAGTGAACCATATAAACATTATAGACATTTGGAAAGAAAAAGGACATTAGAGGCCGCGTGAAGCTTTTAAATTAAATCATACATTGTATTGTTATTATACAACAAAGACACACATATTATACATCACAGTAAAGATAAATATATGTAGAGTTAGAATATGAAGGACTTTTAGTGAAATTCCACATATAGTAATCAGTGATGAGTAATAATATAGACCACTTTCAAGAAAAAAATAATTTTAGTCTATTAAAAATGTATTTACCAACCCATGCAATTGACTGAAATATTATCCAGAGTGCTCTAGGGTCTTTTAAAATATCACTAATCCATACATGAATATTACTTACAAGTGTCAGCTTTCTGTGATATTTTGTTAATGTTTTACAGACCATCCAGCGAACCATAAAAACATTATAGACATTTGGAAAGAAATAGGACATTATAGGCCGCGTGAAGCTGTTAAATTAAATCATATATTGTATTGTTTTTATACAACAAAGACACACATATTATACATCACAGTAAAGATAAATGAGTGTAGAATTAGAATATGAAGGATGTTAGTGATATTCTACATATTTTATAGACTACTTTTTAATAAAAACTCATTTTAGTGAATGAAAAATGTACTCACCAACCCATGCATAAAAACTGAAACATTATCCAGAGTGCTCCAGCATATTTTAGAATAACACTAATCCATATATGAATATTATTTACAAGTGTCAGCTTTCTGTGATATTTTGTTAAATTTTTACAGACCATCCAGCAGACCGTACCATCATCATTAAAATAAAAAAGAAGATATTCAAGGCCGCGTGAACTTTTAAATTAAATCATATATTGTGTTGATATACAACAAAAGACACACAAATTATGTTTTACAGTAAAGATAAATATATTTAGAATTATAATATTGGGGCTTTTAAGTGCTATTCTTCATATTATATTCAATTATCAGTAATAATGTAAACAATTTTTTTTTTAAATTCATTTTAGTGAATGAAAAATGTACCCACCAACAGATGCATAAAGACTGAAATATTATCCAAAGTGCTCCATGGTTTTTTTTTAAATAACACTAATCCATATATGAATATTAATTACAAGTTTCAGCTTTCTGTGATATTTTGTTAATGTTTTAGAGACCATCCAGCAGACCGTACCATCATCATTAAAATAAAAAAGAAGATATTCAAGGCCGCGTGAACTTTTAAATTAAATCATATATTGTGTTGATATACAACAAAAGACACACAAATTATGTTTCACAGTAAAGATAAATATATTTAGAATTATAATATTGGGGCTTTTAAGTGCTATTCTTCATATTATATTCAATTATCAGTAATAATGTAAACATTTTTTTTTTTAAATTCATTTTAGTGAATGAAAAATGTACCCACCAACAGATGCATAAAGACTGAAATATTATCCAAAGTGCTCCATGGTTTTTTTTTAAATAACACTAATCCATATATGAATATTAATTACAAGTTTCAGCTTTCTGTGATGTTTTGTTAATGTTTAAGAGACTCTCCAGCGGACCGTACTATCATTATTAAAATTTGGAAACAAAAAGGTCATATTCAAAGTAAATCATATATTGTATTGTACTTACATTATTATGCATAAACAATATGTACACAATTTTATCTGAAGGATATTTACATTTTAGTCAATGGTGGCTTGCGTATGTAATATCTTGAAGCAGTGTTTTGGGTGGAGGTGAGGATAATCATCGCAACCCTCGCAAATAAAATTTGTTCTTTTTGGAGAATCTGGTTTGCTGCAGACTCTACATCTTCTGTCTTTTTCTGTGTAAGCTATCATATGCTTAGCTCCTTCAAGCCTCTGAATTGGGTTGGCTGTCCTTGGTCTTCCCGGGGTTGCCTTGATACTCCTCTGTGGCTCGGGCATTAGATCTGCGGCCCACTGAAGCAAAGCATCAATCAGAGATATTTTGAACTGTTTTAATGTCATTTTTCTACTGCCTGTGAGCCTATAGAGGATGAAAGCATTGGTACAAGTAATTTCCATTATCCAGTAGAATATTTTTTTACACCACTTGTTGCTGCGTCGTTTGTGAATGCCATAATACCCAAGCATTTGATCAGCACGGTCACATCCATTCATGCTCTGATTATAGTCATGGACTGTTATTGGCTTTGGTTTTGTCGTGGTAGTCATTCCTGTATTTGTTTTGGTGGAAACAATGATTACTGGCTTTCTTGCTTTCTTATCCCTCCATCCAATACAAAGCAAAGATGAATCTTTAGTTTGCCAGCATTTCCGTTCCATGTGTGGTATGGAAAGTGCTTTTATTTCTAATGGAAAGCCAATTCGGTTTGACTGGAGGGTGCCAGTATAGTATTGCTTTTGCTGAAGCAAATAGTCAATGAGTGCCCTGGTGGTGTAGAACCTGTCTGCAAATATATGATAACCAGTTCCAATTTGCTGTAATAGAGTTCCAAAGACTTTTATTGCCATCCCACTATTGGTGTCTGTGCTTGGATCATATGAGGTATTCGCTCCATAATACGCAAGCAGGGATAAAACATACCCAGTGGTACTGTCAACAAGACCAAAACTCTTTATATGATACTTACTAGGCTTAGTTGCATTAAATTGCTTGTATTTCCATCTCCCTTTAAATCCTACAATCATTTCATCAACCGAAACATTTTCAAAGGGCGTAAAGGCATTATTGAAATTTTCAATCAAAGAGTTGATGAATGGCTCCACTTTACTTTTTCCCTCAGCATCAGGCTGTCCCACATGCAACATTGTTTGATAGATAGACAAAAATCTATCTCTTTCAAAGTTTTTGTGATAAAATGGAGCATAAAGGCAATCAGTTTCTGATGAATAATAGTCTCTAATAGAAGGTCTGGGATCAATGCCCATAGCATTTATTGTAGCCATAAATTTTAACAACTCATAGTTTGATAGTGCTGTCCAGCTGGAAAATCTAGATCTTTTTAGGGATGGATTATTTTTAAGAACTTTAAGTTTTGCATACTCATTTACAGAATGTACTATTGAATTTGCAATGTCATCAGTAAACAATGTCCTATAGCAGTCAAAAGGAGTTGATGCCTCACTAAGACCTAAGTCATCGTGTACTCCTGGTTTGCGACCATATTTGGGAAGAAATCTGAATGCGTTTTGGGTCTCTGTAATACTGATGTTTGGTACTGAAATCCATTCATTACTAATTGCCCCTTGTTGCTCCTTGGTACTAATGCTTTTCCCCCTTTTTGTCGATGATTTGGTCAAAACTTTTTGTCGTTTTGTAGCACTAGGGCCTGGCTGTGACCACGCCCCCTCCTCATTAGAACTAGCTTCTTCGTTAAGTTCAAATTCGAAATCATCATTTTGACTTTCGAAATCATCATTATCGCTAAATTCGTCAAAGATACACAGTTCCCAGCTTTTTCTACAGATAAAAAAGACCTACGTTTTGATAAACATGATGTGGTTGGTTCGCTAGACATTGTCTGTATAAAAAACAATAATCGCCGATCGCAAGCTGACAGATTTACCGTTTTTTCACAGTGAAATTAGCTAGAACAAGCGTGTTTCCGAATCACAACTCAAAGATAGCGCTCTTCTGAATAAAAAAATAGTAACTTCCGTTATATTAAAATACCAAATTACTAAAATACGGAACACATTTCACGGAACACAAAAAACGACGTTGGGATCGTCGTTTTGGCTTCTATGGGTTTTGCGGATGTACGTTGGTAGCGTCGTTCCGGCCTCTAAGAGTTTAACGACATGGATGAATGTACAATAGTCCTATTTCTTTCTTGGTCTCTTCAAAGACACCCGGGAACTATACGACATGTGACCTAGATAATTAGACACGTGACTATACAGGGTGACTTAAAAGTTACTTGCTATTTTTACATTTGTATTTCTTCATTTATCCACTTACTTTATACGAAACAAACGTCACAATACAGAGAATTATCTGTTATTTTATTACATCAAATGATGTGTCACATGTTGATGTCTGATCTGATGTTTGATTTTTGATTTATTTTAAATAATATTGTAAAACTACAGCGCAGGGGGAAAATCAGGCACGTGACGTCATAGCGGGCAATAATTGTTAGTCTCTCTTTTTACATTGATTTTACAGGCCATTTTAGAATTTAGTTTATTTTGTTTTGTTTCTTGGTTAAAAAAAAAAACGTATTTGTCAAATGTCAAATTGCGTTAATTGCTCCTTGAATTGATATATGTCTCATGTTTATTAAGTAAGTTTAAGTGCTGATAATAACATTTGGAAAAGAAGAGAATCACTTGTCAATCACTCTGTAGAAATATTATATCTTATACTGATCATCTGATCGTCCTTTACATTTTATTGCTGCGGTCCCGCTTGGGTCATGGCTCTCAAGTGGTATCCTTCTCTTGACTATTAGGACTCCGATTCGAACTGAACCCATTCCGTTAGGGGGCATCAATATCATGGCTATTTCCATCTGATGTTGTAAGAACATCTTTTCGCATAAACTTAGGGAACAACTCGACATCACCGTCCTCCCATAATCCTGGACTTTACTCTTCATGTATCTCTTGCGCATATCTTCAAACTTCAGCTGGGGTTGCCTTTTTGTTTTGGCAAGGGCGCAGTCTTGGGATCAACATTAAATGTAATCCTTCTTCTTCTTCTTCTTCCGTCCTTAGCCACCGACCGTCAAAGCAGTCAGTGGCCATTACGCCTAGTGGCGTCTTAGGGCAACAGCAGATAGGTTTTCTTTGC
The DNA here is from genome assembly GCA_024509875.1 of Oreohelix idahoensis. NCBI lineage: Eukaryota > Metazoa > Mollusca > Gastropoda > Stylommatophora > Oreohelicidae > Oreohelix > Oreohelix idahoensis. The sequence goes on along the minus strand of JAMPIV010010078.1, from coordinate 129,151 downwards.
CATTGTTTCCCATCACGCCTATTGGCGTCTTTAGGGCAACGGCAAATCAATCCATTTGCTGTCGTTTCCGTAATCGAAGTGACTGGCAAACGGGTGATCAGCCCGTTGGTAAATGTAATCCTGTTGAGTGACATTTAGCACTTTCTTACAACTCATGTACATCAAGCAGGTAAAGTCACTGACTTTTATCTAACTTTATATATTCCATAGACAGCGAGACCTTGACGCTGGGAACTGATATAAATTTTCCACCATCACATTTTCCCCCTCATACTGTTTCGATAAGAAACAATCATGAGTATTATCTAAGGGACGTAATTTGTATTATCACGGGACGCAATTTGTGTAGGAAGAAAAGTCATAACATTTAAAACATTAAGTAGTTATTAATTAAAGATATTTCCAAAACCTTTTGCAAAAAAAAGACGGCATATGCAGGGAATTTTTAATTCCATAGAGACTTTTTTTTGCATTTGTTATTACTATAGAAATTTGCATTTATATTTTGCAAGAGAAAAATAAATGAACACTAGCCTTAATCCCCGTCTGTAAATATGTATAACTCAATTTCTTTTAATACAGATATAGTATCCCGCATCTTTAATACTTATTTTTGACCGGCACATAGTGCTGCGTAAAAACTCAGCATGAATAATGCTGCAGACTCCACGGTGGCACGCCTTGATATCCGACCTTTTGGCTAAAACCATTGTGTCTTAGCTAGGGGCGGGGCGTGCGACTCATGAGAGTCTAAAATATGCGACCTCATGCGAGGAAAAAATAATGCGACCTCATGCGAGGGAAAAAAAAAAAAAAAAAAAGCTGCGTAAACTAAAGTTGTCCCACTCATACCTCCATAAAACTTTACTACACTGCAACATTGGTGAATACTTTAGTAAGTGGATTAAAATTATATACACAAAACCTGAAAGCAAGGGTTTGTTAAATCATTCATTTACTGTGTCTTTCAGGCTGAAAAGATCTGTTAGGCAGGGATGTCCCCTTTCTCCTCTTCTCTATGTACTCGCTCTAGAACCACTGCTATAGAAAATTAGACAAGACAGTACCATCAGAGGCACTTTTATTCAGGGTAAAGGGGAACAAACGTTGCTTCCCTACGCAGACGAAACTACCTTCTTTCCCCCCAATAATAGGTCTATACAAAATATTCTAGACACTTTCACGATTTTTGGTAAAGGTAGTGGGTCAAAATGAAACGTCCAAAAGTCTCCAATTATGGGTATAGGCAGATGGAAAAACATAGCAGATTTTCCGTTTAACTTCAACAACAAACATGAAACTGTACAGTATATACTTCTCATCTCACCCGAACCGCACACACACAGTCACATGGCAGAACTTATTCGCATATATCACAGACACGCTTCACCGCTATAAATACAAAAATACATTTTTTCCAGAAGTGCAATAGTGAACTGTTTTATTATTCCAAAAATAATTTACATTCCTACAGTCTTTGACCCTCCACAACATACGGTGACAGATATAAACAAGGAGATTAGGCGTTTTGTTGTTGGGCAAACTTTATTTAGCATTAAACATCAAACACTCATGCAAGAGAAAAGATTCGGAGGAGTTGCCCTCCAGGATATAGGGACAAAAATAAAGGCACTTCGAATCAGACATGTAGGAAATATAATAAGAGACACAGAACAACACACATTAGCCCATTACTACGTAGGGCTTAGACTTGCTAGTGTGAGACCACTAAAGAACAATGTCCCACACCATTACGGCACACTACCACACTTTTACAGGACATGCATACAAGCCATCAGAGCACACGAAATTTTAATAACCAGAAAACAAACACAATTTACAAACACTTAATCTGGTTACAAGCACCACCTTTACACCTTACAATTAAAAGAGGCTACAATTACTTTATAACAGATTACATTTAGATTTTCACCGATCTTCACAACAAAAGCATAGCACCAAAAGCCAGAGAAGACACATATCGACTTTTATATAACATGACACCAACCACAGAAAGAGCAGCACACAGATTAAAACGAAAATCACGATGCAAGATGTGCCAGACAAATGTTTAAAAAAAGTGAGGAACACATTTTCTATAAATGTAGTACAATTATACCAGCACAGAGAATCTTACAAGACATACGACACAAAAAACAGACATTTTCAAAGCCATTATGCTTAATTCAATTCCCAAGACACTACCAGACATCCATTTTAAATTAATCATTTGCTCTCGGAATTTAGTTTTTTAATATGGAAATGTCGCATTCAATCAGTATTTGAGTACAAAGTTATCCCCAAGGCCGTTCTTCTAAATTTGTTCCTCCAGCGAGTGACGCTTATTTTAAAACCTTTCCACTATCTCCAGCTACGTGTACCTCGACCTGCCAAATATTCTTAAATCCAAGCCTTTAGTTTATACGAAGGTAACTATCCTACAACCTCCCCTCCCCCCACCCCACTGCCAATTATGTGGTATTCCATCACCTGTGTTTTTTTTCCTACCTTTCCACCTCCTTTAATACACATCCTCATCTTCCCCTCCTCTCCACACACACAACGTTAAAGGTGAGGATCTCCATCACCCAATATTTTTATCTTAAGTACATGTGAGAGAGTGTGTGCATGTTTAACATTTTTCATCCTCCTTTTTGTCATGTACGCAGAGAGAAGCCTGCTTTTAAATTATTATTTTATTTTCTATGTATCTATAATAATTATTATTATTTTATTATTATTGTCATTATTATTTTTACATTTTAATGCCTATGTACATGTGTAGTCTATTTATTTTATTATATATTTTGTATTTATTTATTATTATAATTTTTTTTAAGACGGATGATGCAGAAATAAGAGTTTTTATAGGACAATTTTGCTCAAATCAGCAGCAGACCGTGTGGTCTTCGGTCAGAATATGTGGGTGTCCAAAAAAAAAAACTGAGTTGGAAAAATGTTCTAAAGAAACTTTAATGCTTACCCTGGGTGTTTCGCGCCAGTTTCTAAATCTATGGAGCGCTGTGACACGTTGAGGATTTACTACCAACGGTATCCGACACTGGTAATTATGGGGACCCAGACAGTCACGAATGCCAGCATTGGGAGTCATCAATAGCGGTCATTGATATAGCGGCAGTTGGAAAATCGGTTTAAGTGTGCGTAAGTGTGTATGTGAGTGTGTGTGAGAGAGCTATGTGTATTTTATTTTTCATTGGGAATATTTTACAAACCGAGACAATCCTATTCTTTAACATTATTGAGGCGAAATTTAATTTTGCTCTATTCATCTTGAGAAATCGAATACGCAAGCCTAATAACATATGAGTGCATGTATAAATGTGTATGTGAACGAATATATACAGTAGTATTTGCGTGTATGTGTGTCAATGAAAGTGTAAGTTTGAGTATTTATATATATATTATTGTTACAAGTTTGTTTTTTAAACAACATCAGCAGACACTTATGTTAATATATGTTCTCTATAACAGGCCATACAGGCCATCACTTCTGCTACTGTGTGAATGTTTGTAGTGGTGGGTGTGTATGTCGGGTCACTGACAAGGACAAAGTCAGTATGGTCGGGCTTACAGGTGGCCGACAGTTGTACAATCTAACAATACGTGGATGTCATAAGTTCTTCAGGTGTGTTGTATTCTGCTATCCTCTCACCCACACAACAGTAACGTAAGGTCATGAAATAGACCAACTAGTTCAACTTTACAGTTTATTTACGACACAGTAACATCGCAAAGAACACGAAGGAACAGCACGTTGTCACAGGTTGTTACAGCGTACTAAAATCCATTATAATACTGGGTACATCAATGAGCCAACGTAATCCATGGCATTAGAATAATAAATCGTGTAAGTACAAATCCATCAGGAAAAGAATTGCAAACATCGCAATTCTTATCATGTAATATGAGCCAACGTAATCCATGGCATTAGAATAATAAATCCTATAAGTACAAATCCATCAGGGAAGGATATGCATACATCGCAATTCTTATTATGTAATATGGGCCAACGTAATCCATGGCATTAGAATAATATCTTGGAACAAATCCATAAATTGGGAAAGAAACTCTTCCCTACAATAATATATACTGAAGCACATTAAAAACGCAGCACTATTATATATACTGATGCCGAGAAGCTGGCAAAAAAAAGTGTGGGAATGGATTTTCCCCGTGTTTGCCATGCGGTAGAGAGCGAATGGCTGCTGGAATGGAAAGTGCAAGATTCAACCCATGGGTGTGTTTACAGACTACATGAAAACGATGAAAGTTACACGTGCAACACGATTCTCAACAGCTATGACCCTGAAAATGTGTACGCGTTGTGGCAGTATACTCGGTATAAAAAGGCCGTTGAGACAAAACACCCAGTACATGTGCTTGAAATGCCACGATTATCTGAAAACGACCGCCAACGAGCCATTGGTATGTTGGAGACCGGAATGAGCTCGCGGGCCATTGCCAGAAGGATGAATTGCCACCACAGCACTATTGTACGTCTCAATGAACGTTACGCAACCACTGGCAGTGCCCGGGATAGATTTCGGAGTGGCCAACCACGAGTTACTACCCCTGCGCAAGATCGTCATATTGTGCTGAGTCACCTAAGGAATTGACTTTCCCGGCAAGTCAAACAGCAAGAGCAATAGTGGGTAGACATGGGCGAGTCTCTCGAATGACAGTCATACGATGACTCAGAGATACAGGCCTTACTGCAAGACGACCTTATGTTGGGCCAAACGTGACTCACAGACATTGTTAGCAGCGCCTGCAATGGGCAGAGCAACATATCAGATGGACTAGACTGCAGTTGAATGCTGTCCTATTCACAGACGAGAACAGATTCAACATATCCTTTGCAGATGGACGTATGCGGATTTAGCGACGGTGTGAAGAGCGCTTTGCAGATTGTTAATGCTGTGACATATCGAGATGAGGTTCTGGATGCACTGGTTGCTCCTGCGTTCACAATTTATCCAGACTTGCAGCTTCTCCAGCAGGATAACGCACGTGCATTTTTTTGTATTTTTGGTTTTCTCTCTTGCCTGCACAGAATGCAATGAATTTCATAACAATCAAATGTACAAATTAATGACCAGCATGGATTCATAGGAAAATGAATAAAGATTCCAAATATGTAAACTTGTACACACTTATATTTACATTTCACACTCTGTTCCTGGATTATACAGGTGGTGCGTTTTTAATGTGCTTCAGTATATATTCTGATCTCACTAACGAGACAAAAACCACCCGTCTCGAAGCTCTGTCAGATTCCCCCTACTCCCTGAGATCATTGTTTCTCAGTACAGCTCAGTGAAGTCGCTCGTGCGCGAACTCACAGCTTAACATCTGAGCTCAGCTCATCCTTATCTCCCCCCAAACTACTATTAACATTAGAACAGTTTCTTTATTTTTTTTTTTAAACTAACACATGAGCTTCAGTTGAGCTATGTTCCAAAATTATCGTAAACAAAGAACCCAAATAAAAATCAACTCATTACTGTAAACGTTCTTACTAGAAAAAACAGCCCCGTACATAAAAATCCTTAACACTTAACTCCTACTAAAAAATTATGACTTCACAGATTATGCAATGTACTCTTCTTGTATTCCAGTTTGACTAAATGCACAGGGTTTGTATAATTGGAAAACAAATAAAAAATGCATCGTAAATAATCGAAAAAAATAATAAATAATAAATAAAATCAAAAAAAAATTTTAGATGGGCAAAATTGATCTTACATTTTCAATAAATTGATTTTGGAAAAAAAAAAAATTCTATTTTTGAGCCAGCGTAGTCTGCGCTGTCTAAGCAGTGTATACGTGCTTAGTAGGCCAGCACGTGACAACGCGTCGACATTAAATTTAGTTCTACTACATCTCAGGAGTCCAATTTCCCTGATTTACGGTGTCAGAATTCGGAGCTTGGATCAGATAAAATGGCTTCACGCAGCCGCGAAATCTATTCTGAGTGGTGCCTCCTGGGACAGAGAACAAAGTTTGGGTTCATCCAGTGCAAAGCAAAAAGAGCACGACTGGGAAAATAAAATGGAATATGACATTAGAAAGGCAGGGCTATTTTATAAAACAAACACGGGTAGATGCACACACAAAAAATGTCTTCATGATAATTCTTAGCGGAAAGTTGTCTATTCAGGTTTTTTTTTTTCCTGGTTTTTTAAAATGTGTTTTCATTGTCCTTTCACTGAAACTGTTTAGTCCATTCAGGTGTTATTTTTTTTCCACATCCCCCCCCCTTTTTTTTTTTTTACTATTGTCACTATTAAAAAGAGTGCGCTTTAAAGTTTTCAAGAACGGGGTTCTATGAATTTTTATCCGTTTTTTTCCACCTTTCTTTTCAATCAATAGTATCATCACAAATAAATGTGCAATGTACAACTTCATGGTGCAAGAAAGAGTGTGTAAATAAGTGTGTGCGAAGGAGTGAAAGGGTTTTCTAAGCAGCTGCTCATTGTATTTTCATTGAAACTTCTTTATTGAAATATGTAAAATGAACAAGTTTGTAATTTCAAACTGAATACAAATAAAGATTGAAAAAAAAAGAACTAAACTAAAGTTGTAATGATGTGTTTGTCAAGTCCCCTTGTGAGCTTAATCACGACCATAAGTCCCTACCAACCGCATTCACCGTACATTAATATATGATGTAATAAAAGGAGATTTCATTTTGCATAGTGGCATGTATGGACATTACAATACATCGAGTCCAACACAAATGTAACGATCTCTCAACTCACACATTTAGTCTCATTATATGGCGCTGAAGCATAGATAACAACAAAGACTTTAAAATCCGCAGTTGTTGAATCACACGTAACCGTACGTTTCCATTGATAAGCCGTCCAATTCGCTATCACTGTGTAACGTTATAGCCAAACCATAAATTCTTACGTAGAATCCCTAACCGTTATCACAGTAAATTTGTGTTTACTGTTTAAACAATATCAGTTCTGATAATACTCTTCAGCTTTACAAGGACAGCTTGTGACGTGAGAGACTTGAGTCTTTCACGGATTGCCTCCCCTGCTTTGCAGTAGTGGTCCTACAGTGGCCAAAACTCAAGAGTATCTGAATAGGTCGTCAAATGTGTCTTCCTTTGCACAAGATTACTCTTGGCAGAGATGTAGATAGAAGAGTAATGACGCTTCTACCTTAAGGGAGAGTTCACAAGATAATTCAGAAGTCAAGAACAATGTTGCTTAGTGCTGAACATTTGTTAACTTATATCTGTCCGTCGCCTTATGCGAAGGATTGAGGCGATAGTTTTTAGCCTGCTCAAGCCCCCAAGCTTTGTTAATTCAGCGAATTTCCTCTAATAATGGTTAAGCTTTGTTTAGAGGTTTATATATATATATATATACATGAAAAACTAATGCTCATACGTTTGCTTTCATGTATGTCATAACTGAATAAAAAACTATTGTTTAGTTTTAAAACAACAGGTAACAAATTTAATAATCAATTAATATTAACAGTTTACAATAAATGAAATGCTGGTGAATTGTATATTGGAATCAAATTTTCTCTTCACGGAGATTTAGGGTGAGGATATAGATCAGGAAATTATGTCCGGTTGCTGGTGCCTTTTTATAAGCACAACTGATATAAGGGGGTCCTGCAACCGTTTTCCGTCAGTTTTTTGGTGGTGATGGCTCTTCTCTACACAGCTTGTCCGATTTAGGCGTTGATTCCCTGCGTTTCACTCACGGCTAGCTTCGTTCCACGAAATTTTTGAGATAAAATAGAAAAACAAATGCCTCTGCAAAGTACATTTATGGGCTGTCAATTAACAGGCACATTCTCGCTGTCCATCCACCAATGTTATTCTCTCAGAAGAATTAAATTCCCGAGTACACAGTGTAGCTCAGGGAAGATGATTAAAAATCATCAATATTCTTCCGGATATTAAACTGGGCAAATGTGTCTGGACGGGGCGAATAATCAGTTGCCTGAGTTACAATTAACAAAGTGCATTTATCTCACAAAATATTATACACTTTAGGCACATGTGATGTAATCATCAGTCATCACTGCTCCATTCGGAGTCTGGGGTCACCTCTGGTGTCGGTTTTCCGCATGACTAACCATAATAAATCACCAGCGTTCGCTGTAGTGGTTTATGAATATACTATTTTCGTATGTTGAGGTTGCCAGCCTCATATATAACCACTTAGCAAGAAAAAACATGTCAAATTCACATTTGTAAAAGAAATGTTCACAACTACCTCAATTTGGTAATACACAATCTCCTCGCACAGTTTAGAATGGACACGAGCAATTTAGGTTATATGCTCTCGAATCACTTGGTCTGGAAATTTTGAATCCGTTTTATGACGGGTGAATTTGCGAAACACTTTTTCTGGGAATGTTTCTCTTATGACGCGTGATCCAATTCCTTAGCTATCCAATCCTAATATTTAAAGTCATGGTCCCTTAAGTTTTCAGAGTTCGTATTTCAACCTGCGGGTTTACTCTTAAGTTTTCAGAGTTACCCAAATACTCGATCTGTCACTTATAATTATGGAATTCTAGGTCCGATCCTTCTTTCTCTGGCTTTTGGGAGTTGCTAGTTTGAAGTTGCGAATCGGTCTGTGTTCTGTGATTCTGAATTCGCTAGATTATTTCTCTCATTCTCAGTTCAAATCCCAGATTGTACTTCCCGGCTAACTTGCCGATAAGAACCAATGCATATTCCGGCTCTCACTTCAATCCAATCGTAAGCTCTTTTGCACTATGTGGGTAGGGGTGTTTAAATTCATAATCTCTTCCACGTGTTTAAAATATTACATTTAATATTCCAACGTGTGACCTCATTCAAATCATGCGGTAATATTTTCGCCACTCACAACAAATCTGGGAACATATTTGATTTCCAGCTGATAATCACACACAGGGAAAGTCCCGTGAAACGATTATCTCATTATCGTCTGTGATCGTGCGTTCTCCAGACAGTCAAACAAAAAGATCGCCATCCGCTCAGACAAATATTGTGGTTTCCTCAGACAATACAGACCGCAACCCGGATGTTAATCGCCTGATTGTCGCTGGCCTCAGATATGATTTACGTTAAAGTCGCTATCTCTTATCACGTTTGCCGTCTGTATTAAAAGGTGGAAGCCGGCTTTTCATGATAAAAATATCACTCGCTGACCGGTTCAATAAACGTGGTATTACCATTGAGTCACCTGGCGTAACGTAAACAGTCAGTGAGATGTCACAGAAAGAATGTAAGGGCAATAAATATGCCAAATAATAGGATGATGAATGAGAGAAATGTAGAAATGAAGAGATACTGCCGGAGTGAATAAGAGTTATAAAAATTGCACTACTGATTTCGTCACAGAGTCCTGGAAACAAGCCAATAGTATTACAAAGTACTTCGTTTTATGAAATTATCTTGCGTAAAGGAAATAGTGGCAGACCCACACACACACAAAAATGGAGACAGACCCAAAAAAATAGAGACTTACCCACACACAAAAAATAGAGATAGACCCCCCAAAAAAACAAAAAAAATTGAGACAGACTAAAAAAAAAGACGCAGACCAAAAAATAGAGATGAGCTATAAAAAAAAATTAGAGACAGTGTCTCAAAAACTAGAGGCGCGCCCAAAATTAGCTGAGCGTCCTTTCCCGATGTACTGTCACAGCAAAGCGATGGCACCGTTTGTTTGGTTCTAGGTTCGATTCACGGTAAGCCTATCACTTATATTTTCTTTTCTGTTGTCTAATGTCATCCTTTATGTCCAACGAGGACTGAAAATAAGCATACTGGTAAGCCTAATCAAAAAGAATCAATATCATCTTTACCTATTAGCTCCCCAAGGTGCATAGGCGTTCAGCAAATTTATGCCAAGCCTTCTTGTCCAGTGACATCCGTTCAAGGTCATTTCTTTCTTCTTTATTCATTTTATATATGTCTCCAGTTCTCTTCTCCGTAAGATTTTTGGGTCTCTCTTTAACTTTGTGCTTCCTCATAAGTGAACAGCTACACTCAAGGATCCATCGGGAGCGAACGGTAACATGATGTTGTTGAGGATACACGATTACTGGCAAACTCATCAAGTAAAACCAATTATTGCATAAACTAATACTGTAAGGGCCATGGCTCCTTTGGCGCAGGTTTCCTGTGGAATAGCTGCAGTGTTGGCTCTATGCACCATTGTGAGCAAAAAGGGACATAATGACGATGATATACTGTCATAACACGGGCAAGGCACTCTGGGATTGCCACGTAAACTAGTGTCTTTATGATAAATTATGAATTGCACAACATAAATTCTGCTATAAGTTTATGGTTAATGCCCTGAACAGGATATTTCTTTTGCGATTTGAACTACAACTACAAATACATGTAATTATAGTAGTGGGAAATCATTATCTTTGGTATTTGACGAGGAAAGGACGATTTTGTCGGTAAATTCGCACAACAGCATTGAAATCCCACGAAAGTTTACCAGAGGAAAAGTGAACCCAGGCACGAACCTCTGAGAAAGCAAGGGTTAGACCTGAGATTAGGTATTAAGGCCGGTCTCAGACACAGTTCTTTACTTCTTGAAATCATTTCAAGATCTGACAGAGCTGAGAAATTATCCAAAGTGCCTACTCTTATAGTTAGAAGCTTTAACCTATAACACAACAAGATAACTGAGAAGGAGCCACAACTTAACGTTATAGTGAACGATTTGTATAAATCGGAGCTTCAAACAGCCGCAGACTTAAGGGTACCACTGTGTCTTGAGGGTTGTCTATAAGCTTACAAAATAATTTAGTGAATTAATGTACATTAAATTAATGAATATTTAAAATTAATGTTATGCTTAACATAAATCCTCATGTCTTTATCTTGCCTTGTGCCCGAAGAAAGATGGCTTTCATCACTATATAACCTAAATTTTGGACAGCATTGGCACAGCTAGAAGTCCTTGTTAGGACTGACAAACGCTAGCAATAAAAGCTTACAGTTCCTTTTAGGGTCTTGCTTTTGGGTGCCGTGCTCAAAGAGTTCGTCATCTCTTTTTCTTTCTTAACTTTTATTTCGTTACATTTTGTCGATGTTTTATAAGGAAAACAATTTTGCTAACTTTGGCAAAATGCTAAGCCAAAGGGAAGTAGTCATGACTGGGTTTATAAAATGTCTTTAACTGATGTCAAAACTCTTAAATGTATTGAAAGGTTGTACGCCGTACCCCCTTTTGACTGATTTAACCACAGCCTCAAGTCGGTGTTGTAGAAATTGATCAACAGTAGCCAGTCAGCATCAGAGGGGCGTCTTGCTTATAAACCACAGATGCCATAACCTAGTAATATTTTGCAGATTCAGCTAGTGGTAAAAAACGTGGCACAATTTTGGACATTGTGAACTGTTTAACAGTGGACCAACACTGTTCCTGACATAAGCATAGCATCTTCAGTGTCCAGATGTTTTAACGACCGAAGAAAGTCAGATACTGCAACGTGTCAAGCAAGTTATGTGCAACTTATTATGAAAACACAAACCAAGGCACCCAAGCCAAGAACATGAAGAAAATGATTAAACAGCGACAATATACGTTTTGTAAATTGTGTGAAATCTTGTAAGATATTGATATACCAAGGTGCTAATTTGTTACTATACACAATTAATCAATAAAGTGCACTCATTTGTTTATAACTGCAGGTTTAGAATTATTTAAATTTCCAGTTATAATTTTGTTGTGTGGTCAAAGAAATATTAATAATTTAAAATTGGTAGGGAATAAGTACGAGCTGTACTCACATTTTTATATAACACCAATGGAGCATAGGATAGGTCTAGCAAGAACTTAACTTACCTACCAGTTCTCTTTTACAACTATCATCGAGAACTGTGCAGTTAACTACCTGACTTGTCGTGTGCCTTCCCTACCTCTGGTTCGCTAATTTTCTTCTCCACTTCCAGGAAATACTTTCTAATTTTCTATCCAATATCCATTTCGCCACATTTACACCGTGGGTTTTCATCCTTTTTTTTTTTGCTCATGGCACCCTGCTCTAATTTACCTCTGTAATTACCCAACCTCCCCCAATAATCGCTGTTAGCTGGAAAAAAAGGTACTTTACCATCAGCGCTGTTTATTAAATGGTTACTTTAGCAATTGCATCTAGCTAGCAGCATGGATAAAATCAGGAGTGAAGTGTCGCCGTTGGGTTTGCCCAAGCATTATTCATGCTATTGGCAAGATCAGATAGGCGCTTAAGACAGTTCACGAGGAAGAAAATAATGTATGAATAAAACAGACAAGAGTTCAGTAACTCGGCTCGCGTTAACTAAACATGAGTATTTCTCTTGAGTTGCAAATAAAAGGCTCGACCAACAAAGTTAAATGAAAACATGTTAGAGCAACGAATCAGAAGTAGCGAGAGAAACATACGACAGAATAATGACCAGAGGTCATTAGGGCAGTCCTGGGTTTGTGATTGAAGAAGCAAGGTGTGTTTGCAGTAGTCTCAAGATGAACGGATTCTGTGGTTGTACAGATATAGCCTATATATATTTAGAAGATTTGCGATCACTAGACAGTGTTTAAAATGATTAAGAAGTTTCTTATAAACACAATGAGTGTAGATAGTGTATTTCGTAAGGAATTCAGTGATTTGGGCTATAAGTATTATCTGAACTTATGATTTATACGAGATAGAATTATATATATTTATACAGGAGAAGTAACACAGAGGTTCAGTGTCGACGTGTCAGACACATTATGAGCACTTTATTGACTAAGTAAAGAAAGCAGGAGATGTGAAGATATCACGACCATTTACAAAGCAACAGTTGGTCAAGTATAATACGACTACATGTATATAAATGAATGGTTATGGAAGAAAACCATATTTATCATCGTGAGGTCACGATAGGTGAAGATGAGCTATTCAGAAATAGATACGACATTTAAGCGACTGGGAGAGTCGACTTCTGTATGAACTGCCAACATGCTCTCGCATGCAAGTATATGACCTGAAGCCTTGATAGTTAGTATATGAATTGAATTTTGCTTTCAGGAACAGTAGTAGAGGCAGGTCTGATTATGTTTACAAAGAAAGAATATAGGCACATATACGATGAGTTTGAAATGCTGATATGGAGTATAGAGCTACTCAAACATAACAAGAATACATTTTTAGAAGACTAAGAAAGTCAGCTGGAGATGATAGAATGACAAAGGAAGAATATGTACATACACGAGATATAGAGCTTATGCAAGACGTACCCATAATTACCTCTGATATGGAGCATATAAATTACTTGCCTCGCTGGATCTAATGTAACAACAACAACAGATACATACTTTGAATTGGCGCCGCGACCAGTCCTTCTTAGTGACAACATGGCCACATCACATTCTGATTTAATGTATCAACAGCAACAACAACAACAACAACAGACACAACAACAACGCCGCCACTGGAATAATAATAATAATAATAATAAATTCTTTAAGCGCCAAACACGGCGCATAAGGCAGAAACCAGTGCTCTCCAGGTTGTTCGTTGTGACGCCACTCCTCTTAGCTCTTGCACATTATTTAGGCCCAACGTTCTTCCTTCTCTTATTATTGTTCTTCTGAGTGTTTCTTTTGGTCTTCCTTTTTTCCGCTTACCCTCAGGAACCCAAGTGAGCGCCTGTAGTGGTATTCTGTTGTTTTGCATTCGTAGGACATGACCGATATATGACCATCGTCTTTTCCTTATATAGTCGGAGACATATTTCTGCCTAGAGTCTTCTCTTATTTGTCGATTAGTCTTGAATTCTTTCCAACTGATGTTCATGAGTTTTCTAAGACATTTGTTCTCGAATGTATTCAGCTTGTTCTCCAATGATTTTGTTATTTTCCAACTCTCACAGCCGTATGTTAACACTGAGATAACATTTGAATTAAACAGACGAAGCTTGGTATGTATATTCAATGATCGTAATTTCCAAATGTTAGATAATCTATTGAAGGCGCTAGCTGCCAAAGCAATTCTAGTATGGATTTCTCTTGTTGTGTCACCATCCTGAGTCATTTTACTGCCTAAATAATTGAAACTTTCAACTTTCTGTAGTTTTTCCCCGTTCAAGATGATATCAAAGGTCTCGTTAGAAAAGTTCATAGCTTTAGTTTTAGAGGCATTTATTTGGAGACCAATTTTAACCGAGAGATGACACAAATTATTTATTGCTTCTTGGGATTGTCTTGGTGTTGAACTTAAGAATGCTACATCATCTGCGAAATCCAGGTCCCCCAGGAATTTTCCATTTGTCCATTTTATACCCAATTGTTCATTGTGGGTATAGTTTCTCATAACCCAATCAATAGCTATTCCAAAAAGTAGTGGTGACATAATACAGCCTTGTTTCACCCCTGTTTCTACTGTAAACCATTCTGTATTCCCTTTATTTGTTCTAACACAACATCTTGCATTGTCATATAGCGCTTTGATTATATTCACATATTTTGTTGGAAAACCATAGATTGTAAGTATCTTCCACAATGATGGGCGGTGTAGACTATCAAAGGCTTTTTGAAAATCGACGAAGGTGATAATAAGTGGCGATTGCCTTTCCACTGATTCTTCTATAATTGTTCTTAGTGTGAATATTTGATCAATACATGATCGTTTCGGCCTGAAACCCGCTTGTTCTTCTCTGATCTTTTCGTCAGCATGCAATTTAAGTCTTTCTAACATCATGCAACATAATAATTTTCCAGGTACTGATAATAGAGATATACCACGCCAGTTATTACAGTCTGATAGATCACCTTTCTTCGGTAACTTTACAATAATACTGTCTTTCCATTGTTGTGGTGGTTGTTCTTCTCTCCATACTTCATTTATAATATCTAAAATTCTCAAGAGGTTGTTGTCATTAACTGCTTTAATCATTTCCCCTGAAATTTCGTCAACTCCAGCAGCTTTAAAATTTTTTAATCTTTTAACGGCTTGTTTGATCTCGTCCAGCGTGAATTCATCGCAAGTTATTGGCAAAGTGGTTGTGGATGTTTCATTATTAAAATCAGGTGTTACTGTTGGTGGTGGTCTGTTTAGCACCTCCATGAAGTGCTCAGCCCATCTCTTCATTTGTTCTTTTTCTGTTGGTATTGAATTCCCTAATTTACCTTTAACAGGTGTTTCCATAGCAGTAGGCTGGTGACATAGTTGTTTTGTAATTTGATAAAGGCACCTACTATTACCAGTTCTTGCAGCATTTTCAGCTTCTACGGCCAGTTCATTGATGAAATGTCTTTTATCTCTTCGAGTTTTTGTCTTCACTTCTTTATTTAACAAGTTATAAGTTAGTTTGCAAGATTCAACTGCATTATGTGTACTTGCCGCTAGTAGTTTAAGTTTTGCTGTTTTCCTTTCTTGTATTTTATCCCAAGTATCTTCTCTCATCCATTTTTTCTTTTTATGTACTAGGTATCCGGTGGTCGCTACAGCTGCTTCTGTCATTGCTGTTCTCAGTTGTTCCCATTTAGTATCGATTGTCTTGGTGGTGATATCGTTGTCAATTTTGCCTAAAGCATCGAAATAGTTGTTCATTTTGACATTATATTCCTTCTTTATATCATTTGATTGCAGTCTGTGTACATCTATTCTTCTATTTTTATTCGGTTGGTATAACTTCTTCAGTTTAATTCTCATTTTAGCTATGCAGAGGTTATGATCGCTTCCGATCTCTGCACCTCTGTATGCTCTGACGTCTTGAACTGATGAGCGAAATTTAGCGCTTATGCAGAAGTGATCTATCTGGTTCTTAGTTCTGCCATCAGGTGAATTCCATGTTATCTTGTGGATATTCTTATGTGGAAAGATGGTGTCTGCCACAACGAGGTTTGATATTTCACAAAGTTCTAGAAGTCTTTCGCCATTTTGATTCATACAGCCTATGCCATGAGTACCGAGATATCTTTGTACTCCATCGTTGTTGTCACCTACTTTGGCGTTAAAATCACCCATGACTGCTATTATGTCATGCTTGGGTATTGTGTTGATGGTACTTAGAAGTGCTTCATAGAAGTCATCTTTTGTGGTATCAAGAGCGTCGTTAGTTGGTGCATAACATTGACTTAGAGTTATCTACCCTTCCAAGATGGAGGTGAAATTCGTTTCTCACCTTAGACGACGAAAGAAAAACATCAGGAATGTGTATATTTCGATGGATATCACCATGTTATGTTAAATTATAGAATAAGAGATACACCAGAGTATCTAGTGGTGTAGATATTTTCCTATAACTGACCTCGAAACCCTTGAATCGGTCGGTTGGATCGGAGGGTTGATCAGTGAGTTAACAATTCACTATCGTAAAACAAGCTATTGTTACCGAAACAGAACCAGGCTCGACAGTAAACATGACTCACTCTAATATCTTGGGGGCTAAGGAGATTTCTAAAATTGGATACTGGAATGTAAGAACTATGTATCAAGACGGAAAATTGGAAGAAGTAATTAAAGAAATGGATAATTATAAGTTGGACTTATTGGGTGTCAGCGAGTGTAGATGGACGGGGAAGGGCATAAAATATATTTCAGAAGAAAAAAAGCAAATTATATACTCTGGTAGTAATGATAATCGTCACACAGAGGGAGTAGCCATCCTAATGACACAGAAAGCAGCAGCATCGCTTATCAGCTGGGTACCTATCAATGAGAGGCTAATATTAGCTAGATTTCAGACACGATTTTTCAAGCCACTGGAATAGTCTTGATAAAAGAGCTTGTCGTATTGCTGTCATAAATTTTATGAATCGAATTAAATAACGAAAGATATGGGCAGTACAAAATGTTACAACAAGTGACCAACAAACTTGCTTATTAACGACAGAAGATGGAATGAGCGTACATATCAGAACAATACAACAATGCAGACAACCACCTAACATACATCACCAGGTCGGTTTTGTAAAGTCAAATGACACGCGATGGGCCCCCATAATTAAAAGTCAACCAAGGCACGAACTACAAGTAAAGAACACAAAAATGATTTGTGTTGCAACACAAAGAAACGTTGACAGGTCAAGGCAGGTCAATGACCCAGAAGTACAAGCGATGAAAACAACGATGATTTGTGTTGCAGCACAAGCAGACGTCGACTTTAACACCGCCACAACAGATACTGGTTCACCAGAAACAGTACACTTCAACACATCTGACGTACACACTCGAACAGCATTAAAACAGTTGGCCAGGCAGACAAATTCGCAAGAAATTCCAGTTACAGAACCAAGCACAGAAGAGTTGAAGAAAGAGATAAAAGCAACCCTGAAAGAAGGTGACTTGAATACACTCACAACACGAAAGGTGTATAAGTTACTGGAGGACGGGTTTGCTGTTTGTTTATCTGCAAGACGAAAATAAATTCGCAAGTTGGTGATAAATGCGGCTGAACAAGATGAAGGTGATGTGAACACGCAAGAGAAAAACATAGCCACCAAAGCTCATGCAGCACAAATGAAGAAAGACAATCATCGCCCAACATCACCACCAGCTTTATCGAATGGCAGACCAGTACGAAAAGTCACATTAAATCACTATAATTCTACAGAGACCTCAAGCACTTCATACAGCGAACTTGACACAGATGATGAGCTTCATATTGACACAGAACAGTGTAGCACCCCAAATCAATTACAGGATGCTATACATCGTTTGAATCGCTGTAGAGACAAGTCAGAAGACGAAGATGATATTCCGCCGGCAGAAATAAGAGAGAGGTTGATATTTCGAGACGATAGAGATAGCAGCACACCACTATCATTGCATGTCAACGAACCTCACCCGTCCATAACCAGTCAGACATATTATGGCAGTCACGGATTACAACTGCCAATTCCAAGTCAACAATAACCTACACACCAGCTTACACACTCTAGTTGGGATAGCGAAGATGAGAGGCCCTCTCAAACAGTGAGAGACAACATAACCCATCATGGTCAGAGTCATACAGCAGAGCATATAAACATTAAAATATTGCAACCTTCTGATGAAAAACACAGTGAAAAGAACATTATCGATACGCATTTGGCACCTTATGATTCAGAACTTGAGACAACAGAACGAGAAGAAAGCGACATCGATTGCATGGATGATACCACCAACACTGAGATACGTACAGCAACCAAGCGCCGTTACCACCCTTTATCACCAGATTCACCGCCACGAGTGAAGCTGTTACGCCTACCACAAGAACATGTACGAGCCAGGTTTAAAAGAAATCATCGCCAAGTTCATAAGCCGATTTCAGGTTTACAACATCGTACAAATATTCAATCGCCCCCTTCCTCCTGCAGAGCGACTATAAAGACGATAGCACAATCGATACCAACTTCGTCACATTACGACAGTCGTCTCTCCAGTAGAGAAATTACACTGTTAGAGCTTGCAAAAGAATTTTCAAAACTCATGCAGGCCGTGTAATCATCGTAAAGTACTCCCCCAGCTAAAGTACTAATTCGCAGCACTCCCCCAGCAATAGTGCTTATAGGTACTCTAATCAACATAGTACCTAAAACTAAGTCACTTTATTATGTTTTCAGTGGTTAAATTAGTCGATATTGAAACTTTTGTGGACACTTAGACATTCACATAACTCTTTAAAGCCCGAGAGTATAGAACTTTAAAAAAAAAAAGACAGAAAAAATAATTAGACTGTAATCTAGAGAAACAGAGTCCTGATTATGTAGACTTATTTCATATAAACTCACAGACCTTGTCAGTGTACTTTCCAAGATATAGGATTCACCGCACCAGAGGATCAAGACTGATGATTATTGTTAGACATTGATAGTATTATTGTCATAATTCTGTTGTATTGCCTATGCATAAAGAGAGAAGAAATTCTTCTTACCCATATACAGGTAACAAAGAGTGCACATAATGCACTAATGATGAACATTCCCACAACACATACCCCTTCACCTTTTCACCACCCACAGATGATGTACCCCAGTTACCATTGCGCTGACTACATAGCGACATCAGGAATACGACATGTTTGCGGTATTGCTGCTTTAAGCAGTAATTATACTAGAGATGTAATAAATAAATTACCAGAGGTATTATATGTAGCTACTTGAGAGATGATAGTGATGACACACCCACATAGTCACGTTGACATTAACTCTAGGCACAAGAATGTTTTGTATTTTATGAGGTTTAGTACACATGTGTATGACGTCTATACTTTCAGACAGAATTAACGACTTGAACGGTGCATCCAATGCTAACATCAGTCGAGCACATCAAATTCTGACCTGATTAGCGACACATGTCTTTCACTATCACCCCAGGACACTTATTTATGCATGCTTCGCTATATTAGTTAGTGTAACTCCGCTTATCTGACCGTTCGAATTCAGTAACGATATTGACGGCAGATACTATAGACATGACGAGTGCTGACAAATCTCTGCTTCCAGAGACAGTTACCATGTCGACAAATGTATATATTTAGATATTGCATGTATGGAATTATTGTTGATCAGATGGTTGTATCATATGAGGTAGTGTATTTATGAAATGATTGATGATATACCTCAATTGAAACATTAGTTAATTGTAATGGGATAACATTACACTCATGATTTTAGTTTTTCGACTTTTCATATTATGACTCATAGTTTATAAATGTATATGTACAGGAGTAGGTATATGATAGTATGCTAAGTGAACACTAAATAATAGTTGATAGAACGCAAATGTCTCCCTACGGGATACATTTGTACGGCCCCGGGTTGTATGTTGCCGTGGGGTTTGCCCAAGCATTATTCATGCTATTGGCAAGGTCAGATAGACGCTTAAGACAGTTCACGAGGAAGAAAATAATGTATGAATAAAACAGACAAGAGTTCAGTAACTCGGCTCGCGTTAACTAAACGTGAGTATTTCTCTTGAGTTGTAAATACAAGGCTCTACCAATAAAGTTAAATGAAAACATGTTAGAGCAACGAATCAGAAGTAGCGAGAGAAACATACGACAGAGTAATGACCAGAGGTCATTAGGGCAGTCCTGAGTTTGTGATTGAAGAAGCAAGGTGTTGATAAGGGTGGATTTAGGCTGACTTCAATTACCACCCCTATCGACACCAGTTAAATTATAGTTGTAGTGTAGGGTGTCTTATCTGGTTTATGTTGTTGCTGTGTGTAAAGTAGTTAGCTAGTCCACAGAGTTACAGCACAGGCAAAGTGACATGTGAAGTTATAAAGGAGGTAACTGCTCTTGACGTTTTCATCATTTATTTCACGCCACAACGACAGTTACTTCACATACATCATCAACATCACAGTTCAATAGTTTTCAGCATTCAAAATGATATTGGTGCCAACTGTTAGACATGTAGGATCCAATCCTCATCAGTCATAGCGTAAACAAAAGTTCAAGATTCACAGTGTCATAAAGTTATTATTCATAAATCTGTCTGAATAATATGGCACAGAGCTGGATGCATTAATATTCATTACTATCAATAGTGTAACAGTGTCAGCTGCATTTCATCAGTACACATACATAGTAATCATTACTCCTCTCCTGATGCTGGCAGATCAGGTATAATAAATAAGTCCGTTATCGTTTGCACGAGAAATAGCATTGAGGAGTACAGGTCGAACTGACCTTTATCACATTCCTAAGTCTAACCCTTCGACTTAGGCGTAATCGCTGGCATAGCGAATCCTGGAAAACAGACAATAGTCCTGTTGGTCTAAAGCGACCCATATATGTAAATGGTTCAGGTATAAAGATACCGGTGGCGAAATCCTAATCAAAGTACCTCTCCATTTTGAATCACACAGGCGAGCAGAGAGCAACAAAATGTCGAACTACTAGATAGCATCGTAAAGTTCAATAAAGAGGCATTACCTTTCTTCGGAATCAACCACAAAACATATGCCTCCAGGCGGCTTGAATAATACTGGGAAAAGTCTAGTTAGATAACTAACTCACAAGACAATATATTTCCCTACGAAAAAACACCAGACGCAGATGCGTCCGCTCTCTACTCAGTACATCTTCTCAATCAATGCTGGGCGGAAGACGAAACCCAACTTCCCAAAGTCTAGACATGCGCAGAACGCATACAACTGACTAACACTCACAACGAACGATGAAGAAGAACAATTTCAAAAGCTATGTTCAAAAATCACGCCTTAAATGGACATGGGAATACAGCCAATCCTGATTTCAATCATTCCAAGAAATAGTTGACCAACCATTACCGTATAAGGAGACATCGTTCGAAAAATGACTCAGCGAGTCACTACACAAGATCAGATAACCCACGAGCCAACCAACAAGAGAAGTTAACCCACATAATACAATGTACCCATAATTTTAAACAAGGTTATCTGTCTTAGATTACAAAAAATTCAAAGTGTACAATTCATACAGATTTAGTTACACTGTTTTAGGAAAAATTATGTGCGTAACATTACCGCACCCCCCCTCCCCCCCCCCATCCCGGGAAAAAAATGAAACATTTTTTTTAAAAATCCAAGAGCCAGAAACACCAGGCTCGTAACGCACGTATGATGCGCGGATATAATGCCTAATATGAGGCTAGCTCGACGCATGGAGCGATAGCTGAGATTATATCTCAGATTCTTAGAGACAAAATTTCCCTAAGTGTACACGCATATTCCAGGGAGGTGCCACCAACATACGCCACATGATGGCAACATCATAATGTATTAATACAGATATACATTACACAAAGAATACATTATACAATCGTGTTATGCAATAATATCATAATACAAGTTATTACTAATTAATACTCGTAAATTAGATGATCGACGAAGACATAGATATCATCGTTCCACAGCAGGTAAGATCTTGGCATGATTAAAGGTAGACATAATATCCATACTGTCGCAGACGTCAAAGATGTGCTGCGAAAATATCAATAACACAAATCTTTATGGTATATGCTAAATTTCTTAATACAGTAATATACTATATAAATTGTGGCCATGAGAGCTTTTGGCCCGTATATTGCTAACTAAGCCTTCTTCCGTTATACCATCATCAGTAACAGAACAAGGTAATTACCATGTTATAAATTCCCAAAATGAGCACATATGTGCTAATATATCTTTATAGTAGAGAACTGTTACAGATCTCGACGTTTAACATGGAATATATATGACAGAAGAATTAAGTGGAATCGTGTGGGCATCTACCATCACAACGAGATGTATCAAAATTCTTATCTCCCTTGAGCCCATTGCTCTTATTTAAACTCCAGTTACCATAATTGCGATTATTATTTACCCTATAATCAAAATTCCTATTACGTGGATTTTGTTGTTTCCAAGAAAAACTATTATAAGGTTGGTAACCTCTATTAAAATTCCTATAGTTACTGGGACCAAAAAGTTGAGCACCATCAGATTGCATCCAGTTCTTTGAAGAAGAACCATCACGTGAAAAAGGAAGATTACCACGTGATGAACGCCCTTGGCGCTGTTCATAATCACGCTTATATTTCCTAGCAAAAATGTTGTTATTTTTCCCTGTGTCACTGTGCTCAATAGGTACATCGTACTGTCTGAGCTGAGTACGATGGGTAATAACAGTTTTGTTTTCTTTCATCAACTTATAAGGAATCTGAAAATTCGATGAACGGTTTCCCTGAGGAATCTTATCCTGACACTTATCAAAGTCCTCACCGTGATCCAAACTTGATTTACCTTTGGCCTGCCGCCAACTCCCATTAGAGGCAGTATCGTTATCACGTGGGAAACCATATTTACCACGAAACGATTTGTTGACATATTGTTTAATATTACTGCTGGCATCGAGTGCATGTCGCTGACTCTTTGCATTAACATATCGACCATCAGCTTTATGTCTAACTTCATTGACCTTGGTAGCAGATAATATCTTTTTGCACAAAACAATATCTAATAAGCCGTCAACTATTTTACGAAGTTTTGTAACTTCTGCTTCTGCAATAGTTTTCTCTCTAGCAACAGCTTTGTATACTCTCTCGTTGGTTTTAACCTTCCTGTTATAATCCAACCTTATGTCATGTAGCTGGGAAGTAAGAGTCTTTTCTCTAGTGATCCTATCTCTAAGATCTATTTTCAATTGTTCATTTTGAGATGTAGTTTCTAAAACTGTAGCTCTTTCCTGAATCAATTCAAGTTTAAGTGCTTCAATAGCACTATGCTGGCTAGTCACAAATTCATCAATCTTTTCAGGAACAACTATATCCTTCTCATTCACTACCTTTATTTCTTTTAGTTCCATAGACGACATCTTCTCCTCATGCACGTTCATATTTTCTTCAGTTTGCATGTGCATCTGCAATTTTTTCTCTTTAGCTCCAAGTTTCTGATCCTCAATTTCTATTTTCTGTTTTTCAATCTCAATCTCCAAATCTATATAATTTGACTTCCACTTCTCATTGTTTATTTTGACTTGTTCTAGCTCTCTAATAAGAGTCTGTTCATTACCTAGATATTTGTCTTTAATTGAGTTCATCTCATCTTCCAACTCTTTTTTCTCCTTTTCCAGTTGAAAATGTCTTAACTTATTCTCATGAGGAAGAGCTAATGTTTCTATTATCTTCCACAGTAGTTTTAAATCAAGCGTGGAAGAGTTCACCTGCTCCATCTGGTTATTCAACAACTGTTTTAATGAGATTACTTCCTCATCCAACTGTTTCTTCTGACTAAGAGAAGAGTCATAGAATTTCTTATTATCTTCTATCAATATCGTCACTTTACCCTTTAATACAGTATTTTCAGAAGTCATTGCTGAAAACTTATCAGTAAGAGCTTTCTTATCAATTTGAAGCTCATTTATTGTTTCCTTTAATGAATCCAATTCTAAACTACTGCTCCTCTGAGTATTTGGTTTTCCTTCATCATAAAATATTGTAGATATCAACTTGGAAAGTCTCAATGCTTTCTCTTTTGAATAGTCGTATCCGAACTTACACAAGGCATATTGTTTTAGATCCTGACTCACTTGAAGTAGGAGCTTTTCTGTGGCATATTCTTCACAGCTTGACCCAAATAAACGTAATTTCCTATCTCCCTCACGGAGAAAATAATCCAACATATCCATTATGTCTAATAATATGAGCTAAACCCTTGAAATAATTAATTAACTTATTTCAATCTTAATAGTGACAAGACTTTAATAAAGTACTTGTATAATCACAATGTTTACTCCAATTTATCTTATGAGTCCCAAAACCTGAAATAATTAATAATCTTATTTCAACCTTGATAGTGACAAGACTTTTAATAAAGTGCTTGTATAATCACAATGTTTACTCCAATCTCTGTGGGAAACAAGTCTTTCATGAAGACCTTGTATAACCAAATGTGTAATAATAACACTAGTCACTTCTTAATCACAAAGGCACTACACATCCAATAGCGCATAATCACCTAATCATCAGTTATTTATCATAACTGCACTATGCAATAGTGCATGAACAAATCCACTAGTTAGTTATGATAAGTGCACTATAAATCAATAGTGCATGAGCAAATATGTAACAATAGTGAAAGCTAACTATGCAAGA
Organism: Oreohelix idahoensis; assembly: GCA_024509875.1. Taxonomy (NCBI): domain Eukaryota; kingdom Metazoa; phylum Mollusca; class Gastropoda; order Stylommatophora; family Oreohelicidae; genus Oreohelix; species Oreohelix idahoensis. Next base: position 104,567 of record JAMPIV010010078.1, on the reverse strand, counting down.
ACTATGTAAACAATAACAAAGACAATGTAAACAATAACAAAGATCAAACACAATACGAAAACATTCACAAAAGTCAAAAAAATAAACAGCGAAAACTAAAAGTAAATATCACAAAGAATGTGTTGACAAATGCGAAGAATGTAAACAAACAAATGACGTCACAATGTATAAACCAAAATGGTGTAGAGAACTGAATAATAGGAAAGAGGAGATCTACAAATACAAACAAATGAAATCAGAACTAAAGAACAAAAAGAGAAAAAAAAATATTACAAAAAACCACGAAAATAAAGCACAACTCGTCACAACTAAACAAATATAGCAACGGTTGTCGCTAGCAAATTTCACAATAGGAAATTTGCACAGTCCCTAAAGAAAACGCTAACAGTAGAAACCTCTGTGACGTGGTATCTTCTACTGAAAGACACCACCCAACCGAAACCCGCTGAAATATAAATATATTAATATACAAATAACATATAATATTTAGTAAATTGACAATAGGATGTGAAAGAGTTGAAGGCTCAGTTAGAATATAAGGGCACAGTTCACAAACAAAACAGGCCACTTAACTTCTATGTGTCCAAACGTCAGCACGGTACAGAACAGGTTGAGATCAGCATTCTGAGGATAATGATCCAACGTTGATCAACATCTGCTCCTATAAACAGCCATGACGAAGGAAATGAGCTTCTAATATTGGAACAGTTGTTACGGCACTTGTCCTTCTGAATCTTATAAATCGACTTAATCGGCACTTGACCTTCTGAATCTTATAAATCGACTTAATCGGCACTTGACCTTCTGAATCCGCAACAGGACTTCTGATACTGGAACAGTTGTTACGGCACTTGTCCTTCTTCCTTACAGATCAGGAAATCGATTCGCTTGGTACTTGTCCTTCTATCGTAGGAAAACTGCAATACTGCCGAGCAGCGCCGGGTAGTTTGAAAATATTACCAACTGTCAGTAACGCCGGGTACTTTCAAAAAATTTCCTGGAAGGTAGTAGTTGAAGCTGCAATCTTGTATATAGTATGATGATGATGTTTGGGTTTGTTGACCCCCTTGAGAGCTGGTACCAGAATAAACCAACATTGGGCCACCATGAAATGATATGGCACGTTGAAATCAATTTTTGTAGCCACCAATGACAGTCATTGTATATACGTCATAAGACATCACAGTTCAATAGTTTTCAGCATTCAAAATGATATTGGTGCCAACTGTTAGACATGTAGGATCCAATCCTCATCAGTCATAGCGTAAACAAAAGTTCAAGATTCACAGTGTCATAAAGTTATTATTCATAAATCTGTCTGAATAATATGGCACAGAGCTGGATGCATTAATATTCATTACTATCAATAGTGTAACAGTGTCAGCTGCATTTCATCAGTACACATACATAGTAATCATTACTCCTCTCCTGATGCTGGCAGATCAGGTGTAATAAATAAGTCCGTTATCGTTTGCACGAGAAATAGCATTGAGGAGTACAGGTCGAACTGACCGTTATCACATTCCTAAGTCTAACCCTTTGACTTAGGCGTAATCGCTGGCATAGCGAATCCTGGAAAACAGACAATAGTCCTGTTGGTCTAAAGCGACCCATATATGTAAATGGTTCAGGTATAAAGATACCGGTGGCGAAATCCTAATCAAAGTACCTCTCCATTTTGAATCACACAGGCGAGCAGAGAGCAACAAAATGTCGAACTACTAGATAGCATCGTAAAGTTCAATAAAGAGGCATTACCTTTCTTCGGAATCAACCACAAAACATATGCCTCCAGGCGGCTTGAATAATACTGGGAAAAGTCTAGTTAGATAACTAACTCACAAGACAATATATTTCCCTACGAAAAAAACACCAGACGCAGATGCGTCCGCTCTCTACTCAGTACATCTTCTCAATCAATGCTGGGCGGAAGACGAAACCCAACTTCCCAAAGTCTAGACATGCGCAGAACGCATACAACTGACTAACACTCACAACGAACGATGAAGAAGAACAATTTCAAAAGCTATGTTCAAAAATCACGCCTTAAATGGACATGGGAATACAGCCAATCCTGATTTCAATCATTCCAAGAAATAGTTGACCAACTGTTACTATATGTGGTTTCAGTCTGATGATTACTCCTTTTAATAGTTTAATGGCTATTTATGGTCATGCGTGACTATAATCACGCCTACTGTTCTCCTACCGTGTTAAATGTTGTAGTGGGTGTGCGTGGTGCATTCACACGCCACAGATACACACATCAGAGGCATGGAATGGCGTAACGGCAGGTGTACTGTTAATAACGTTTATTTACACCACAACACGTTCATGAAATACACAGAATACACAGTCACAATTAAGTACAAGTCATAGCAATACAATAATACAGTACTCCAGTCACATCTCCACTTCTCATAATCATGAGCGCTATATAATATTACTACTGTTCTCTCAGCAACGGTCGGCATCCCCGTGCTAATATAATAATATTAATACTGGATCCTCTCAGCAACGGTCGGCATCACCGTGCTTATATAATGAATTCCTCAAATATGCCTCATCAAAGACGCTCTCAACATTGGCGCTCTAATGTAAATAATAAATGGCCGTCTAGCAACGGTCGGCATCCCCGTGCTAATATAATGATATTAATACTGGATCCTCTCAGCAACGGTCGGCATCACCGTGCTTATATAATGAATTCCTCACATATGCCTAGCAACGGTCGGCATCCCCGTGCTAATATAATGAATTCCTCAAATATGCCTCCTCAAAGACGCTCTCAACATTGGCGCTCTAATGTAAATAATAAATGGCCTCTCCAACGATGCTTCCAACATCAGCATCACAATAAACAGACAATGGATCCCTTTTCCCAGCAACGGTTTATCCTCGCCGTGCTGACAATAATAAATTCCTCAAATATGCCTCATCAAAGACGCTCTCAACCTTGGCGCTTTAATGTATGTGTGGATCCTCTCAATGATAACGATGGCCTCTCAAATATGCTTCATCAAAGACGCTCTCAACCTTGGCGCTTTAATGTATGTGTGGATCCTCTCAATGATAACGATTGCCTCCTCAAATATCATATAGATCCGGTTAGCCAACGGACATCATCCTCGCCGTGCTAGCTACATCAATGGTGAATACTTTCGGCAATTTCTCGCAAGACTGCACTCCCTGGCAATCTGCAGTAATCTCGCCTTCACTCATCTTGACATTTATATATTCAAACAAATGTCCTGGATCCTTACCTCATCAAAAATACTCACAAACACAATTCTCCAATAAATTCAGAAATTATAGGCCTACACAAATAATATGGCCTTTATAACTTTTGCACTGCGCAGGCATACTCGAAACACACACTGTAGGACCGACCTCTCCCGTCGGTACCCAAAACAGAATGCAATTAGTTCACACACTAGACCCGCCAAAAAAGACACGAGACTCGGTTGTTTAAAAAACACAACTCAGTCTCGATAATTGCATGGGCTAGTCACACGAGCTTACTCACAGCTCAAGACAGTTCACAGAAAAAAACATCTCCGCGATTTGAACTGACCAGTGTTCGCCACTTGGAAACTTCTCGATCACACGAGGGAATTCCCCTAATACAATTTTAACTTAACATCAGCTTAACCAAGCACCGTAACCCGTAATCGAATCTATTTGCTTAACATTTTCAAGATCACCTCCCCTTTGATAACATTTACTCTGTAACAGTTGCCACACCGCCCGGGAAAAAAATGATTTATCATTTTCTTTTTGAAAATTTAAGTCCCAAAAATTTAGAGATAAATGAAATTATATTATATGGCTACCAAAAAATATACCTAACAAAAAATATACCTATTACAATAGTACATCTATACACAATTTCAGCAATAAATGTAAAATTACAACTAAAACATCAAACATAATCAATCAAATATCCCAATGAATGTTACCGATGTAAATTACAACAAAAGCATCAATCATAATACAAGCATACCAAAATTAATCTTAATAGAACACTAAGCTAAGTACATTTAGTACAAGTAACAACCAATAGAAAGTGAAAGAACAAGATCAAGCAACAGAAGAATGATCTGTAGTAAAGAAAAGTAAGAAATCGGAAAATGAGAAACAATTAACAATAGCACAAGATAACCAATAAGAACAACAATTTCATGTACAATAAATACAAATTTATCAAAATACTAGTTACATTATATTAAGTTATATAATTAACTCAAGAATACAACGAATGAAAGTATAAGTATTGAAAAAAGGAGAAGTATACAAATACAACGAAGAGAAACGAAGATGTGATACAGAAATATAAACAAGATATGAACACATATCGGAAAGACAACAAAAAGATAGAATGAAATGAAGGATAGTCAACAAAGACGAATGGAAAGCAAAGGTATGAACGCATAGAAAGTCAATGACAATACATACTAATAAATGTTTAGATCAGACAATATCTTTCACAAATTAAATACAAACATGATTACAAGGCACAAAACAAAATGTCAAAGTATATCCATACTAACAGCACAAAACGAATAATTCATAACTAACCAAAGTCTAATAAGTAATTTAACTAAGTTACAAAAGTTATACTTAACTGAAAATAAATTATAAACCTTACACAAACAAATAATAGCATTTGCGATAACTAAGTTTTGACCTAATGCACAATCAACCGCTAAATAATAAAAATACATCATAATATCAAATAAGACAAGTTTCCAAAGAAGTAATATACCTTTCAATCATAGGGCACACAAAAATAATTTACAATGAAAAAACAATTTAAAAAAAAAAAAATTACCATACAAAATATTTCAGAACGATAAGTTAACAATAAAATTATTATTTAAGTAATTCTAAGTCATAACTAATAAACTAACAATGAAATTAACTTTTAACAAAATGAGAGAAGTATAAAATATCTTATCTCTAGACAAACACTTAAATCAAAACATGTAAGTTTTTTTTTTTTTTTTTCAAAAAATACATCACCAAAAAAAACCTAAGAAAAATACAATGTCATCTGTATATCAACTTTCCAACATACAAATATAACATAATGTTACAACAATCTGTCCATCTTTAAACAAACAAAAGTATCAGATGTGTCTATCAATTTTTACAAAAAAAATTCAATTTAATTTATAAGTTAATTCTGATTAACAATAGCGTTGAGCTTCAGTGTTATTTAACTGTAATTTATATCTTACTCAGCCTATATATATAGTATAAATAAATCCAAAATCCATTGGTACAATAAGATATGAAAAAGATCCTATAAAAATATCTTCAAAGCTTTTATAAAAAATATTTATCAAATTAATTTGTTGCAAAAATGTTGAAAAAATCTTATTATTTAAATTCTAAGTACTATGTTCTGACAAGATCAATGTTTCTAACAATTTAAATACACAATTATTTCTGATACTGCAAGATAATTCTACAAAATCATATTACACAACATAACAATAAATTTATATAATTATTCTAACAATTACAGCTACAATCCGAAAAATATACAGAAAAATGAGCACAGGTTTGACACCGCTCACTGCATTTATCAAAACTTACACACAAATTATTACCAACACATATGTTACACACAATCAAAACAGAATAGTATACAATTGCATAAAAAATTGGACTGGTACATTCGAAACAGTCATATATGTTCCACAAAAAAATATATATTAAGCAATCAAATGATTCATCAAAATGAACATCATAATGTTTCAAAGAAATTACAAATATTTTAATAGAACATCATATGATATATTATCCACAGAATACAATAACATGTACTATTCTAAAAAATAAATCAGCTGTAAAAAAAATATTCCCGACAATCCGTCATTAATTCTTGATCCTTCAAAAAGTGATTCGTCAGATGTATAGCGAGACGCTAATAGGTTCTGCTTGATAAATAATCCACATTCTTCACGAATAATGTCAACAAGTGCGCCAACTCATCACAACGTCGCACGCTACGAGACAATACAAATGAAAATTTCTATTAATCATCTGTTAGATCTAATAAGGAAAACGGAAAATCAACTTCCACATTTACCTATTCCTTGGGGTGGAGTAGAGTCTTGGCCCCTTTTCACACACCTCAACAAGTCCTCCTTGCATCACAGAAGGCTTAGCGATCACTTGACCGTAACGAAAGTTCATCCCTGTTGTAGCCTGAAAAAAAATTACTACGTTCACAAGAACGAGATGACCTTTCGCCACCACTAGTGTGACAATCAATAGTGTTATTACTTTGCTTTATAACAACCTTGCTCTCATGTGGAGCATAGCTAACCTGGTTACAATTTCTATAATTGCTGTTAAGAACATTGTTATTTGTTCTATTAACACAGTTGTACTGTTTTACATTCCAGTTAGCATAATTACAATTAGCATTTCCTCTTGGATAAACATATCTACTAGATAGAAATGGCTTTTTATCAACAAATTTATTACCAGATTGACACTCTTTAACATAATTATTTCCACTATAATTTCTAACACTCTCAGAATCACGATGTTGTTATCTGTCAAATTGTTTCTTGTTTTTAAGCAAAGAAACATTACTATATGAAGAAATCCCTTGGTACATTTTAACCTCAGGGTTATATCTCCTATCAAAAGTATTTTTTTCCTTGTTTGTGGCAGTGTGTTTAAGAAATGGGTCACACTGACTTGACTGGGTGTGACCGAAAGATTTAACCATATCTTTATTGTTTTTCACAAAATATGTTTCCTTCCTGGAATAAGGAGTTCTATCTTTTTTCCATGATATCAAGCCATCAGGGTTCTCACTTAATACCTTGTTTGTTTTTAACAACTTAAATTCAAATTTATTATTGTTTCTTTTGTTATCCACAGGGTTATCTAATACTGTAGATTTTTCTTTGCTAGCTTGCCGCCAGGAACCAATATCGCTAGAATGATTGGTATTGCGTTGAAAGTTATATTTCCCTCAGAAAGATTTCTGTCCACCAATCTTCACTTTAGAGTCCGCTTTATGTCTTTCACTGTCAACACTGACAGAAGACCACCTTTTTTTCTTTAAGAGAATGTCAAGTAGACCATCCAATCTCACTCTGGCTTCTGAAATTTGAATATCTCTAAGTGAAATCTCTGCACTTAATTTCTTGTTTAACCTCTCAACTCTTAAAACCTTGCAACTTTCCTCTTCTAGCAAATTTTTAATCTTAGCGACCTTTTCTCTCTCAGCTGTTAATTCTAACAATGTCTCTGTCTCATACTGCTCTTTATTTGATCTCAACTGAGTCAATTCTAGTTGTAGAGACTGAATCTTAATATCATCATTGTTATTATACATAATCTCCTCATTCTTCTTAAGGGGTACAATATTCATGTCCTTAATTTGATCACTGAGAATCATCTTATCATTCATCACCTCATGAAGCATTTCTATATAAGTTTGCTCATGTTCATTACTCTCAATTTTGAATTTCTCATACATCTCTCTCCTTTCTTGAAGTTCCTGAGTTAGGTTTCTAACTTCACTATTGTTATCCTTAATCTGAGTTTCTAACTCTTTGATTTTAGACAATGCTACACTCAATGCTGTTTGAGTACTAGCAAGTTCTGAGTTTGATTTGACTAAATCATCTGTAAGTTTAGAGACTTTTTCATGTAACTCACTTACTTCAGTGTTGCGTGATAAATTCTCGCAACATCGTTTTGTTTCAATGTCTGTTTTATAACGCAAGGGCAACAACTGCTTGGAATTTATAGTCACTTTTCTCGGTAAGCATTTGTCTTCTCGCGTTGGTATCGAATGCAGTTAAGTTTGAGCTGTGGTCATTTTTGCGCTGGACTGCGCATGACTTGTCTTGTTGTTTGGTCGATCGGTTTCCGCCCACGACTAGTGGAGTGAGCGATTTGGAATGGCGAAAGAGATGCCTCGTTGAAGAGGGGATCTCCGCTATTTTTTGTTCTGTCAGGGATGTGTAGTCCTCTTAATGGATATTTCGTTTATTCGAGATAATACCTCTAGTGTTTTCCCACATGTCGGGAGGCGTGATATTTCTGTGTATTTCATGAAAGCAAGGTAAATTGACTTTTTCATTAACTCTATCGATTTTGGGTCGTGAGCGATTTCGATTCATAGCCTGTCTCCGAAAGTCGTCGTCACGAGATGTTTTTCCCAGCTCACATGTCGCTGCATTGTACTGCATCGGTTGATGCATGTACCAAGGACCATTACTTGCTACTTTGTTAAATGAACTAGGTTTGGAAAACCTTTATTATCTAGAGGATATTTTTGAGGACATTATTTATACTTCGGCAGACGTGTCTGTCTTGCTGAAGTCAAACTAAGGAGAGTGAACTGATCTCATACATCTGGTTATCTCCTGGCTGTTATAGAAAAGGATGGAGTTTTCCACCTGACTACATTTACAGCACTTTGAAATATAACATGCATCTGACTCATCATTGTAATGCTGTCTACCGTCTATTGCTGTATTGAATGTTGCTGTGATAATGACTGTTTGATGTGCCTACACATTTGCGTAACCATTTTGTCACTGTGGCGTCCACAATAAATAATGAAGAAAAACGTCAACGGCTGTTTCAAGAATCATTGACTTTATACGTCGTGAGTTTACTGACGTCCTATGTGGATTGCCCTGTTATTTTTGTATGAACATTGTTTTGACTGAACACATCTGCACACTACACAAAACCAGACATGCGGATACCATCCATCATCATATGGCATCACGCATCATTTGGTGGCCATAAGCTGGTTTGATTCTGGTACTAGCAAACACGGGGTCCCTTACCCACTTCATTTTCAACAAGAATTCATCAGCATCCTTCAAGAAATTAACATTCTTCAATACAGTCAACATCTTCAAAATTTTCAAAGTACTCGGCGTTGCCCGGTAAAAGTCAAAATTTCAATTTTTTGACGGAAACAAGAATTTGACAGTACCCGGCGTTGTTACATGTTGCCGGATAACTCGGACTGCTGTTATCTTTTACGCAAGTCAAGCAAGTTGCTGCTGTCAAGGTTCCAGTGCTGTCGTTTTTGTGAAGGTCAAGTGCCGGTTGAAACGGGTTGTTTTCTGAAGAAGGCCAAGTACCGATTTCCATCAACTTACTTTTGGATTAGAAGGTCAAGTGCCGAAACAACTCAACACACAGTATTTCAGAAGCTCTTGTACCATCGTGTTAGCAGTGGAAGCAGTTCAGATGTGCCATCATCGTTGGAGCTTCGCTCTTTAGGACGTTGATTGACATCCGTTTTTCTGCTGTTCTACGATTGGAAGCCTATAAGTTAAGTGGCCTGTTTGTATGTAAACTGTGCCCTTATACTTCTGCTGAGTCTTCTGTGTATCATCTCATTCTATATGTTATATGTCTATATGTTATTTGTATATTTATATGTTTATATTTCAGCGGGTTCTCGGTTGGGTGGTGTCTCCGTTAGATTATGCCACGTCATAGAGGTCGTCTATTGTGAGCGTTTTCTGTAGGGTTTGCAAATTTCCGATACTGGAATTTGCTAAGCGACTTCTGTTGCTATTTATGTTAGCTGTGATGACATGTTTTAATATTGTTTTCGTTATTATTTCGCATTCTTTAGTTTTGTTTTGATTTGTTTGTATTTGTTAGCCTACTCTTGTCTATAATTTAGTTTCATACAACATTTTTGTTTATACACTGTGGTGTCATGTATTTTGTTTAATTCTATCGCAGATATCGTCACATTTTTTGTGATATTTCATTAATTTCTGCTTTATTTTTAGTTGATTTCTGCGAAAGTTTTTGTATTGTTGCTGATCTTTGTTATTGTTTACATTGTTATTGTTTACATTGTTTGTATTGTTTACATTTTCAATGTTTACATTCTGCATGTGTTTACATAGTCATTGTTTACAGTTATAGTAATTAGTTAATGGGCTATGCTAATGCACTGTTACTACTACACTGATGATAAATGAATGATGAATAGTGTCGTGCACTATTGAATGAGAAGTGCACTTATGATCAAGAATTGAGTGCTGATATTTCATATACAAGTTCTTTGATTGGAGACTTGTTTCCCACAGAGACTGGGATAATATAAGGTGATGTGAATATACAAGTGCTTAATTAAGACTTGTTACACTTAGGTTTGAAATAAATTAGTTAATTATTTCAGGTTTTGGACTCATATGTTAGACAACATGTCTACATTTGAGCACTTTATTGAGCAGGGTAAATTGCTTGGGAAGACTGGTGATAAGTTAGAAGAATTTGCAACTGCTCGATATGATAAAGCAATGGAAGCTGAACAAAAGAAACTGCATATGGAAGCTGAACAAAAGAAACTGCAGATGCAGGTGGATGAAAAAAGATTCCAAATGGAAATGGAAAAACAAAAAAGGGAATCAGAAGCTGAGGAAAGAAAACTCCAGCTACAGCTAGAAGCTGAGAATAAAAGACTTGAAAAAGAGGCTGAAAATAAAAGACTTGAAAAAGAAGCTGAAAATGAAAGACTTCAAAAAGAGGCTCAGGCTGAGGAAAGAAGATTACAGAGAGAGTCTGATGAGAGGAAAGAGAAAGCAAAAATGGAACATGAAGAAAAGGTCTTAGCTTTAGAGTTGGAAAAATTGAAATTGACGAGCATGAGTAATGGTAATGATTCAAACAAGGGTTCATCTTCTGGTAAGGCTAATAATGATACTTTTAAGATTAAGTTACCAACATTTAGTCCTTCCAGTGATGACATAATGTTCTATCTGGACAGATTTGAACAAGCATGTACAGCTCATAACATAGACAAAGCAAAATATGTTTATCAGTTATCAGGGATACTGACAGGTAAAGCTCTAAGTATATTAAATATGGTGGATGAACCTGACAAGAACAATTATGAGGTTGTCAGGGCCGCTTTGTTAAAGAAATATCAGCTTAACGAAGACGGCTATCGTCTACAATTTAAAAACATGTTACCTGAAAATGGAGTTGAATTCTCCGAGTTTATTGCAAGAATACGCATTACTTTCTCACGATGGGTTGAACTATCTAAGACGGAAAAAACTTATGAAGGACTTATGGACTTAATACTTAGAGACAAAGTCATGTCGTCTGTCAATGAGTCTTTCCTTGCTTTCCTTCATGAACGTAAACCTAAAACAATAAAAGAAATGGAAGATTTCTGTTGCCAATACGTAACTGCGCACCCACACATAACCATGGGTAACTCTAAGGTGAAAGAAGGTTTACCAGTTGCTTCGGCAGCTCCGTATGGTCAAAACTTTGCTCGTAGATCCCAACAAAATTTTGATAGAAAGAGTAGCGGTAATTTCTGTCAAAATCATGGAAATCAATTTCATGGTGATTCTTCTTCGAAGAATTGGAGACAACCTGATAGTACTCGTTACTATCACCCTAATAATTATAAGCATTTCAAAAGAGGATATGGTAATAGAGGTTATTCCTGCCGAAGACCTCAGAACCAAACAAATAGATGTTCGCATCAATGTGAACATGATAGTAATCGTGGAAACTGGAATTCGAACCAGGATAACAATTACAATAGAGACAATAATAACTGCAGAGATAATAATAACTCTGATAACTTCAGAGGTAATAATAGTCGGGGTAGATCTCAACACAAAAAAAAGAGATATCAGCAGGCTAATGCTGTACAACAGGAAACTGAGGGAGCCTGTAATCATGTTGTTGATAGTAAAAACTTTGACGCTGTCACTGGTTCTGCTTTTGACTTTGAGAGAGCAAACAAATGCCCCCAATGCAGTACTTTATTCGAACCGGGTACCATAACTACTTTGAGTTGTGGTCACCCACTTCCCGCTCTTCCTGCTGCTGTTGCGCATGACGGGAGGGGTTCTTTAATTCTACATAAGGGTCTTGTTAATGATACTCCGGTCTCACTACTTTTCGATTCCGGATGCACCACTATTGGTGTTAGACAATCGCTTGTAGATCCATCTTGTGCTACAGGAAGGGTTATTAAATGTGTCACATTTGGCGGCACTCTAGAAAAATATCCTACTGCTGTAATTCGCATTGCCACTCCTTTCTTTACTGGAGATGTGCATGCTTGTCTCTTACCTAATCCTATTGCGGACCTTATTATTGGTCGTATTCACGGAGTTAGGGAGTGTACCCCACAGCAGATTGCTGCTTGGGAAGATAATAACATGCAAGCTACAAATGCAGTAGTTACAAGAGCACAAGCTCTACAAACACCCGAAACTTCACTGAATAGTGATAATGAAGTTGATAGCCAAGATAGTCACTTAGTAATCACTCGTGACTCTTTCATAAAATTGCAAGAAGAAGATCCTTCTTTAAAAAAATTCTTCGTTCTTGCGAAGAAAGGTGATCCGAATCAGGATACAAATAGAAAATCTTGGATTGCAATGAGAAACGGCGTACTTGTACGTATGGTACAAGATTCGACTACGTCGGCACATTCGCAAATTCTTGTTCCCAAGAGCATGAGAGTCCAAATATTACAACATGCTCATGACTCGCAATGTGCTGGACATATGGGTTTTGCCCGTACGAAGTCGAGAGTCCTTGCGGCTTTCTTTTGGCCTTTTGTCAATAAGGACATTCGTATTTACTGCCGATCATGCAAGGTATGTCAGGAGGTCAAATCTAGAGGACCACGACATGCTGCGCCTATCCAGGCTGCTGACATTCCTATTCGGCCGTTTCAGAAAATGGCCATAGATATTATTGGCCCTTTTAAGGTCAAGTCGGCCAGAGGACATCAGTTTATCCTTACATGTGTCGATATGTGCACACGTTGGCCAGAGGCTATTCCTCTTAAGAGCATATCTACTACAGATATCGCAGATGCTCTTTGGTTGATATTTTCTCGCTTGGGGTTCCCCAGAGAAATATTGTCAGACCATGGCACTCAACTCATATCTGACACTATGTCACAGGTAATGTCTACCTTACATATTGAACGATCTCTCAGTAGTATCTACCATCCTATGTCTAATGGGTTAGTTGAGCGTCTGAATAGAACGCTCAAGACTTTGCTTGGTAAGATAACTGAAGATCATCCTCAAGATTGGGACAGGGTTTTACCCGCGGCTCTCTTTGCCTATAGAGAAGTCCCTAATGAACACACAGGATTTTCTCCCTTCGAACTTGTCTTTGGCGCGCGTCCACGCGGCCCTATGTCTTTATTACACGATCTCATCACTGCCGATGATATTAGCGATGAAACTCAATCCTCATATGAGTATGTCATTGCTCTTAGACAAAAGATCATTGAGGCATGTAAGCTAGCAACTGCTTCATCAGAAATTGCTAAAGAGAAGGCAAGGCAGTTTGCTAACAAGAATAGATGTCTACGACAACTTTGTCCAGGTGACAAAGCATTCGTCCTACTCCCCAGTAGGGAAAATAGACTTCTTATTGCATGGAAAGGTCCGTATGCAATAGTCTCTCGGATTTCCGATGTTGACTATGTGGTCGATATTGATGGAAAGCATAAAACTTTCCACATAAACATGCTTTCGGAATTTCACGAACGTCCGGACTATTTGCTGCCTATTTTCCAGGCAACGGATGATGCTCCTGCACCTCACGGTCATTATTCATCCCTGTCTGTCATTCAGGATGAGGAAGCTACCTTCTCTGATGTCAACCTTCCCCTTCCAGTGGTTCCATTACATTCCACGGAATCTTGGAAAAACGTTTCTGTTTCTCCTAATCTTTCTGGTGACGAACATCGACAAGTCTCGTCGATGTTACAAACATTTCAGGATGTTCTCACTGACATTCCTGGACACACAGATGTCATAGAACATGACATAATTCTTACCGACAATAATCCAATTAGGGTTAGGCCGTATCCTATTCCTATACACTTTCAGTCGCAAGTGGAAAAGGAATTGGATGAAATGATTCAATTAAATATAATTGAACCATCGACTTCACCATATTCTTCTTCCATGGTTATTGTCCGGAAGAAGGATAAGAACATACGAATTTGCGTTGATTATCGCAAATTGAATCAGGTCACAAAGTTCGACGCTGAACCGATGCCTTTGTTAGAAGATCTACTGATTAGACTTTCTAATTCTAGATTCTTCACTAAACTTGACTTGTCTAAAGGTTATTGGCAAGTGCCTTTAGCAGAGCATGCCAAACCTCTTACTGCTTTTTCTACACCTAGGGGTCTATTTCAATGGAATGTTATGCCTTTTGGTCTCATGAACGCCCCTGCCACTTTCGTTCGCATGATGCGTCGAATTCTGTCACATCGTTCGGATGTCATCGCATACTTAGATGACATCTGTCTCTTCAGTGATACCTGGGAAGATCACTATTTAGGGTTATATGACTTACTGTCCACTCTACGTGAGAATAATTTGACAGCAAAACCTTCTAAAGCTTTTGTTGGTTTTGGTGAAATCTCTTTCCTGGGTCATCGTGTTGGTCATGGTCTCTTGAAGACAGAAGACCACAATACTTCCAAAATACTGAACATCTCTGTTCCTAAAACGAAGAAACAAGTTAGGAGTCTCTTAGGTTTAATTCAATTTTATGGGAGATTTATTCCAAATTTATCTTCGATCATGGCACCTCTCTCAACATTGTTGAAGAAAGGTTCGCCTAATCTGGTCCGTTGGTCTGAAGAATGCCAATCTTCACTAGACCAAATCAAGAATATATTTTCTTCTCCTCCCATCTTAAGATTACCTACTCTTGATAGGACTTTTGTTCTTCGGAGTGATGCTTCATCCACTGGGATTGGAGCAGCACTGATGCAAGAATATGCAAATACTCTGCATCCTGTTATGTACATTTCTAGAAAACTAAATGCGGCAGAGAGGAACTACTCGGTTTTAGACCGTGAGTTGTTAGCGATGGTTTGGTCAATTCTAAAGCTACAAAGATTCCTCCTGGGCGCACATTTCATTCTAGAGACTGATCAGAAAGCTCTTACAGCTATTCAGACTAAGAATTTGAAGAGTTCGAGATCCACTCGATATGCTATAGCTCTTCAACCTTTTCACTTCACGGTACGAGCTATCCGTGGTGCGGATAATGTGATGGCTGACATTTTGTCTAGATGCCCACATGACTCCAACTAATACTTCTGTCCTATATTTCTATATATTACAGAGTCATAACACACCTATATTTCTACAATAGATTAGCACATCTGTACTTACTTTATATGTACACACTATCGTGCTTTGTTGTCATCTTCTTCTGTTCGTTTTTTAAGATGATACAGGAGGACTGAGTAGTTAATATAAGGGCCGTTAGTTTACTAAACAGCCACAATTATTAATAATGTATTGTACCTTATGAAGCATATTAGTTATTAATTAGCATTATATTGCTTGTACTTTCTCAGAATGTCATTGTTGAGCTGAGGACTTACCTTACGAGTTCTAGATTGTGTACTTACCCTCGGAATACCAGAGCATATGTCCTGGATCGTCATGTAGTTTAACTTTACTATGTACTTATGTCATTACATGTCAAAGAATGTACTATTTAAATTTTCCTATCAGATTTGTACATCCATTTTTAAAGACAATATTAGAGTATGCTGTTTAATGATGATTATAGTAACTTGCATACGTATATTGTGTTTACATGCTAACGTGATGTGTGTTGGTGACACCTCCCCGATGTGAATATTTTTTGAGACATATTTATTTTTCTGTTGAGGTATATCCTCACCAGACACTCTATAATTAGCCTATTGTTTGGCAATTTAATTAATTATCAGCGCATAATTCGTGCGTTTTGAGCCGCTTATCGCTTGCTCTTTGATATTGAAAAAAAAAATATGTTCCACATTTTTTTTTTATCGGGAGGAGGTGGTGATATGTTGCGTGATAAATTCTCGCAACATCGTTTTATTTCAATATCTGTTTTATAACGCAAGGGCAACAACTGCTTGGAATTTATAGTCACTTTTCTCGGTAAGCATTTGTCTTCTCGCGTTGGTATCGAATGCAGTTAAGTTTGAGCTGTGGTCATTTTTGCGCTGGACTGCGCATGACTTGTCTTGTTGTTTGGTCGATCGGTTTCCGCCCACCACTAGTGGAGTGAGCGATTTGGAATGGCGAAAGAGATGCCTCGTTGAAGAGGGGATCTCCGCTATTTTTTGTTCTGTCAGGGATGTGTAGTCCTCTTAATGGATATTTCGTTTATTCGAGATAATACCTCTAGTGTTTTCCCACATGTCGGGAGGCGTGATATTTCTGTGTATTTCATGAAAGCAAGGTAAATTGACTTTTTCATTAACTCTATCGATTTTGGGTCGTGAGCGATTTCGATTCATAGCCTGTCTCCGAAAGTCGTCGTCACGAGATGTTTTTCCCAGCTCACATGTCGCTGCATTGTACTGCATCGGTTGATGCATGTACCAAGGACCATTACTTGCTACTTTGTTAAATGAACTAGGTTTGGAAAACCTTTATTATCTAGAGGATATTTTTGAGGACATTATTTATACTTCGGCAGACGTGTCTGTCTTGCTGAAGTCAAACTAAGGAGAGTGAACTGATCTCATACATCTGGTTATCTCCTGGCTGTTATAGAAAAGGATGGAGTTTTCCACCTGACTACATTTACAGCACTTTGAAATATAACATGCATCTGACTCATCATTGTAATGCTGTCTACCGTCTATTGCTGTATTGAATGTTGCTGTGATAATGACTGTTTGATGTGCCTACACATTTGCGTAACCATTTTGTCACTGTGGCGTCCACAATAAATAATGAAGAAAAACGTCAACGGCTGTTTCAAGAATCATTGACTTTATACGTCGTGAGTTTACTGACGTCCTATGTGGATTGCCCTGTTATTTTTGTATGAACATTGTTTTGACTGAACACATCTGCACACTACACAAAACCAGACATGCGGATACCATCCATCATCATATGGCATCACGCATCATTCAGCAGTACATTCTATGACACTTTCCCTTTGCTCTAGGGTACTCTGTTTTATGTTCAGTTGCTTCTTCTCTTCTAGCATCCTTTTCTCATACCTCTCATTACTTTCATGAATTAGCTTTTCACAAATCAGTCTTGTTATTTCAGACTCAGTCAGCTCACGGTCTCCAAATCCTAATAGTTCACGGTATTTTTTTTTATCAGCATCTGTATAATAGTCCATAGTGACTTACTTACTTAGACAACTATATATGTATTAATTAAACTTTCACCTCACCAAGCCAATTATCTTTTTAAGAAATTGAAATTATTTCTTACTTACTGTACACCAACTTCTGTTATAGTACCTATATATAACATACATTATCTATGCATCAACATATTCTTCATCAATCGATATAATTATCGAAACACAATGACAATTATCAACAGAATAAGTGATGGATAGTATAGGCAGACTTGCTGAAATGCAGAAAAGTGGCACAATCTACACAGAACAAAATCACTTATCTTAATAATACTTCTGTCCCTTCCGCCGACACACCAGATATCACAAAGTTCTGCAGATAAAACCGTTCTAGCGCAGAAAGGTACACAAACTAGATTTTCTTCTCTTCAGGTTCTTGCAAAAGTGTAGAATGCGCTCAACACAGCATCAGCACGCACAGCATACAGGAAACGCAGCACAGCACCCTCTGTAACTGTTGACTTGAAACAATCTGCAAACGATTCTTCAAAACACTTCACATTTAGTTAAACTTGACTGTCTACCAAAACTGTCAATTTCCCATTGTAATGTTCTACCGTGTTGGACACAGTTAACCAACTAGGTCGAGGACCATGACACAATGTGAGGATACATAAGCCACGCCTACACAAGGCTTTCCTATCACGCGAACTCCGTGGGTTTATTCCGTTAAATAAAATGGCCCACCACTGTAAAGATCTGATGTTTATTCTTTATCATTATAATATTAGCACTGACTGACTGGTCTTAGAGATTGATTAAATGGTGATGGGTGTTCCTTTAATGGTTACACTGTTCATACGCCCACACAGAGCAGAACAGTTTCTTATATCACGCGAATGTCAAAATATCAAATTCTGAAAGACTAAACATACCACTGCTACACACGAGATCCTGCTATTAAATTCATTCTGTTTGTTGACCTAGATTTCCGCCACCCAGGCTATTTATGCAAATGCGTAGGTGTAAGCTCCTTCTAAACTGAAAACCACAACTGATACAACTATATTTGCAGTTACTACTGATACGTCTGTTATTGGTCAACCATTGATAATTACTCATTTAATAGTTTAATGGCTATTTATGGTCATGCCTGACTATAATCACGCCTACTGTTCTCCTACCGTGTTAAATGTTGTAGTGAGTGTGCGTGGTGCATTCACACGCCACAGATACACACATCAGAGGCATGGAATGGCGTAACGGCAGGTGTACTGTTAATAACGTTTATTTACACCACAACACGTTCATGAAATACACAGAATACACAGTCACAATTAAGTACAAGTCATAGCAATACAATAATACAGTACTACAGTCACATCTCCACTTCTCATAATCATGAGCGCTATATAATATTACTACTGTTCTCTCAGCAACGGTCGGCATCCCCGTGCTAATATAATAATATTAATACTGGATCCTCTCAGCAACGGTCGGCATCACCGTGCTTATATAATGAATTCCTCAAATATGCCTCATCAAAGACGCTCTCAACATTGGCGCTCTAATGTAAATAATAAATGGCCGTCTAGCAACGGTCGGGCATCCCGTGCTAATATAATAATATTAATACTGGATCCTCTCAGCAACGGTCGGCATCACCGTGCTTATATAATGAATTCCTCAAATATGCCTAGCAACGGTCGGCATCCCCGTGCTAATATAATGAATTCCTCAAATATGCCTCATCAAAGACGCTCTCAACATTGGCGCTCTAATGTAAATAATAAATGGCCTCTCCAACGATGCTTCCAACATCAGCATCACAATAAACAGACAATGGATCCCTTTTCCCAGCAACGGTTTATCCTCGCCGTGCTGACAATAATAAATTCCTCAAATATGCCTCATCAAAGACGCTCTCAACCTTGGCGCTTTAATGTATGTGTGGATCCTCTCAATGATAACGATGGCCTCTCAAATATGCTTCATCAAAGACGCTCTCAACCTTGGCGCTTTAATGTATGTGTGGATCCTCTCAATGATAACGATTGCCTCCTCAAATATCATATAGATCCGGTTAGCCAACGGACATCATCCTCGCCGTGCTAACTACATCAATGGTGAATACTTTCGGCAATTTCTCGCAAGACTGCACTCCCTGGCAATCTGCAGTAATCTCGCCTTCACTCATCTTGACATTTATATATTCAAACAAATGTCCTGGATCCTTACCTCGTCAAAAATACTCACAAACACAATTCTCCAATAAATTCAGAAATTATAGGCCTACACAAATAATATGGCCTTTATAACTTTTGCACTGCGCAGGCATACTCGAAACACACACTGTAGGACCGACCTCTCCCGTCGGTACCCAAAACAGAATGCAATTAGTTCACACACTAAACCCGCCAAAAAAGACACGAGACTCGGTTGTTTAAAAAACACAACTCAGTCTCGATAATTGCATGGGCTAGTCACACGAGCTTACTCACAGCTCAAGACAGTTCACAGAAAAAAACATCTCCGCGATTTGAACTGACCAGTGTTCGCCACTTGGAAACTTCTCGATCACACGAGGGAATTCCCCTAATACAATTTTAACTTAACATCAGCTTAACCAAGCACCGTAACCCGTAATCGAATCTATTTGCTTAACATTTTCAAGATCACCTCCCCTTTGATATCATTTACTCTGTAACACCAACCATTACCGTATAAGGAGGCATCGTTCGAAAAATGACTCAGCGAGTCACTACACAAGATCAGATAACCCACGAGCCAACCAACAAGAGAAGTTAACCCACATAATACAATGTACCCATAATTTTAAACAAGGTTATCTGTCTTAGATTACAAAAAATTCAAAGTGTACAATTCATACAGATTTAGTTACACACAGTTTTAGGAAAAATTATGTGCGTAACAGGTGTGGTTGCAGTAGTCTCAAGATGAACTGATTCTGTGGTTGTACAGATATAGCATAAATATATATAGATATATTCAGAAGATTTGCCATCACTAGACAGTGTTTAAAATTATTAAGAAGTTTCTTATCAACACAGTGAGTGTAGAGTGTATTTCGTAAGGAATTCAGCGATTTGGGCTGTAAGTATTATCTGAACTTATGATTTATGCGAGATAGAATTTTATATATATATATATATATATATATATATATATATATATATATATATATATATATATATATATATATATATATATATATATATATATATATATATTGACACAGGCTATTTTGTATTAAATACACCTATGCCTTAGTCCTCGAAATACTACACACGAGAAAGAGAGGGGTGGAGTCAAACACATTCAAGGAATAACCAACACTATCAGTATTCCCAACTCTGACTTATGTATTTAAATACTTGTCACCACAAAGATACAACAATATACATAGTCCGTGAAGTGTAACACATTAATGAAAATCCCAGATAACAAAGTGCATTATCTTGTCACAAATAAATATCAACCTGCCCTCGACAGTTCACGTCCGCCATCATGACCAACAATCTCCCCGGTCTCCCCCCAATCAGAACGCCCCTTGCGTTCACCTCTGACCTGCTGACCTCGCAGTCTCTGTTGTTAAGTTATGTGTATGAGAACACGTCTCATACCCGACTGACATTATGTACCCGCCCCCAGCGGAGCACTGCCAGTCCACAGCTGTGTTCATCACACTGTGACATCTACTCTCCCCCCCCTGGGGAAAAAAAACGAAGTTTTTTTTTTTATCTCTGGAGGGCGGCTGGACGCACTCCAAACACCAAACATCCGGCTTTTGAGCCAAGTATACATTCATTTCCTTCTTGTCTTCACACATCTTGCATACTCAATTAAACATCATGTGGGGGAAAACTAAGAAATAAACAAGCATTCTACAAACGAGACAGAGTGTCAGCTACCACGTTAAGCTTACCCTCTAGAGGTAAAACAGTAAACTTGTACTGCTGCAGTAAGAGAGCCCAACGAGTTAATTTTGAGCTTGTCGATTTCGACGACTGTAAAAATGAGAGTGGTCGATGGTCTGTCTGTAATACAAAATGTGAACCTATCAAATATCGGGACAACTTTGAAACTGCCCACACAATTGCCAAGCACTCCCTTTCAATCGTAGAGTACCTAGTCTCAGCCGGCAACAGCTTCCGACTCACATACATCACTGGATGTAAGGTACTCTGGTCGTCTTGCATTAAACAAGCACCAATTCCTACAGAAGATGCGTCTGTCCGCAAAACAAAGGGTTTGCGTAAATCTGGCAACAGTAAGATGGGTTTCCTAGAGAACACCCTCTTGATTTTGGATAAGGCTATCTCGCAATCTTGTGTCCACACGACCCTATTTGGCCTCCCATTACTTGTTAGCGAGGTAAGTGTAGCTGCAATGGAAGAGAACTGAGGGATGAACTTGTGATAAAAATTCACAAGTCCAATTAGACTTTTCACTTGCTTTTTTGTTTTAGGTGTCTGCAACTGTAAAATTTTTGTAGCTGTCTCATCTTCCGGTTTCAGGTGATTATGACCTACAGTATGTCCTAAGAAATTTAACTCTTTAAAATCTATGCAAACTTTACTCGGCCGTGCCGTTAAATTATGCTCTCTTAGACACTGCAATAGGGAAGACAACCCAATCATGTGATCCTCCCATGACTCATGAAACAAACATATATCGTCGATATAAGTAATAATATCAGATCGATGTCCTAACAACCTTCTCATCATCCTCACAAATGTGGCTGGCGCGTTCACTAAGCCAAAGCACATGACATTGAACTGAAATAATCCTTTGGGGTGCTAAACGCTGTTAGAGGTTTCGCAGCCTCCATGAGGGGTACCTGCCAATAGCCTCTAGACAGATCGAGTTTGCTGAAATATGTAGCGTGGGTAAGTTGTGTTAACAGATCTTCCTGATTAGGTATTGGTTCAGCGTCAACGACGGTGATGCTGTTCAATCTCCGAAAGTCAATACATATACGAAGAGATCCGTTCTTCTTGCGAACCACAACCATTGGAAAAGAATATGGTGAATCAGATGGAGAAATGATACCCAGTCGTTGCATGTCATCAATTTCTTTCTCGACAGCCGATTTGAAATGCATGGGCAATGGATACGGTTTTACCCTAATAGGCTGATCGCATGTCAGAGTGATATCATGACAAATCAGGTCTGTCCGTCCTGGCAGATCTGTGAGGACATCCTTAAACTCCGCTAATAGCTTCTGTACTTCCGACTTTTGTTCTACTGTTAGGTCATCACTGATCCGCACCATATTATATGACTCTGAAGCAACCAGGGGTACGAGGGATAACTGGATATTCCCTTCACCTTTTTCCTCTCCCGTGTCATCAATGACTGCCGTACATGCCACTTTCGCTTCAGTCTGTGCTGCCATTGTGACTGCTTTCAATGCCTCAGGTCGTTCTATATATGGTCTCAGCATGTTCACATGAAATACCTTCTCCTTATTTCGGACCGAAATTAGGTAATCGACATCTGTCAATTTTTTTACCACCTTGAATGGTCCTTGCCACGTAATACTCAAGCGATCCTCTTTAGCTGGTAAAAGAAGCCAAACTTCCTCACCTGGAATCAGAGATACTAATTTGGAGTTCCGATTTGCGTATTTCCGATACCGTGCTAACGACCCCGCCAAGCAATCACGTGCCACCAAACAAGATTTTACAATACGTTCTCTGAGGCTTACTACATACTCATAACTCGTAACTGAAGTGCTATTTGCACATTTTCAAGTTAATAAATCCTTCAGTATGTGCATCGGCCCCCTTGGGTTTGCCCCATACAGTAATTCGAAAGGGGAAAATCCTGTACTCTCTTGGGGAGCCTCCCTATAGGCAAAAAGGACCGCTGGGAGTAACCTATCCCATTCTTGCGGAGATTCTGCAGTCACTTTTGCCAGCATGTGTTTTAATGCACCGTTAAAACGCTCGCAAACTCCGTTTGACTGAGGATGATATGGACTCGTGAATGTTTGGGCAATACCCAACAGCCCAGTGATTTCTGACATCTCCTTCGAAATGAACTGACGGCCCCTATCCGATAATATTTCTTCCGGAAAACCAAATCTGCAAAACAGCATCTGCAAAGCCTCTGCGACTGCTTGTGAAGTAATATTCTTCATCGGCACCGCCTCCGGCCACCTGGTGCATAAATCTATCATCGTTAAAATAAAACGATATCCCCTGTCTGAAGTGACCGAGAGGGGGCCTATAATATCAATCGCTACTTTCTGGAACGGTCGGACTGACAAGTCCGTAACCTGCACTGGAGCTTTGGGAGTTCTGCCTTTATGCCTCATCTGTTGGCATATCTTACAGGACCTACAATATAGTTTAATGTCCTTGCTAAACAATGGCCAGTAAAATTGTGACAGCACCCTCTGGCGCGTTCGAGCCACACCCATATGTCCCGCGAAAGGGGAGTCATGTGCAACCTCTAACACTTTTGCTCTAAAACTACATGGTACCACCACTTGGCGCTGAGTTTGTACTCCCTTAGCGAAACATCTAGTGAGAACATTATTCTTGAGCTCGAACCAATGTCTGGCCAACTTCGTGCACTTTACATCACCTCTCTCGGCAAAGTTGTAAAATTTACGCAATGATCCGTCCGATCGTTGGTGCTGGATAAAGTCCGACACCTGTGTATCCTGACTCCCTTTGACCAATTCTAATGTCTTTGCTACATGATGCGTCGCTTCTAATGCGTCATCTGCCTTTGACTGCGCCCTCGTAATCACTGCATTGGCCATAAGCACACGATTGTCCCTCCATTTACTGATGTTCATCTGAGTACATTCCTGTACACCTTGCACATTACCCACAATCAAATCCGCTATCGGTGCTTCGAGTACACAGGCCTGTACTTTACCAGATATGAAGGGAGTGTCCACCTCAATAATGGCAAGAGGGTAATATTCAATGTTACCCCCGAAAGTGACGCATCTTGCTGTCTTACCTATCAAACATGAGTCGTCAATGCAGGATCTACGCACTCCTATAGTTGTGCATCCCGTGTCTCTCAACACAGACACTTCCTGTTTTTGCACAAATCCTGGATGCAATTCCAAATGACCATTTTCTTCAAGAGAAGAGAGACAAGGGAGAGTGTGACCACAGATAAGCAAAGGCTTACCGTCTGGTTCAAACAATGGCCTACACCCTTCGCAATTCTCATTGTTGAAGGTTTCTAATATGCAAGCCGAATTAGCTCGTTCTGAATTATTAGCACAGACCTTTGCCAAATGTCCTGTTCCCTTACAGAGACTACAGTGTAGCTGAGTATTGCTATCCTTTTTCGGACTGTTGTTTGGAGAATGTTTGTCTACTCGGTCTGACTCTTTTTTCTCAAATGATTTGTTTCTTTGGTAAGGTGAGCTTTTGCGAAATCGTCTTTGTTCCTGCTCGTTTGGCGCATCTATCTGGATCTGATTTCGCGGGTACCTATCATGTCTGTCTCCAGTATATCTGTATTGATTTCTATCAGACTGATAGTTAAATTTTTTCCTCGGTGATCTAAGGTCCCGATAATTGTCATACCGTGCAGGAGTTCTGTCTCCCCGAAAGTAGGGTCTATCATAATTTAATCTTCTGTGGCCAAATCTATCGGCACTCTTTGATCTATGTTGATTGTAAGGTTTTCTAGTAACCTTTCCTATACTCGCTGAAAAAGTCTCAGTGATACTTTCCCTGTGTATGACCTTTCCTGGATGCGCAGTGACATATTGGTGTCCTAATTCTGACATCATACCGATGTTTTTGGGCTTGCGTTCCTGGAAAAACGCAATAAGCTCAGATGAACACGATGACAATACTTTGTCCCGTAACATAAGGTCGAAAAGCCCATCGAAGTCTCTAGTAATACCTTCCATCTCAATCCATCGATTTAGCAGCTGAGTAATTTTTGAAATGAAATCCTCAAAATCCTGATTGACGCTTGGTCTCACGTCTCGGAAACGAGCCCGATACCCTTCCGCCGTTAGACGAAATTTCCTTAACAACCTCTCCTTGACTATGTCATAATTTGCTCTGTCGGCTATAGGGATGCTATACACAGTTTCTAACGCAGATCCTGAAAGCAAGTTTCCCAGCAGAACAGGCCATTCTTCCTTCTTTATCTTCCACGCCAAAACTTCTGATTCAAAACGTTCCAAATACACGTCCATGCTGTCCAAATCGTGATTAAAATTGGGTAACCGTAGTCTATAGGGACGTGAGAATTCTTTCCCACCTGAATCCTGCTTCCTGGATTCATTATCTAGCTTCTTCAGATTTACTTCTCTGTCAGCTTCAATTCTCTTCATCTCTTTCTCTGCTTCTATCTTCAATTTGTCAGCTTCAATTTTCTTCATCTCTTTCTCTGCTTCCATCTTCTTCATCTCTTTCTCTGCTTCCATCTTCTTCATCTCTTTCTCTGCTTCCATCTTCTTCATCTCTTTCTCTGCTTCTATCTTCAATTTCTGGAATTCTCTTTCCTCACACCGTTCCATTCTATCCTGATCCTGTTTTTCTTTCCATTTTTTTTCTGCCCATTCCTGTAGAGCAGGGCCTGTTAATGCTAGCGCTTTACCAGCATCAACAAATTCTAAGAGGCTAGCCATCGTTATGTAATGTAATAATATCAAAATTTCTTAACGCAGTACTCAGTGTACAAAAAAAAAACGTTCAGTATTCTTCACTGGAAAATTATCAGATATTGTACTAGAAAATGAATCAAAATTATATGCAATACTCAGTCAGAAATACTGACTGTACCAACCAAATGGGTGTATTCCGTATTATTATGTGAAGTTATTCAACAGCACAACTTGCTGTACCCATGACACCCTTAATATTTAAACAGTGTAACCAAACCTCACTGCAATATAATTAATGGCATAAACATACATGTGATTCTCAACCAAACAAAGAACTACGTTTACACAAGCAAAAGTACCCAACCTACTCTTTTGCTATAGGTATTGGAATTGAAATAGAGATACACTTCACTAAGACAAAACAAACAAAAATACAAACAATGTTGACACCAATGAAGGTGATTAAGATGACCTTACTATACGAACGAACACAACAGTACGGTGGAATAAAAAAAAATACACTCAGACAGCAGCAGATGTCTAATTACAAACCGTAGCTGTTAACAAATGAAAACAAGAGTTTGGGAAATTAACGTATGTACATGATAGTAAGAAAAATACAAGAGAATACTCCAATTAAACATGATGAAGAGACACTATTACAAATATGACACCGTGCAAACAAACAAGACCTGCACCACTAATACACTAAAATGTGCAACGTGAATTATGCAGGGCAGCCAATAGGGTCAACTCTATGTGCCCGTGCTCCAGCACACAATTCACCCAGCAACAGTCCTAAAGAACAGGTTAGCACAATCTCTTACCGCAATGCAAAAGAGAAAATCCTAAACCCACACAACAACCAAATGACACCAAAATTATACTTCTACGAAGAGACAACAAAAACCTACAATAGACAATGAAGTGACCAAAGGTAGTATGTTGCAACACCACACCAGCTGGATGACGTATTCACCAACCAAATGTAAAAAAGATCACAGGAGAATGATTATTAATTATATAATATTATAAAGTAGAGAGGTACTTAAAGAAAAATAAGTGTCAAATAATATATAATAACAATAATACTACATTAGGAAAATTAACTATAAATCAATTAAATTAATGATCCCCGAAGGTCTGGGTTCCTGATGATGACGTTGATATCCACAGCACCTTAGTCACGAATGATCCAATGGTCCACACAACGAACAACACGTTACAAAGTTACATAAAGTTACAAATATTGTCCAATAGGATGACCCCTGAGTGGTCCTAGCACTATCATATAAGGCACAATGTCCACGCTTGTCTCCAGATAGTGCCTTGTCTTCACTGAAATATCACAGGGATGTCACGCAAAAAGTCAGTCCACTCGCATCAAAGTTCTACCACAAAAGTATGCTAGCCCGTCGTCAGCACAAAGTGAGGTTTTGTCAGCTCCACTCCAATAACATCTCACGAGTTCATGAAAGTTAACCCCATTTGCACCGGTGTAATGCAGCCTTCTACGTGAGAAAAAGTTCAATACAGATTGTGATGATGGACTGCAATGTTTTGTATAAGGCAACGATCGTAACGTAAATCTGGTACTGTTCAGCTTCTGGCCACTTCCGTAACGACTGTGTGTAAAATGTTGATACTGTAATGCATCAGTTCCAGTGTTGGCATGCACCCAGTTCCACAAGAAGACTCAACCACTTAATTTCCACAGGTACATCGTCTCCTGAGTCAGTAAACACTGTGTAGTGGCAACACTGTCCCACTGTTGGCTTTCAAACGGCGCTGCAGCGGCCTGTAATTTTGATCACTCAGACGCTGAAATGAATGCTACCAAGGCTACCATCCACTTGTTCGTAAAGCATGAGTTAGCAGCAACATCTTCATCATCTCAGCTTGGCCGACAATCGTATATACCTGAAACCGACCCTGCTACAATTTTGTTCACCCTGCAGACGTTGGCCGACAACGGCGTCGTTTTCTTAACCAGAGGAGTGCTCACTGTTGCACTGACGTTTTGTTAGATCTGGCACTCTCGTACAACCAGGACCTGTACGTAACTCTAGGTCCCTACCAACTGTTCATATCAGGCTAACCATCTTCATCGACAACCGTGAATTACCAGCTAAACACAACTGACAACTTTTGCCTATCATCTGAAGTTACCTTCAACTTGCAAAGAGCCACAAATGTCCTTATGCGCTATTGCACATGTAACGTCACAGCGTACTGTTAATGATAAATCCCGCCTTGTATTTCCGCTCTCGCTACATCCTTAATGAAAGTCATAATTCTTTATACTCCTCTAACACATCTCCAAAATTTTAACTTGCAACACCGTTCGTGAACTGAAAATCACTCGTGGCTAAAAAATACCACCCTTCACTGTGTATCGCTAATCCGTGACCCGTGACACACTATTCAAAAAAAGTACCTGACAACTGCGTGAATGACAACAGGTCTGCGATGTACGTGACTCAAAATAGATTTCTGACCTGGCGCTGCACTGAAACTCATACCAGTGGCAAATTTACACTTCCTATTTTTCATCAGTATATGAAAAGATAATCAAACTTGAGGACCCAAATCCGAGCTCCCCAGCTGACACAGGGTATTTTGTATTAAATACACCTATGCCTTAGTCCTCGAAATACTACACACGAGAAAGAGAGGGGTGGAGTCAAACACATTCAAGGAATAACCAACACTATCAGTATTCCCAACTCTGACTTATGTATTTAAATACTTGTCACCACAAAGATACAAC
Organism: Oreohelix idahoensis; assembly: GCA_024509875.1. Classification (NCBI taxonomy): domain Eukaryota; kingdom Metazoa; phylum Mollusca; class Gastropoda; order Stylommatophora; family Oreohelicidae; genus Oreohelix; species Oreohelix idahoensis. The sequence goes on along the minus strand of JAMPIV010010078.1, from coordinate 76,032 downwards.
AATATACATAGTCCGTGAAGTGTAACACATTAATGAAAATCCCAGATAACAAAGTGCATTATCTTGTCACAAATAAATATCAACCTGCCCTCGACAGTTCACGTCCGCCATCATGACCAACAATCTCCCCGGTCTCCCCCCAATCAGAACGCCCCTTGCGTTCACCTCTGACCTGCTGACCTCGCAGTCTCTGTTGTTAAGTTATGTGTATGAGAACACGTCTCATACCCGACTGACATTATGTACCCGCCCCCAGCGGAGCACTGCCAGTCCACAGCTGTGTTCATCACACTGTGACATATATATATATATATATATATATATATATATATATATATATATATATATATATATATATATACAATAGAAGTAACACAGAAGTACAGTGACCACGTGTCAGACACATTATGAGCACTTTATTGTGTAAGTAAAAAAAGAAGGAGATGTGAAGATATCACGACCATTTACAAAGCAACAGTTAGTCAAGTATAATACGACTACATGCATATACAAGAAAACATTTTGAGAAGACTAAAAAAGTCAGCTGGAGATGATAGAATGACAAAGGAAGAATATGTACATACACGAGATATAGAGCTTATGCAAGATGTACCCATAATATAATGATATGCGAGCTCTATGATATAAATTTCTTGTCTTGCTGAATAATATTACAAATGTAAATAAATGTTTTTGGCTGATAAAACATAGATTTGATTTCGTCCTTTGAGAGTTGCTGTATGTAGGCCATGTCTATTTAAAAACTACCACCATATGAAAGTCACTAGTAACAACGAAGAAGGAATAGAACGGATCGTGAGTTGTATGAAGAAGGAACAGTGTCTCATCCAGGAATTAACATCTCTGGCGGAGATGGCCAGTACACATGTGCATAATCAATAACTTGGAAGATAAACAAAAGAAACTTGTAAAACTTAAGTTGCATCACTAGGCCTGTCATCTGCCACCTAGTTATAAAGGGCTGTGATAAGAGTATAATTGATGTTCTTATCGTAGGTGCAGGTTAATGGTCATCACATTGTTGAAATGCTATTTGTTGGTGTAAGGTGTTATGATTGTCAACTCGCTAACCGACACAGGGTTGTACATACAGGTCACCTGGTCCATAAAGTAGTGAGGCCCTGGACAGGTGATGTTGACAATGAGTGAAAGTATAAATGTCAATTGCGCGAATGTGTGAAATGTTCTGAAGTTGACATGTTGGTTAGAATACACTCATACACTGGTATGCAAGTCAATGATGTCCTGAACTGCTATTGACGTTTTCATATATTTATTGTGACACATACTCTGACATTACGGTTGACAGTCACTGGAGCAAGTTGACACACACATTGTTGTATACGTGAAGAAATACATAGCATCTGGATATAATGGAATGGTCGTAGGCAAGCACATAGTATTCTGATCTGTCTATAGTCTCATTCCTTAGCTGACTAATCGCGTCAGCCAATAAATATTACTTAATAATGGCTCCTTATCAGACCCTCTTCTGCCTAAGTCTTACAAGCAAATGTTAATGATAACGATCTTAAACCACCAGTAGTGGGGTTTTATTTTTCTTATAGATAACAGATCTCTATCATCATCAGATAATAAGGTTGTCCCTGTTCTCGATAGATGATTTTATTAAACTGGCAATGAGATCCAAGATGGCTTTACTTTTCAGTGAGCCTCGCTCACCCAAGGTGAAAATATGAAGCATAATTAAAGATGCTGTTCATACATAAATGTCCTGATTGGGCTCTGAATATTCTGCAATTAATAATGCTGGTCACATCAAATAACATTGGACTGCTAGGTAGCATATCATCTTCCTCTGTAGTCAATAATAATCTAGGCACGACGAAACGTCTGCCCATCTAGGCATTGCAGAAGGGTACATAAACTGGCTTCGTTACCTTGTTATGGAAATACACTGGCGAATAGCTCACACCATCTTTTGGCGTTAGGAACAAACACTGGGGAGGATTACCGACATAACAGTCATATAGAGAAACTATCTCCTTTCCCCAAATAAACCACGGAAAGATCCCATCTTCGGACTTCCCTGGTACAGACCAGCCATCGCAGAAAAAAACATAACGGAAGACCCTTTTCAAAACACACCCGGTCTGGGCATGCGTTAAAGATAACCTCTGAACTCTATATTCAAGTGGGACAACTATATATTACATTCATACGAAGCAAATACAGAGTATTCGCCCTTTGTCTAGAGTTCTAATCTCAGACTCAAAATATTATTACCAAATATTTCCAAACATAACAAGTATACAAAGAAATAAATATCTTCCTATATATATACATCTCTATCTTCATTGTCCCCAGTAATCTGTTGGTAACAGACTACCGCAACCCCCGGAGAAAAAAAATGAAATTTTTTTTTCACCTAAGAGCAACATACAATAGGCTCACAGCGCACGAATAATGCGCAGATGACTAATAAGAGTAATTTATAATGTCAAATTAAGGTAAAGTCATAGATCGACTCGTGAGAATATATCTCAACATCTGAGAGAAAGAATTTCTCTTAAGTATAAATATTTCCAGGGTGGTGCCACCAACGTATACCACAATGCTGGTAACAACACAATGCATATAACAATTTCATATTTAAGCACTATAAGTACATGATTGACAAAGAAGAAAAATCATCAAAGAACAGCGGTGAATATATATCAATGAGCGTAGTGATAGTTGTGATACAATCACTATATTACAAATTACAATGTGTATCTATCTTGATATAGAGAAAGAACTGTTATAGACTTAGATGTGTTAAGAAATCCAAGACCTAACAGTTAGGTGGAATCATGTGGGCATCTAGACAAAATGTCTGCCATCACATTATCGGATCCACGGATAGCTCGTACTGAGAAATGAAAAGGTTGAAGAGCAATTGCATATCGAGTAGACCTCGAGCTCTTCAAATTCTTACTCTGTATAGCTGTAAGAGCTTTCTGGTCGGTTTCTACTATGAAATGTGCGCCTAGAAGGAATCTTTGTAGTTTGAGAATTGACCATACCATAGCCAATAGTTCACGGTCTAAAACCGAATAATTCCTTTCTGCAGCATTAAGTTTTCTGGAGATATACATTACAGGATGCAGAGTTCCAGAGTACTTTTGCATTAGTGCCGCTCCAATCCCAGTGGATGAAGCGTCACTACGAAGAACAAATGTCTTATCTGTAGTAGGTAACACTAAAATAGGTGGTGTTGAAAACAAATTTTAAATCTTATCCAAAGAGGATTGGCATTCCTGTGACCAGTGGACCATATTAGGCGACCTTTTCTTTAGTAGTGTAGAAAGAGGTGCCATGATAGAGGATAGATTCGGAATGAATCTTCCATAAAATTGAATAAGACCTAAGAGACTTTGCGCTTGCTTTTTAGTCTTAGGAATAGAGATGTTAAGTATCTTAGTTATATTATGGTCCTCTGTCTTTAGGAAACCATGACCAAATCGATGGCCTAGGAAAGAAATTTCGCTAAAACCAATGAAGGCTTTAGAGGGTTTCGCTGTCAGGTTATACTCGCGTAGAGTAGACAGTAATTCAACTAACTCCGAATAGTGATCTTCCCAAGTATCGCTGAAAAGACAGATGTCGTCTAGGTACGCAATGACATCTGACCGATAAGATAGGATTCGACGCATCATGCGTACGAATGTAGCTGGTGCGTTCATAAGGCCGAAAGGCATGAAATTCCATTGAAAAAGGCCTCTAGGTGTAGAAAAAGCAGTAAAAGGTTTGGCGCGTTCAGATAAAGGAACTTGCCAATATCCTTTAGACAAGTCAAGTTTAATGAAAAAATGAGATTTAGAAAGCCTAGTAAGTAGCTCTTCTAGTAAAGGCATAGGTTCGGCATCAAACTTCGTAACTTGATTCAATTTGCGATAGTCAACGCAAAGACGTATGTTATTGTCTTTTTTTTCGAACAATAACCATCGGCGAAGAATATGCAGAAGTGGATGGTTCAATTATTTTAAAACCTATCATCTCATCCAACTCCTTCTCAACCTGTGCTTGAAAATGTATAGGGATAGGATAAGGTCTGACCCTAATAGGATTATAGTCAGTTAGAATAATGTCATGTTCAATGACATGAGTTTGTCCAGGAATGTTAGTAAGGACATCCTGAAATGTTTGTAACATAACCGAAACTTGTCGCTGTTCTCCTAGAGATAAATCAGGAGAAACAGTAACATTTTTCCATGATTCACTAGAATGAAGTGGAATCATCGGAAGCGGAAGATTAACATCCGAAATCTTGTTTCCTCATCCTGTATTACGGACAGTGATGAGTAATGACCATGTTTGACTGGTGAATCGTCCGTTGCCTGGAAAATAGGCTGTAAATAATCTGGACGTTATTGGAATTCCGTAAGCATATTGATGTGGGCTGATAGAATGGTCTGGCGCTCTCTCTCTTCCAAACCTCTACACCTCACGGTAGAAGGGGAACGACTAAGTAAGTAAGTATATTGATGTGGAAGGTTTTATGCTTTCCATTAATATCGACCCCAACGGGCTGATCACCCGTTTGCCAGTCACTTTGATTACGGAAACAATGACAAACGGATTGATTTGTCGTTGCCCTAAAGACGCCATTAGGCGTGATGGGAACAACGGCAAAGAAAATCTATTTGCTGTTGCCCTTAAGACGCCACTAGGCGTAATGGCCACTGACTGCTTTGCCGGTCGTTGGCTAAGGACGGAAGAAGAAGAAGATCAATATCGACAATGTAGTCAACATCGGAAATTTTCGAGATTATATCGTACGGACCTTTCCAAGAAATAAGAAGTCTGTTTTCCCTACAAGATAGTAAAACAAATGCTTTGTCACCAGGACAAAGTTGTCGTAAGGTTCTTTTCTTATTGGCTAATTGTCTTGCCTTCAGTTTAGCAAATTCAGAAGAAGAAGTTGCCAATTTGCATGCTTCGATAATCTTTTGTCTCAGCGAGATGACATATTCGTAAGAAGATTTTGTGTCATCGGTAATATTATCAGCGGTTATGAGATCATGAAGCAAAGACATAGGGCCGCGCGGTCGCGCGCCAAAGACAAGTTCAAAGGGAGAAAATCCTGTATGTTCATTGCGGACCTCTCTGTAAGCGAAGAGGGCCGCGGGAAAAACCCTGTTCCAATCTTGAGGATGATCCTCAGTTATCTTCCCTAGTAAGTTTTTGAGTGTTCTATTTAGCCGCTCGACCATCCCATTGGACATAGGATGATAGATACTACTCCAAGATCTCTCTATCTGCAGAGTAGACATTACTTGAGACATGGTATCCGATATTAGTTGGGTGCCATGGTCTGATAATATCTCTCCGGGGAATCCCAGACGAGAAAATATAAGCCAAAGAGCATATGCTATGTCAGCAGTAGTAATGCTCTTCAGAGGAATAGCCTCTGGCCAACGTGTGCACATATCAACACACGTCAAGATAAATTGAAGTTTTCTAACAGATTTGATCTTAAATGGACCAATGATGTCTATCGCTATTTTCTGAAATGGTCGAATAGGGATGTCTGCAGCCTGAATAGGTGCAGCATGGCGTGGACCTTTGGATTTGACGTCTTGACATACTTTACAAGATCGACAATAAATCCGTATGTCCTTGTTCACAAAAGGCCAAAAGAAAGCCGCAAGAACTCTTGACTTAGTACGGGAAAAACCCATATGTCAAGCACACTGAGAGTCGTGAGCGTGCTGAAAAATTTTAACTCTCAAATTCTTGGGAACAAGAATCTGAGAATGACTTGACTTAGCGGAGTCTTGCACCATACGTACAAGTACGCCATTCCTCGTTGTAATCCCAGATTTACGCTTTGTATCTTTATTCGGATCACCTTTTGTTGCAAGCGTGAAGAATTTCTTTAGAGTCGGATCATCTTCTTGCTGTTTTATAAACGAGTCACGAGAAATTACCAAGGGATCATCTTGGTTATGCACTTCATTATCTTCAGTAGATGAAGTTTGAGGCATATTAAGAGCTTGAGCTCTAGTGACTACAGCATTAGCAGTTTGCATATTTTGTTTTTCCCAAACGGAAATTTGTTGTGGAGTGCATTCTTTGACTCCGTAAATACGACCGATGATAAGATCAGCGATCGGATTCGGCAGAAGACATGCGTGTACATCTCCTGTAAAGAAAGGAGTAGCAATCTTAATGATAGCAGTAGAGTATTTCTCTAAGGTGCCGCCAAATGTCACACTTTTGACTACTTTTCCGGTGGCACGAGAAGGATCTACAAGTGATTGCCTAACACCAATTGTGGTGCATCCAGAATCAAAAAGAATTGAGACTGGATTCTTATTTACTAAACCTTTATGTAAGACAAGAGAACCTCTTCCATCATGCGTGACTGACGCAGGAAGAGCGGGAAGAGGATGGCCACAACTTAAAGTGGACACCGTAGTTGGTTCAAATAATGTTTTGCATTGGGGGCACTGAGATGCTCTCCCAAAATCAAAAGCGGAACATGCCATATTATTAGCGTCATTATTATCTTTAGTCTGTTTATAGGCTTCATGTGACTCTTGCTGTGCAGAGTTTGCCTGATAATGTGATTTATGTTTTTTGTATTGTGATCTACCTCGATTATTATTGCCTCTGTAATCATTATTATTTCCTCTATTGTAACCCCTATTTGGGTTTGAGTCATAGTTCTCATGGTTACCATTATCATATTCATTATAATGAGTATCTCTATAACTATGATCTTGTTGTCTCCATGAAGGATGACTTGGATAGTTCCTATAATGACTTCCTCTGCGGAAATTCCTATAATTATGACCACCCCTGTATCGAGGGCTGTCGGCTCGTCTCCAGTTCTTCGCAGAAGAACCTTGAAATGATTGGTTACCTTGGTTTTGATAACTATTATGGTTACCCTTTTTATCAAACTTGTTTTGTGGTCCCTGAAATTTGTGTGAGTAATTAGGGTTGTATGGTGTTGCTGAAGCAACTGGCATACCTTACTTAACCTTAGCATTGCTAAAAGCTACGTCCGGATGTGCCGTGACGTATTGGGTACAATATTCTTCCATTTCTTTTAGTGTCTTGGGTTTACGCTCATGTAGGAATTCAAGGAATGGTTTATTTACACTTGACATAATCTTGTCTCTGAGCAACAAGTCCATAAGGGCATCATATGTCTTTTCTGTTTTGGACAGCTCAATCCAACGATTAAATGTAAGACGTGTCCTTGCAATGAATTCTGAGAATTCTACCCCTGATTCAGGTACAATTTTCTTAAACAAAAGACGGTAACCTTCCTCTGTTAATTGATATTTTTTCAATAAAGCTGCCCTAATAACATCATAATTATCCTTGTCAGCCTCTTCAACCAAACTTAAACTAGTTAGAGAATCACCTTTCAAATTTTCTGATAACTGGTTAGCATATTGTGATTTATCCACATTATGAGCTCGACAAGAGCGTTCAAATCTATCTAGCCAGAATGTTATGTCATCACTGGAAGGATTGAACGCTGGTACCTTGACCTTGTAAGTAAAGGGTTTACCACTATTACCATTTGACTGATTAGCAATACCCATATTTGTCAATTTTAATTTTTCCAACTCAAATGCTAACAGTTTTTCCTCATGTTCCCTTTTTGCTTTTCTCTCCTCGGCTTCAGCTTCTCTGTCTAATCTCTTTTGTTCAGCCTCAGCTTCTAATCTTTTATTTTCAGATTCTCTCTGTAATCTTTTTTCTTGAGCCTCAGCTTCTAATCTCTTTTTGTTCAGCCTCAGCTTCTTTTTCTTATCTCTTTTGTTCAGCTTCTTTGTCTAATCTCTTTTGTTCAGCCTCAGCTTCTCTGTCTAATCTCTTTTGTTCAGCCTCAACTTCTTTATTTTATTTTTTTATTTCCATTTGGAATCTCCTTTCGTCTACTTGCATCTGCAATTTCTTTTGCTCAAATTCTAATTCCATTCTTTTATCCTCGGCTTTCTGTTTTCTCTCTTCCGCCTTTTGTGCTTTTTCATATTGACTGGTAGCATACTCCTCTAACTTATCACCAGTCTTGCCTAGGGATTTCCCTAACTCAATAAAGTAATCTAAAGTCGACATAATGTATACCAATATGTGACTAGATACCTGAAATAGCAATAATGAAATCTATCTCCAAATAAATGGAATAATCAGCTCTCTTTATCACAATCTCTGTGGGCAACAAACCTTTAAATAAGGTCTTGTATAATCAACTGTGTACCTCTAATAATAGCAATTAATCATCAGTTGATTATTTCTCATAAGTTCACTACACAGCTAGTAGTGTATGATCAAGTATATTTTATAGTATATGTCAACCAACAACATAAACAAAAGACAATCAAGAAAGACAATACGAAAACATTCGCAGAAATCAAATAAGTTAAATAGAAAACTGAAGAAAATAATCACAGAACCTGTGATGATAACCGCGAGGAAATAAACAACACAAATGACGTCACAATGTATAAATATCAAGTTGTATAGGACTAAAAGACAGGAAAGATGTGATCAACAAATACACACAAATCAAAACAAAACTAAAGAACAGGAAAATATCACAAAAACAACGAAGAAAAAAAACGCGTCTTCACAACTAACAGAAATAGCAACAAATTGTCGCTAGCAAATTTTCAATTAAGAAAATTCGCACCTACTGAACGCTATTATAAAACCTCTATGACGTGGTATCCTTTATAATAGTCACCTTACCAAACCTCCCACAGACATATAAACAAATATCCCATATAAACATGTAAACATTTAAACATAAATACATATATATCATATAAATGCAATGTAATGTTGCAAATAGAATGTGTTGCGGAGAAGGCTCAGTTATACAGAATAATGGTACAGTTTCTATCAAAATTAACTACCACTTTAATCAATAATTGATTCTGGCCTTAAATATTACAAAGTTCAACACAATCTAGAGAAGTGCAGGAAAATCCACCGTTTACTGTTCCTAAGAATAACAAGTAGGACTTCTCGCTTCAGTTGCACTGTACTTGTCGCAAACACAGTCAAATATACGCTCCAACACTGATGTGTGATGCTGTTTCTTCCAAATAAACACAGTCTGTTCAATGCTGTCTGTACTATGACAAATGTCAACAAGCGCTGACCTAGTTACTGCATACGCTCGATAGGACAGGTCACGCTGACATCGACTGTAGAGTTGTACTGCAAACTTGTACACTGGTGTTCATGTGTGTCGTATGTGGCCACAGGAAACCGTCTGGTATCAGTAGTTGACTTCTGTACAATGTCAAATGTGCAGGTTGACCCAGAAAGCTGGCCTACCACGTTGACAGGAGTATAATTGATGTTCTTATCGTAGGTGCAGGTTAATGGTCATCACATTGTTGAAATGCTATTTGTTGGTGTAAGGTGTTATGATTGTCAACTCGCTAACCGACACAGGGTTGTACATACAGGTCACCTGGTCCATAAAGTAGTGAGGCCCTGGACAGGTGATGTTGACAATGAGTGAAAGTGTAAATGTCAATTGCGCTAAAGTGTGGAATGTTCTGAAGTTGACATGTTGGTTAGAATACACTCATACACTCGTATGCAAGTCAATGATGTCCTGAACTGCTATTGACGTTTTCATATATTTATTGTGACACATACTCTGACATTACGGTTGACAGTCACTGGAGCAAGTTGACACACACATTGTTGTATACGTGAAGAAATACATAGCATCTGGATATAATGGAATGGTCGTAGGCAAGCACATAGTATTCTGATCTGTCTATAGTCTCATTCCTTAGCTGACTAATCGCGTCAGCCAATAAATATTACTTAATAATGGCTCCTTATCAGACCCTCTTCTGCTTAAGTCTTACAAGCCTTAAATCCAACACATGTTCATGATAACGATCTTAAACCACCAGTAGTGGGGTTTTATTTTTCTTATAGATAACAGATCTCTATCATCATCAGATAATAAGGTTGTCCCTGTTCTCGATAGATGATTTTATTAAACTGGCAATGAGATCCAAGATGGCTTTACTTTTCAGTGAGCATCGCTCACCCAAGGTGAAAATATGAAGCATAATTAAAGATGCTGTTCATACATAAATGTCCTGATTGGGCTCTGAATATTCTGCAATTAATAATGCTGGTCACATCAAATAACATAGGACTGCTAGGTAGCATATCATCTTCCTCTGTAGTCAATAATAATCTAGGCACGACGAAACGTCTGCCTATCTAGGCATTGCAGAAGGGTACATAAACTGGCTTCGTTACCTTGTTATGGAAATACACTGGCAAATAGCTCACACCATCTTTTGGCGTTAGGAACAAACACTGGGGAGGATTACCGACATAACAGTCATATAGAGAAACTATCTCCTTTCCCCAAATAAACCACGGAAAGATCCTATCTTCGGACTTCCCTGGTACAGACCAGCCATCGCAGAAAAAACATAACGGAAGTCTCTTTTCAAAACACAACCGGTCTGGGCATGCGTTAAAGATAACCTCTGAACTCTATATTCAAGAGGGACAACTATATATTACATTCATACGAAGAAAATACAGAGTATTCGCCCTTTGTCTAGAGTTCTAATCTCAGACTCAAAATATTATTACCAAATATTTCCAAACATAACAAGTATACAAACAAATAAATATCTTCCTATAAATATACATCTCTATCTTCATTGTCCCCAGTAATCTGTTGGTAACAGGCTGTCACATACTTTGAATTGAGTACATTCCACATGGGACAGCACGGTTACAGAAGTTAAAAGTTTCAACCAAGGTGAAGTGGGTTCCATTCGCATCGTAGGCGGGAAAAACAACAGGAGGCATATACTTGGGTGTCATGACCAGAGTGTAAAAAAGATAAAGAACCGACACACTTGTCCGAGGGGGACGCTTCTGATGATCAGACTACCTTCTGTTGTACCGCTGTGTAAAGAGTTGCCTGTCATCGTAATCTAAACTGCATCATATAAAGACAAAGTATGTGCAGTAGCTAACAAAAACAATTAATTCTATATATACATAATTGTGTAATAGCAAACAAGAAGCGTAAGGACATACACTGTCTAGCAACAACATAAGGCCTGCAAACAGAAAAGATTATAATAATCAGTACTTTATTTAAGTTAAGTTTGGGTGGCACCCTAAGAAACTTATTGTCATCCCCTAGAAATATGACACTTACTGTGCCCCCCTACAAATATGGCATGGCTCAGGTTGATAACCACTGATACACACAACAGTTAACCATACAGCCAATCAGAAATGAGAACAGAAATTCCGTTGTTTTATTTCTATTTTTAGTTTCCGCTGCACACTTGTGTTGTTTTAGGTCCTTGCACAAACGCTAATAATGAATGAAAATGGGGAATTATTCTCAAACTTATGTGCTTCAAATCAACTGGCTATAGGAGGAAGCATGTTTCCACATAAGAGAATACACAAGGCAACATGGATATCACCAGACCATAGAACAGAAAATCAGATTGATCATATATGCATAAACAAGAAGTTTAGATCATCATTGCAAGATGTAAAGGTATATAGAGGAGCAGATGTGGAATCAGATCACCACCTTCTGATAGCCAAAGTAAAAATGAAACTCAAGAGACATCCAACAATGCAAAATTATAGATCAACAATTTAATGTAGGACATCTAAGAAATCAAGAAACAAGAGACAAATTTGCGATCACAATATCCAACAAATTCCAAGTGCTCCAACAGCTGCAATATGCAGAGAATACAGAAGACTATTGGCAGCGAATCAAAAGTGCATGGAATGAGACATGTGAAGAAATACTGGGGAAAAGGGAACGACAACAAAAAGAATGGATAACAGCAGAAACCACCAATAAGATAAAAAACAAAAACAAAAACATATTTAAACGCAAGCAAAACCAGAAGTTCCAAAGCCAAGGCTCAAGAAGTGTACACAGAAGCAAACAAAGAAGTAAAAAGAAGTGTCAAAAGAGACAACAGGAAGTATATTGAGGAGTTGGCAAGAGAGGCAGAAGGTGCTGCAGCTAAAGGAATAGGAGAGAACTGTATAACAGCACAAAGAAGCTAACAGAGAAATACAAGCAAACAAGTTGCTTCATAAAAGACAAGAATGGAAAACTGCTCAGCAATATACAAGAGCAAATGAAGAGGTGGACAGAATAATTTGAGGACCTTCTCAATAGGCCAGCTCCACAAAACCCCTCGGACATCCAGAAAGCAGAAAAAAAGCTACAAATTAACGGTGAAAGACCAACGAAGGAAGAAATAAAGAAAGCCATAAAGCTTCGAAGAGATGGAAAAGCGTATGGACCTGATGACATTCCAGCAGAGGCCATCAAAGCAGATATCGACACGGCTACAGAGATGTTATTTAAATTACTTGGTAAAGTCTGGGAAAAGGAAGAGATACCAGCAGAATGGAAGGAAGGATATCTGGTTAAGTTGCCTAAAAAGGGAAATTTACAAGAGTGCACAAATTATAGAGGAATAATGTTACTTTCAGTGCCAGGAAAAGTATTAAACAGGATTATCCTTGAAAGATTAAAACAGTCCATAGACAAGAAACTGAGAGATGAACAAGCAGGTTTTCGACAAAACAGATCTTGTACAGCCCAGAAAGCCACTTTGAGAATAATAGTTGAACAAAGTCTGGAATGGAATTCATCACTTTACATCGGATTTGTAGACTACGAAAAGGCATTTGACAGTGTAGACAGAGAATCACTTTGGAAATTGATGAGGCATTATGGAGTTGCCCTGAAGATCATTAGTTTAATAAAGAAAACATTTGAAGACATGACATGCAGAGTTCTTCATGAAGGACAGCTTACAGAACCGTTTGGGATAAGAACAGGAGTGCGACAGGGATCCTCTTGTCTCCATTTCTTTTCTTACTAGCAACAGACTGGGTAACGAGAACATCGAAAACACACAACAGAAATGGAATCCAGTGGACTCTGACTAAGCAGTTGGATGATCTGGATTTTGCTGATGACTCAGCTCTTCTGTCCCATAACCGTAATCAGATGCAGGACAAATTGAAAACACTCGATGAATGGTCACAGCAATTGGGTCTGAAAATACACTGGGAAAAGACAAAGATAATGAGAAGCCTACCATTTTACTCCAGCAACAGTGAGGAGTGGGCCACTTGAATTCCTTACTTCATCGTCACAGGCCAGATAAGTTGAAAACCTGGCCTGCTGTGGATTCATCAAATTTTTCCACATTAAAATAAATAAACAAAATCCTGGTGTATAAAAACTATACCTCAGTTCCATATTTTAAAGACAATGACTATTGTAAACAGAGATCGGGTATGATGACACCACCCGACTAGACATCCAGTGCTAGTTTTCCAAAGACACTGTAATTAGTGTTAATATTAACCAATGTAATGATATATCTATGTACAAAATTTTCATTTTGATTATTCAATATATATATATATGCACTTTTATTGATAACTACATATTGTTTCGTACGTCCTGACCAGAAGAAAATTGGGTTCAGGACTAAATAAATTCTCAAAAAAATTGTAAAATTTAAATTCTAAAGCCAGTGTTAATTGATTTGATCATAGAGCTTATTATTATCAGAATTAGTGTTTACATGTGTGTGTCTGTGTATTTAATTACCTACACATCACATTTCATTACCCTAGACATTAAACGTAGCTAACATACATAATAGCAGAATAAGTCTGTTTGAGGTCATAAGTGGTAGCAGAAAGGCATTCTGTAACTCACATAAACTGTTATCTTCAGGAGCCTTCACAGCTGACCTCATCCAGTACACTAGGTAACATAGCAACCACGCAATAACATCAAAAACCACTACAAATATTGGGGCCTCGTCCGGGATTTAGGTTTATCAAAGATATTAGGGTCTCCTGGTCCGGGAATTAAACTATTGGGGGCATAAGTTGTATACATTTAACAGTGTCCCTAAAATTAAAAGTGGAGAGTAAAAGTTAATGAATCTTCACAGCCAGTGGTAATTAATTAATTAGTATATTACCTTAGTAATTAGATTTTGTAATTTACCTTAGTCATTGTTAAATTGTGTGATATAGTATGGCAGATCTAGCCAAATTCAGATCGGCTGCTGTGCTGACAGCTAAGGAAATGAACATGGATGGTCAGGTTTTAATTCAATATGTGACGTCAGAATGTGACAAGTATATTGAAAGGGAAGATAGAAGGTTAGCTGAAGAGAAGAGGTTACAAATTGAGGCTGACAAAGAACTTAAGAGGCTGCAGATTGAGGCTGACAAAGAGGCTAAGGCATTGGAGACAGATAGGGAGATTTAAAGGCTCCAATTAGAAGAAAAAAAGGCTGAAAGGGAGGCAGATGAAAAGAGATTGACTGCCGAAAGGGAAGCAGAAGATAGGAGATTGCAAAGGGAGCACGAGTTACGATTAAGGGAGTTTGAAATTCAAGGCCATGCTCCTGAAAATGGTGCCAGCCCCTTTTCCTCCGATGCCACGCCTAGTCATGGAGCCTCAACCTCAGCTATGGGGTTTCATTTAGACCATTTTGTTGAGAAAGACGATGACATAGAGGGGTACCTAAGTAGATTTGAACTATTGGCTACTACGTATGGGTTTGAGAGAGAGAGAGAGAGAGAGAGGTGGAGTCTTTAGTTATCCCAGGGGCTTAGAGGTACTTTTTATGAAGTTTTTGCTAAAATGAATAGAGACGACCAAGACAATTATGACATGCTAAAGCAGGCTCTGTTATTGAGATATGAAAAGAATTGTGAATTTTATCGTAAGAAGTTTAGAAATGCCAAACTTTTGTCTGGGGAGACCTACCACCAATTCTCTGCCAGACTGGAAACCTATTTTGAGAAATGGACTGCTCTGGGGAAGACTCAAGATCTCAAAGAAATGATCATGATAGAGCAATTAAGAGAGTCTATGGCTCCAGACCTGAGAAAATTTCTCGTGGAACAAAGTGCAGAGATGTTGGGGGAGGTTTTGAATGTCGCTGAGAGGTATCAGGCAGCCCAGGCAGAGGTAG
The DNA here is from genome assembly GCA_024509875.1 of Oreohelix idahoensis. NCBI lineage: Eukaryota > Metazoa > Mollusca > Gastropoda > Stylommatophora > Oreohelicidae > Oreohelix > Oreohelix idahoensis. The sequence continues at coordinate 60,982 of JAMPIV010010078.1, read as the reverse complement.
TTGGCTCTAAAAAGAAACATATAGAAAATTTTAAAGCCCCACAGCACTTTAATAAATTTGATACCAGAGAACAAGGTAATAAAGGTAGGACACATTTTGATAGGCCACGAAATGATTATCGTGATAGAAACTCACAGTTCAATGACCAAAAATATAATGAAAGAAAACCTTTAACCAAGGAAAGAGGTGGTGCAAATGGTGTAAGAAGGACAACCATAACACCGAATTTTGTAAAAGGAAACCTTCAAACATTGCTGCAATGAAATCGGGGAACCAGAGATTAATGGTTACTCCTAATGGACAGCAGGAACCTTATCACCCCCCAGTTTGTGAGGATGTTATTTGTAATGGGGTCACCATAAGGTGCCTATATGATACATGTTTGGATTATGATTCAGTTGTGAAGGCTAGCCTAGTGGACCCAAGTCAGTATACCACCGAAACAGTGGAAATACAAGGGGCGACTAAGGACATACCACTCAAGACACTTCCCATCGCAAGGATAACGGTGAAAACTCGCTATGTGGAAGGAGAAATCAGAGCAGCAGTGATAGATGAACCAATCTACCCTCTGATATTGGGGTGTAGATACGTCTTCTTGGGGAATCCCGAGAGACCTGTGATCATGGCGACAGTGCAGGCCAGGTCACAGTCAAAGGAGGATGAAGGTGAACCTATAAATGCTCATCCAGAAGAGATGAGGAAGGCGCAGGCTGAGGATAGGACACTCAAGACATGTTTTAAAAAATTGCCCAAATGCCACACACCTCCAAGCAAGGGAGAGTATTATATGAAGGATAAATTGCTATATAGGAAAACCGGAACTAGATCCACTGGTCACGGACAGTTGGTTCTTCCCAAGACATATAGGGCAAAATTAATAAGGAGCTTACATGTTGGAAAAGATGGTGACCATGAGAAAATAGGTACCATCTGCCAAAAGGTGGCTCGAAAATACTATTGGCCCGACGTAAATGTCGATATTGAGAACTTTGTAGAAGCATGTGGCGTATTTCAAGAGAGAACACCCACAAAGAAAAAAAATGTGCAGGACCTAGAAACGCTACGGGGCAAACTTAAGCCTGGAAGGAAAAATACTTATAATAAAGTAGACAAAGTGGAATGGGAGCCCCCTTTTCACACCCAGTCTTCACTTGAATGTATTAACATGGCCATTATGCGACGAGTACAAAGAGTAATTTTACCCCAGAATAAGCTGACAATCCCTCGGTCAGAATTGTATAAACTGGAGGAAACTAAAAGAGAGCGAAGATCTCTCATAAGTAATCTAAAGTGGGAAGACAAACCCAAGAAAAAAATTGGTAGTGGTCGATTTGTGAGTGATGATTCTAGAAAGAAAAGTCCTCAATACAATGCTTCTAATGGAAAGGACCCGACGGGTGCCATGAAAAATAAGATTGAAAATTTAAAAGTCCATATGTAAAATTATTAAGGACCTGGACAGATGAGAAAGCAGAAGAGACTGTTACCTCATCATATCAATATGTGAACGAGCGACCACTCGTCTGAAAGCTGGATAGAAACTGGCAAATGATAATTTGAGACAAGCCAGGAAGAAAGATGCAGCGTATTTTAATAGGAAAGCAAAGGACAGAGAATTAGCTGTGGGAGAGAAAGTGCTTCTACTACTACCGGGCAGCCAGAATAAGTTGCAAATTAGATGGTAAAGTCCATATACGGTTCTAGAGAAGGTGTCTAGAACCAACTATAAAATTGACAAAAAAGGGAAGGAGAAAATATATCATGTGAACCTTTTAAAGAAGTATCTGGACAGACCAATCCAGGAAGGCACCCCCTTACTGACCTTGGCTATCGCAACTGAAATGAAAAAGGAACCACTCACCTCACATGAATACCCATTACACCCCTGTAAGACAGCCGCACAGGTAAAAGTCAGTAAGCACCTGACTAAAAATCAGAGGGAGAGAGTTCAACAGGTTCTGGAGGAACATACGGATGTGTTAACAAATAAACCGGGGCATACAAATTTGCCACAGTATGACATGAAGCTGGTAGACTCAACACCAATCTGTATGAGAGCCTATTCTGTTCCGTTCGCTAAGGAGAAGGCATTGAAAGAGGAGTTAGATTATTTGTTGAAAGAAGGGATTATTTCTCACAGTGAATCTTCTTTTAGCTCCAGTGTAGTTTTGTTGAGGAACCCGTCTGGGGAACATAGACTGTGCATAGATTACAGGAAACTGAATGCTGTCACAGAAGGTCAAGTGGATCCATTACCGGACACAAAACAGTTATTTGCCAGATTGAACAAGGCAAAATACTTTTCGAAGGTGGATCTTAGCAAAGGCTATTAGCAGAACGAACGAACGAACGAACGAACGAACGAACTTTATTTTCAAAGGGTTAAGAATTGGGCACGCAGGCCCGTCTGACATTCTGCCCTTCTTCTCTCTCTCATCATGTATACTAATATCCTTTCATCCTCACATTTACTTTAAGCATTATTAAGGCATTTATCATTATAAAAGTAATATTACATTTGCAATAATCATCATAATTAAAGTGTTTTTAAAATAAAATAAAATAATAATAAAAAAAAATAATAGTAATAATGAATTTGAAAAATAAATAAATAAATAAATTTAAAAAAATGAATAAATAAATAAATAAATAAAAAATAAATAAATTTAAAAAAAAATAAATAAATAAATAAAAAAAATAAAAAAAGAATCGAATTCTTCGTACTGTAAATTAGTGATTTGAGACATATTTAGAGGTATGTTATGAGAACTTGTAAAATGTTCATACGGTGTTCAACTGAATGACTCAGGGACTTTTTTTTTTTTTTTTTAGGTTCATCAAGATGAGGTGGGTAGACAGTTACTTTCCATTTTCCTTTCCATTTCCTTTGCGTCCCAAACTCAAGACCAGAATCAGACTAGGTAGATAGTTAGATAGACATATAAGAAAACAATTAATTTGCCAAGGGTTGAAAATCGGACACAGTCCCCTCTTGCATTCTTCCATCCTCTTGCTCATCTTTTATTACTGTTACTCAACATTCTCCAGCGTACTGAAAGTATTAATTTAAGGACAGTGCAACATTACAAGGAAGTATAACAGCATACATTAACAGTACCTGATCATAAAATTAAGAATATAAGTTATTAAGAATATAATATTAAGAATAAGTATATTGTAATGAAAACTAGATCATCAGAGCCTCCATACAGTATATTAGATAAAAGTACAACACAATCAGTTAGGGTGGCATATAATCAGCACTCATAAAGTATTTGAATAGTATACGATTGTATGAGTAAGGACTGTGCGTGTTTTTCAGGTCATTGGGAAGATTGTTCCAAAGATGAGCAGCTGAGTAAGCCAATCTAGTTTTAAATAGGTCAAGCCTGGGCTTGGGTACCTGTAATTTATTTAAGCGCTGACTACGTCTGCCATTGTATTTTAAAAGCGGCCAAAGATACTTTGGAGCATTCTGTGACAGGATTTTGTGAATAAATTTCCCTTTGTTAAAGAGGAAGCGCTTCCTGAGGGGTAATATTTGAAGATAATTATATAAATCTATACAATGTGATTGGTGTTTATCAGCAACAAGGCGCATTGCGCGTTTTTGAAGCGAGTGGAGCCTTCTTGTGTTGGAGACAGAACAACCATCCCAGATTGTGGAACAATAGTCTAGATGCGTTTGTATATGAGATATGTAGAACATTTTCCTTGCCTCTTCATCCAGGAAATGTTTAATTTTGGCTAATTGGTAAACTTTTTGTGCTGTTTGTTTTGTGAGTGCATGTACATGTGAGTTCCAACTTAGGTGTTGGTCAACAGTGATACCTAGAGTTCTGTGTTCATTTACGTTTTCAATTAGTGATGTTCCAATGAAGAGCTGAAGTGTTGTTTTCTGCAAGTTTTGTAGTTTTTGTCTGGTTGATATTAACATACATTTTGTTTTACTAATATTTATTTGCATGCGATTCTCGTTGCTCCACGTAATAAGATTATGTGTATCGTTTTGTAAAGATTGTTCTAGTGTGGTGCAACATTTATCACTAGTATAGACAGTACAGTCATCGGCAAAAAGGTCACATGATGAGTGTTTGAAATATAGAGGAAGATCATTAATGTATACGGTAAATAGAAGAGGGCCGAGAATAGAGCCCTGAGGAACACCTGTATGGACAACGGTTGGGTTCGACAAGGAATTATTGTAAGAGACTATTTGTTGTCTGTCTGACAGGAACGATTTAATTAACTTTACCAGCTTAATATTTACTTTCATTGTTTCTAATTTTCTGATTAAAATAAAGTGATCTATCATATCAAATGCTTTTTTGAAGTCTACAAATATTGCTCCACATATATTATCGTTATTGATGTTTAGGTGCCAATTGTCTATCATCTTTGTTAAGGCTGTGTGGCATGAATGCTTTGGTCTAAACCCCGACTGACTGTCGATTAGCAGGTCGTTATCTACTAGGTGTTGTAGTGTTGTTTTGTGGATGTGTTTTTCCAGTGGTTTGGACAGCGACGATATAAGAGAAATGGGCCTATAGTTACTAAGATTACTACTATCAGATGAACCTGGTTTGAGAAGTGGGTATACTTTAGCGCTTTTAAAAGCGGATGGAAAGTAACTCCTTGCGATACATTGATTATATATGTATGTCAGTGAATCACTAATAGCAGGTGCGGCAAAACGCAGTATTCGATTACTGATTCCATCAAGTCCCGATGAGTTATTATCTTTAAGGCCAGTAATATAGTTGTAAACTTCGTTAACTGTTATAAAAGGGATGTCGGGTGGAATTGTGTTAGTACATTTGTTCTCGCAGAACGTTGATAATTTGCTTAAGTCACAAGGGGGAGACGGAATGGTGGATTTTATATTGTTGATGTCTGCCTGAAAATGATTGCTGAAGTCAGTACAAGTAAGTGGCGTATTGGGAGTATGTGGGTCTGGAAATTTTCGTTTGTTCACTAAAGTGTTGATTGCCTTCCATATCTCTTTACTGTTTGTTTTACTCTGAACTAAATTTCTAAAGTAGTTTTTCTTTTCTCTGCGAATTAAGTATTGTACTTTATTTCTTATTGTCCGATATGTAGTGATATCCTTATTTTTATGCGCTCTATCTCTTTGCCTCATAGCGTCAAGAACTTCTTGTGTGATCCATGGAGATTTAATTTGCCTTTTCACGCGAATTTCTTTAGTAGGCGCATGCTTATTAAAAATACTATAAAATATCATTGTCCAATATGCGATGGCGTCATCAGGATCAGGAATTTGAAAAACGTTGGCGAGAGGCGCAGTTCGCAAATCATTCAAAAATAATTCACGGTTGAAATTTTTAAGACTTCTATATTGAAAACTAATGTGTTTATTTTTTGGAGATTTGTACCCATTTTTTGCCCAAGTGCAACATATGGGATAATGGTCACTCATAGCAATAGTAGGGATGGAGCATTCTATAATATTTTCTGGACAGGTTACATAGATATGATCGATCAGTGTGGATGACGTTGTTGTTACTCTGGTAGGTTTGTTGACTATTTGTTTCATGTTATACGATGCTATGATGTTGGTCCATATATTGTTTGGCTTGTGCATGTCGATATTAAAATCACCAAGAAGAATAATTTCGTTAACTGTAGTAATAACTTTATCCATCATGTTGGTAAAATCTTCAAACCATGTTGTTCCTACACTGGGATTACGATAAAGATATCCGATTAAAATAGATCTTTGCTTTTGGGGCTTTATCTCTAACCATATGCATTCTATATCTATAGTCTCAAGATCGTTTCTGCGGCGATAACTGAGAGAAGTAGAAATATAAACTGCTAGACCCGTCTCTAATTGTCTACTAGAATCTCGCCGAATAGTTTTAAAACCTCTGAGCGCAATGTCATCGTCGGTTATTTTCTCATTCAGACGACTTTCGGAAAAACCAAAAACCTGGAAATTTTGGTTAAGAATTTGTGTGAGTTCTGGAATTTTACCTAAAAGATGGTTTACGTTCAAGTGGCCAAGCCGTAAGCCAATTGTATTTAGTAATTGTTCATAATTACCTGACATTTTTATGTGAAAGAAGTTTTACGCTCAAATAGAAAATAAATAACTAAATAAACATCACGAGGTTGCTATATATGTGAGATTAAAAGTAATAGTACATAAATGCACACCTTAATACAACAAATTACAAACAATTCAGATAACTGTACTAGTTTAAAAATTGTAAGAAACTGTCACACAACAAGCACACCCATCCACACTGTGAAGGTTAACAACAAAGTTAAGCTGCACCAAGAGAATAGACGGGTAGACAAACAAATAGATACTGAGAATAAATAAATAAAGCATTATCCGACAGTTACTGGTCCTACAGAGACGTCGACTTGTGAAGTGAACAGTCACTGATAATGTTGAGGAGAGGGTTGTGGACAATAAAAGCGAGATGGATTTGGCCGTAAAAGATGATTCATTTGGTAGTAGGTGTTCGCGGGATGTTGAGGTACTGTTGTTGGATGAATGGGATATTCCGGCCAGTAGGACCTCCAAGTGTAAGGTGCGTAGTTCAAGAGGCTTTGCTGATGTAGAAAGTTATGAAAGGTTGGGTGTGCGGGTTGATATGGGAAAACCTGTGATGACAACGATGATGGGTGATCTCTCATTGGTGTCTGGTGCGACAGCGGACGTGGTGAGATTTCAGTAGGTGGACCCTGAGTTGGTTGAATTGAATCTTTTACAGATCTTTGAGAATGGAGTGTCTCAAGTTGTTGTTGAGGTGGGTCGTCGGTCGTAGAATGTTGCTGAAGGCCGATATTATTGGCTGTTTCTTGCACATCTGTAGTTCTAATAAAGGGTCTGTCTTGATACTCCTGATTGTGTGACGTTGTCTGGCTGGTGCTTGAAGTTGTGGGTATTGGCGGAAACTCAAGGTCGTAAATTGCATTAGAGGAGTAGCTGGTTACATTCGTGTGTCGTTTTGAAGGATACTTGGATGCTGATGTGCTGGCTGTGCCTCTGAGGGTGTTTTCTGGAAATTTGATGTTTCTCGCCAACATACTGGTTCCTTGATCGGATAAGGAAATGTCGCCACTATAAAGATGCTTCCTAGGAGCTCCGGATGTGGCAAGGAACGAGGAGTGTTCTATAAATGTGTGGTGGTGTCTGACGCAATGCTTTTTCAATTTTGTGTTGTTCATCTCAACAGATTTCCTATAATGTGAACGAACTGGAGGTATAATAGCTGAAAAATATACCTTTGCATTTGGGAACAGGAACTGGAAGTTACTTGTGATTTGATTTAGCTCTGTTTGTGCAATTTCGTTATGCTTTAGCGCGTCCGACAGACCAATGTGCACAGTGACCCTGGCTACATCAAGATCAGTTTCATATCTTTTAAGGAGAGTCAGTAGGTCCTGCGCAGATGCCCAGTTTTTGTAGCGAACAGTGACCCTGTCTATATCTGCTGTTACTAATTGACATTTTTGAAGGTCCTTCACATTTTGGTCACCAAAGATGAAGTGTTTCCTTCTATTTGAAAGATGTGTGTGTGTGCCGGTGGCAGTGCGTGCTGTTTCTTGTGTTTGAACTATGCTGGGATTGTGTGTAGGTTTCTTGCTGTGATGTGAACTGGCTGTCGACAGTGGGGGCTGCCGAGTAGAAATCTGGACAGGGATTCTGCTCATGTCTGCAGGGAATTCCAGAATGCACAGGTCATGGTCTTCTTTATGGCTCGGTTCAGCTTGTGTCGTATGCTGTACTTCACTACCGTCGGAATTTCCCTCTGAGCTTGTGTTTGTGTTACACTGTCTGTGTTTATTTTTCTGCTGTGTGCTTTCTTTCTGTTGTTCAGACTCGTTTCTCTCACAGCTATTTTTGAGGGACATGTGGTCAGCATGGAGCTGCTCGTAAGCTTTTTTGAGGCTGCTCAGCTCTGCTTTTAGTATCTCCATCTCAGACAATATTATTAAAAATTGATCTTGTGACGAGTGCATAGGTAATGTAAGAGGGGATGTTGTTGGACTACTGTCAAAGGTGCTTGATAGGTGTTCTGTCTCTGTGATGTCACTTGTATCAGCTAACGCTGGTGACTTTGGTTTTGTCTGTGACATCTTTTTGCACTCTTTATTGGGAGTTATGTTTGTTGTGATATCTGCGGAAACAGTGGAATGTGTGATTGCTAACTTCTTAGATTTAGAAGTTTTTGCAGGAATACTTTGAACTGGCACATTTGATATGATGGCCTCTCGACTGACTCCAGCAGTATTTGCTGATTTCCATAAATTGTTCAGGTCCGTACTAACCCAATCTTTAATAGCGCACTCTGCGCCCTGTATCATTACTTTATTTGCTGTGTTATAGAAATGTAGGACAACCTCTCCTGTGGAAATAACATCTTCTACATATGAACCATTAGCGTCAGTCCTTGCTTCAACAGTTGCACTAGATTCATAGTATGCCTTAGACAGGCTACGTAAAGCTTCATATTCGATTAAGGTAGAAAACGTCAGAATCGCACACTGGTTATTGTTCTTATAAGATAATGTTACGCATGGCGTGTATAGCGTGCTGGTCTTCAAACTTCGAGTTTTCTTTTTAACCGCTTTAGTAACGTTCAAAACGTAATCCTTCTGTTTGGCACCTTTTGTGTTCGGTCGGGTTGTACCGACCGAATTTACGTGTAGCATTGTGAGTGGGAACGGTAAATGACCAGGCGTATTTAATGGGCGTGGAAAGTGGTCAATTATAGTCGTTCACTCCGCTCTAGTTGACAGCTTGACTCGGTCGACACACATATTTACCGCTGACCAATTTCTAAAGCCACGGTTCTCTGACATTCCGTAGGGTGTAATAAAACTTCCATTTCTGTCGGCTACCCCAATTATCAGTGCTGACCATGTGGAACGTTTAGTAATTCCAACACAAAAGCGACTTACTATACCTATAATGGAAGATATGCTTGTCTTCATTTTTCCTAACAATCACATTTCCTATTCATATGAACACAATAATATGTATTTCACGATAAAGCAACTAACATTATGTACACAGTGATATAAAAATCCTTCAGAAATATTGCTAGATATGCAGTTTAAAAATCCAAATGTAGGACTCCACAAAAACACGTCCGCTTCCAATGAAGCCTGAAGTTAGACCTTATTTAGCTTTTAGCACCTCGGAAGGACATTATGAATTCAACATGCTACCATTCGGATTGAAAAATGCTCCGAGTGTATTTTCTAGGATGATGCGCAAATTGTTGGATTCCTTGAATAATCCATGTATCACAAATTTCATGGATGATATTCTCATCGCCACAGAAACATTTGAAGAACACATTAACTCTCTGAATATGTTATTTGATAGGCTCAGAGAAGCGAACTTAACTGCTAGACCAACAAAATGTTGTATTCGATGCAAAGAGTTGGAATTCTTGGGACATACTGTATATCAGGGTAACATGACCCCTGACCCCAAGAACTTGGAAAAACTGCAGAGAGCACCTAGACCGCAAACAAAAAAAGACGTGCGATCATTCGTGTCGTTATGTGGGTTTTACCAAAAATATATCAAAAATGTTAACTCTATATGTGCTCCTCTGACTGATCTGACTCGCAAGGGAAATCCAGATAAAATTGTTTGGTCAGCGCAATGTGAATTGGCATTCCAAGAGTTAATGGAAAAACTCACTAGCAAGCCTATTCTCAAATTGCCTGATTTGACTCAGGACTTTGTGGTGAGAACAGACACAAGCAATGTGGGCCTGGGGGCTACTTTGTTGCAAAGGTCCTCTTCACCCAATGGGGAACTGAACCCAGTCGCTTATGCAAGCCGCAAGTTGAACAAAGCGGAACAAGGATATTCCACCAGCGAAAAAGAATGTTTAGCGTTAATCTGGGCAATAAAATAGTTCCAAATCTATCTGTACGGTAGGACTTTTGTGGTCCAGACAGATCACCAGCCTCTCGTGTTCTTATCTCAGGCCAAGCATGAAAATGCAAGATTGTTAAGATGGTCTTTATTGTTGCAACAATTTCAGTTTAATATTGAATATATCCCGGGATCACAGAATGTCGGTGCAGATTTCCTCAGTAAGCACCCCTGTGATCAAATTTAGAGTAGTTGGCAGGCGTGAAAAGTTAATTTTATCTATGTGTATCACTGGTTTTGGAACTTGCTTTAGTGCATGTTCTCAGGTGGGGAGATGTGTGGTGAAATTACAGTTATGCAACGTTAAAATTCCCCCAATTATAAAGATAATAGGTAAAATAACATGTAGGGATAAAAATATAGGTAAGATACACTGATACATTCTTGCAAACGCCAGCATTTTCTAGCGCCATTGAAAACTAACTAGTTATAACATGCAGACTAACGGCCTATCCTTTTAGACGGGGTAGAAACGGAGATAAAAGGAAAAAAATGAGGCGGTCTGAACACGTGTTTAAATCTAAAGGCTAGAAGAGGCAATTTGTAGTTTTTAAAGAAAAAATTACGCCACTAGTTGACACAATGTAAGGAATTGGACGAAAAACGACCTTAGCTCTTGTCAGAAACAGACGTATCTTGGACGTTCTACGGTAAATAGTCGTTTTAGTTTGAATATAGCGGCAAACGCCGTGAACGAAGGTACAAAAAAAAATTTCAAAACTAACCTTGAAAAAAGTATGTTTTCTTAATAATAAGTTTAGGAGAATAAAAACTAGCTAGTTTGATAGCCCGTCTTTACCTGAGAAATAATATACTTTTAATTACACAGACGGACAGATAACACGGAAGATATTGACGAAAGACTGTATTGTTCAATACAGACTAGCCGACAGTTATTTGTGCATACTTCTCACAAAAATCACTTTTGACGCGTCCTTGAGCCTAACGCAGAAAAACAAACTGCATGTGGACAAGGGGCAAAAAAGGAGGGTAGAAGCTAAAAATAACTTGGCATAGAAATCGTATAAGTAAGTGGGGAAAAATTGTATAGTTTTTTTTTTTTGGTAGTTTCGTCTAAAACCAAGTGTAATTTTGGGAAAAACCAAGTTCGGACGGACAGACCGACATAAATATATTACACACTAGACAGAAACTGGACCTAAATTGGACATTGTAGTTTAAATATTTGAACGGTAGAGGGGAAGTCCGCTGATTGGACGGAAGCGTTCATATTATAGAAAAAAAGTAGAGGCAAGTGCCATTTTGTTGAAGACTGTCCATATACACAGATCGTTAATGTAGAAGTGTGACGTCCATGAATATTATATATTACCAGTGGGACGCCATAGTCTAGCCAGCAGCTCAGCTGAGTTTTGCTAGTACAACGTAACTGTGTTTTTAAATTTGAATTGTGGTAAGGGAAAAAGTGTTAACCTTTTTTATTTAACATTTTTGAGTGATTGATACTGCCATGTCATGAAAAATGATTACGACAAGTGAATGCTTATTCTAGGTCCCCAGCGAAAGTCCAGGGCCTAGAGGCAAACAAATAATATGGGAAAACATATCCAAGAATATAGAAGACATATCTATATTTGAGATCAGTGGGAACATATCACCCACCTTTTTGAATGAAAAAGGAGATTAATGAACATATTTCAGATGCAATGCAGTCATGGGAAACTAGTGCTATGTGATACCGCCTGGGTGAGATGTGCTGAGTCGGTCAGAGAGATCTGACCCGGTCTTTGTAATTTTTTTGCTTTGTTGTGTGTAAAATGGTGAAGTAGGCAGTGTGTTGACACATGGCAAAAATTTTGGTTTCAGAGTTTCTGGTCTGGCACTGCGCTGGTGCAAGATGCTTTTAAGAGGTACAAGAGTGGAGGACTAAGAAGCCTACCATTTTACTCCAGCAACAGTGAGGAGTGGGCCACTTGAATTCTTTACTTCATCGTCACAGGCCAGATAAGTTGAAAACCTGGCCTGCTGTGGATTCATCAAATTTTTCCACATTAAAATAAATAAACAAAATCCTGGTGTATAAAAACTATACCTCAGTTCCATATTTCAAAGACATTGACTATTGTAAACAGAGATCGGGTATGATGACACCACCCGACTAGACATCCAGTGCTAGTTTTCCAAAGACACTGTAATTAGTGTTAATATTAACCAATGTAACGATATATCTATGTACAAAATTTTCATTTTGATTATTCAATATATATATATATGCACTTTTATTGATAACTACATATTGTTTCATACGTAATGACCAGAAGAAAATTGGGTTCAGGACTAAATAAATTCTCAAAATAATTGTAAAATTTAAATTCTAAAGCCAGTGTTAGTTGATTTGATCATAGAGCTTAGTATTATTAGAATTAGTGTTTACATGTGTGTGTCTGTGTATTTAATTACCTACACATCACATTTCATTACCCTAGACATTAAACGTAGCTAACATACATAATAGCAGAATAAGTCTGTTTGAGGTCATAAGTGGTAGCAGAAAGGCATTCTGTAACTCACATAAACTGTTATCTTCAGGAGCCTTCACAGCTGACCTCACCCAGTACACTAGGTAACATAGCAACCACGCAATAACATCAAAAACCACTACAGGGGAATCCCTGGAAGTGTGTGCATGATTTCAATAGTCTATGAGGGTGTAATTAGCCTCACAGACAGAGGTTCACTTCCACATATGAATTTTTTAGAATCGTGCTTGGTTGGTGGTCATATAAGGATGACTCCAGTTATGCCTCCTTGCATGCTGGGAGGGATAATGCCATAAGTGAAATGGTGGCTATTGAACATAGTATCGAAAATTATAGACACTATCATATATTACGTATTGTCTTCATAAAACATTTGTAAATTAACAATGAAACAATCCCATCAGCTTTTTGAGAAAGTACAGAAACGGTGCTTATAGCTCCGTGAAAGCTAATTTGAACACTTATTTATAGAACACGCATGCTTTACAATCTTTTCATGGTGCACAGAACGTTAAGAGAAAAAAAATTTGAAACTGGCTCGGGTTAGTGTTAAGATTGGTGTTAGAGATTATTATTTTTATTTGAAAAATCTGGAAACAGAGGTTGGGTTAAGGTTAAGGTTAGCGTGAAGGTTTCTATGTTTTTTTAATTAGTCGAACTGACACGACAGACATATCAATAACCACTTGGCCAAAATGGCGTCTTGTCTTTGTAATTCTAAAATTCTATCCAATATTCTGTTTAATGAACATACATTTACCTTCAAATCGCTGGTGTCGCCGTGGCAAATAGCGAAAACGTCTGAACTAGCAACCATTTCCTTGAAAGTGTCTCCGACGTCGGTCTTTTTCCAGTTTAGTTGGTTGACCATGTCAAAGACTGTTGCATTCTTACTAGCGTATTCAAAAGGCAGCTTGTATACTGGACTGTAAAAAAATTGCGAATGTATTGTTAGAAAAAATATTTATGTGTTTAGCAGAAGAAGCAAATAATAAAAATAAACGTGTATGTTGCAGGTGCTCGTGAGAAATAAAAATATCATCATTAAGCGAAGTACGTTGCAAGTGTGTCGGTCCTTTATCTTCTTTACACTCTGGTCATGACACCCAAGTGTATGCCTCATGTTGTTTTTTTTCCCCGCCTTCGCTGCAAATGGAACCCACTCCACCTTGGTTGCAACTTTTAACTTCACTCCTGATTTTATCCATGCTGTTAGCTGGAGGCAATTGTTAAAGTAACCATTTAATAAACAGTGCTGATGGTAAAGTACCTTTTTTCCAGCTAACAGCGACTATGGGGGGAGGGGGGATTACAGAGGTAAATGAGAGCAGGGTGCCATATGCAAAAATAGGTTGAGAACCCACGGTATATATGTGGCGAAATGGATATTGGATAGAAAATTAGAAAGTATTTCCTGGAAGTGGAAAAGAAAGCTAGCGAACCAGAGGTAGAGAAGGCACACGACAAGTCAGGTAGTTAACTGCACAGTTCTCGATGATAGTTGTAGAAGAGAACTGATAGGTAAGTTGTTCTTCTCGCTAGGCATATTCTATGCTCCATTGGTGTTATATAAATGTGTGAGTGGAGCTCGTATTTATTCCCTACTAATTTTAAATTATTAATATTTCTTTGACCACACAACAAAATTATAACTGGAAATTTAAATAATTCAAAACCTGCAGTTATAAACAAATGAGTGCACTTTATTGATTAATAATGTACAGTAACAAATTAGCACCTTGGTATATCAATATCTTACAAGATTTCACACAATTTACAACACGTATATTGTCTCTGTTTAATCATTTTAATCATGTTCTTGGCTTGGGTTCCGTGGTTTGTGTTTTCACGATAAGTTGTACATAACTTGCTTGACACGTTGCAGTATCTGATTTTCTTCGGTCGTTAAAATATCTGGACACTGAAGATGCTATGCTTATGTCAGGAACAGTGTTGGTACACTTTTAAACAGTTCAAAATGTCCAAAACTGTGTCATGTTTTTCACCACTGGATGAACCTGGAAAATATGACCAGGTTATGGCATCTGTGGTTTATAACCAAGAAGCCCCTCTGATGCTGACTGGCCACTGTTGATCATACTCATAATTTCTACAACACTGTAAAGAAGCTGTTGTTAAATCAGTCAAAAAGGGGTACGGCATACGACCATACAATACATTTAAGAGTTTTGACACCAGTTAAAGACTTTTTCTAAACCCAGCCATGACTACTTCACTTTGGCTTAGCGTTTTGCCAAAGTGAGCAAAATTGTTTTCCTCATCGACAAAATGTACCGAAATAAAAGATAAGAAAGAAAAAGAGATGACGAACTCTTTGAGCAAAGCACCCAACAGCAAAGCCCTAAAAAGAACTGTAAGCTTTTATTGCTAGCGTTTGTCAGTCCTAAAATAGGCTTCTAGCTGAGCCAATGGTGTCCAGAATTGAGGTTATGTAGTGATGGAAGCCATCTTTCTTCGGGAGGATTTATGTTAAGCATTTACATTAATTTTAAATATTCATTAATTTTAAATGTATATTAGTTCACTAAGATATTTTGTAAGCTTACAGACATACCCTCAAGAGACAGCAGTACTTTGAAGTCTGCGGCTGTTTGAAGCTTCGATCTATACAAATCGCTCACAATAACGTTAAGTTGTGGCTCCTTCTCAGATATCTTGTTGTGTTATTGGTTAATGCTTCTAACTATACCAGTCGGCCCTCTGGATATCTTCTCAGCTCTGTCAGATCTTGAAGTGACTTCAAGAAGTAAGGAACTGTGTCTGAGACCGATCTTAAATACCTAATCCCAGGTCTAACCCTTGCTGTTGACACGGATTTGACTGTTAATTTTATTTTACCAACACGTCCCATTTTTCTAATTTTTTTAATGTTCTGGTGTCCTCGATTTTTTTGCACTTTCAGTTTTCTTTTCTTCCAGATTTTACCTACGTAGCCAATTATTCCCTCTCAGACCCCACTGTTACGTGCAGTCTTTGATATCTTACAATATTATACATTGGTATTCTTGTTATGTTCGCAAATATTTTGTAAACAAAATAGATACTTTTTAGTGCTTAAGGAAAAGTCATTATTGAGTTACTTCCCTTGAAAGTTGTGTCGTCTCTTTCGATCGAACTCCGCGGATGAATCCAGTTTTACTGCGATTTATTCTTTGTTTGGGTAGTAGTAGATTGTTCTTGCTTCAGAATATCTATGGCCTGAATTTATGTGTATTGTTTGTCTGAGTAGGACGAGTCTGTCTTATATCTGTATATCTTTACATATCTAAGTCGAACTATATGTTCTTTTGTCTCTAGAGAGGTCAAAGGCTGTTCGGGGGATGTGTCGCTAGAGGGGTGTGTTTTGGCTTCGCCCTGATGATGGGCCGTGATTTTTCTATGTCGGTTTGTCGCCGGAAAAAGTGATCTCAGTATTTGTGGGGAAAGTGATAGTCGTCTAGACCTATCGTGTATGCTTTACCCCAGTGTTTATTCTTATTGCCAAGGAATGGCAGAATCATATTTCTGATACCAAGATAATAAAAGATACTCTTTTGAACTCTCGTACGAAGCCACCGTTTTTCGATAGAAACGATTTGTACGTCTGAGAGAATATATTTGACGCAATGAAAACAACTTTGATTCCTAGCAGCACTATATCCTGTAGAATGCAGTCAATTGTTCATGATAAAATCTACAGAGCAATGAAATGTTTAATGAACGACTAACTTTAAGACAGATTCATTATCTGTATCCAAACGTGAGTGACAGCTCACGAGAGAAGCCATCTTGTAACCAAACATGTAGTGACTTTCAAGAAGAGAAAAGGGATGCCCGTATTATCGCTTGATTAGTCCAGAGATCACTGCTACACATGAGAACCCATTGCTAGCGGTTCAATATTATTATATGGAAAAATCTGTGCTGGACATTATGTTAAGGAATCTTCGCTAGACGAGGTTAGGTCTAGAAGCCATCTTGGATATTGTTTATAATCTGACGTGCTTTGTCAGTAAACTCAGATGATATATATATATGGGCAATACTGAGTGCTTGGCTACTGACAGTCCATTATACTATTATTCTACATGAGTGCCCATGTAACATTGCAAGACCATTTATCCACTGTACCATGATGTATTATGCCAACCTGTGATTTGTCACTATCTGTGCTGTCGAGTGTGTACGTCCAATTAAACTGTAGTAAAGGTACACAGTCGTTGGTGTCGATGACTTCCAGCCATACATGAGTGTGAGAAAAGAACATTTGTCAACACCACGAACTCTTCTTATCATTCGCACATTATACACTCAATCTATGTCTACACACCACTGCGTAGGTCAAGTTGACATTCCATACTCAAACCACGAGCAACACAACAACACAGTATTTAACTCTGGTGATGTTCGAGTGAGCTTCAGATCTTCAGCATGTCTCTTGCTCAGGGCAAGGGTCTTGTATTAAGAGGTATTTATCAACTGATGATGATGATGTCTGCTTCCATCACTTGCGAGGAATAATTTGTTACAACTTTTCATTTATCAACTGGTGGACCAGCTTTCTGGGTTTGACCTCGCAGAAGTTCAGAAGTCAACAGATTACCGATACCAGACCGTTTCCTGTGGCTGATACGACACACTTGCAGTATTGGTTTGCTCTTTGTCAACACTTCGTCACGTGACCTGTCAAGTGAATGCAGTATGTAGGTCAGCGTTGTTGACATTTTTACATTAGACATTACAGAGTTTCACAGAACAGTTGGATCAATTCTTGTCAATATTAACAGGAAGACAGTATTATTGAACTAAGAAGTCCTATTTTCATCGATGGATCTTCTTGTTTTCCATATATGAACTTTAATATTTAAGGCCAGAATGTTTAATTGAATAAAGTGGCAGTTTGTTTATTTTCATAAAAATAACTTTGCCATTACTGTAAAACTGAGCCTATTTTGCAACACATACTATCATACACATAATTTATATATATTTATGTTTACATGTTATTTGTTTGTATAGTATGTTAGTTTCTATGTCAGCGGGTTGTGTTTAAGGTTGGGCGGCGTCCTCACAACAGAATATCCCACGTCATAGAGGGTCCGTTGTGGGCGTTTTCTATAGGTGCAATTTTCTTGATTGAAAATTTGCTGCGACAACTGTTGCTTTTGTGTTAGCTGTGAAGTCTGTAATTATTGTTATTTTTGTAATATTTCTTTGTTCTTTAGTTTTGTTTTGATTTGTTTGTAATTTGTTGGTCTAACCTTTTCTATCTTTCAGTTCTATTCTCAATTTATATTCATATATTGTGACGTCATTTGTGTTGTTATTCTTTGCAGATTCAGTGATTATTTTCATTGATTTCCCTATTTGATTTATTTTGATTTCTGCAAACGTTTTTGTATTGTCAGTCCTATTTGTACTTTATGTATTCTGTTGGTTGACATATGTTTTATATAGGTATATTTCATAAGACACAATTGCCTGTGCACTGCACTTGGATTATGGTATAAACCAGTACCTGATTATTATTACTATTATACAAGACCTTATTAAGGCTTGTGACCCACAGATATTGGGATAGTATACTGATTAATCAAGTCATTAAGAACTTGTGGTATTATTATTGTTTCAGGTGATTAGTATTATTGTTAGACATCATGTCTACATTAGAATACTTCATTACACAAGGGAAAGCCCTTGATAAGACTGGTCAACAAATAGAACAAGGGGCTTTTGCTCAATATGACAAAGCATTAGCTGCAGAAGAGAAAAAAGCTGCTGCAGAAGAGAGAAAGGCCATGGCTGAAGAGAAAAGATTAGAAAGAGAAGCTGAGGCTGCTGCTGAACAAAAGAAATTACAGATGCAGGTGGAGGAAAGGAGATTTGAAGCTGAACAAAAAAAATTAGAAAGAGAAGCTGCTGCTGAACAAAAAAGATTAGACAGTGAAGCTGAACAAAAAAGATTAGACAGGGAAGCTGAACAAAAAAGATTAGACAGAGAAGCTGAAGAAAAAAAAGCAATAAGAGAACATGAATTTGAGTTAGAGAAATTGAGATTGACAAGTATGAGTAATGTTAATCAGGCATCTAGTGGTAATGGTAAACCTTCTACTTACAAGGTTAAGGTTCCACCGTTCAATCAGTCCAGTGACGATATTACATTCTGGCTGGATAGATTTGAACGTTCTTGTCGTACACATAATGTGGATAAATCACAATACGCTAATCAATTATCAGAAAACTTGAAAGGTGAATCTTTGACTAGATTATGCCTTGTAGGAGAAGCAGATAAGGATAATTATGATGTCATTAGGGCGGCTTTGATAAAAAAATATCAGCTAAGTGAGGAGGCTATCGCCTTTTATTTAAGACGATGGTACCTGAGACGGGTGTAGAATTCTCAGAATTCACTGCAAAGGCACGTCTCACAGTTGATCGTTGGATTGAGCTTTCCAAAACAGAAAAAACGTATGAAGGACTTATGGATTTGTTGCTCAGAGATAAGATTATGTCATGTGTGAACAAACCTTTCCTTGAATTTATACATGAGCGTAAACCCAAATCTCTAAAAGAAATGGAAGAATATTGTTCCCAATATGTCACTGCACACCCCGACGTGACTTTTGGCAACACTAAGATTAAGGAGAGTATGCCAGTTGCTTCAGCAACACCATACAATCCCAATTATTCACACAGATTTCAGGGACCTCAAAACAGATTTGATAAAAAAGGTAACCATAATAGTTATCAAAACCAAGGTAACCAATCATTTCAGGGTTCTTCTTCAAAGAACTGGAGACGAGCTGATAGCTCTCGACACAGGGGTGGTCATAATTATAGGAATTTCCGTAGAGGAAGTAATTATAGAAACTATCAGGGTTATCCGTCTTGGAGTCAACAAGATCATAATTACAGAGATACTCATTATAATGAATATGATAATGGTAACCAAGGGAACTATGACTCAAACCCAAATAGGGGTTACAATAGAGGTAACAATAACTACAGAGGTGATAATAACCGAGGTAGATCTCAAAACAAAAGACATAAACCACATTTTCAGGCAAACTCTGCACAACAAGAGTCCCATGAAGCCTATAAACAGAGTAAAGATAATAATGATGCTAGTAATATGGCATGTGCCGCTTTTGATTTTGGGAGAGCATCTCAGTGCCCCCAATGCAAAACGTTATTTGAGCCAACCACAGTGTCTACTTTAAGCTGTGGCCATCCTCTTCCTGCTCTTCCGGCATCAGTCGCGCATGATGGAAGAGGTTCTCTTGTCTTACATAAGGGTTTAGTGAATAACAATCCAGTCTCTGTGCTATTTGATTCTGGATGCACCACAATTGGTGTTAGGCAGTCACTCGTAGATCCTTCCCGTGCCACTGGACAAGTAGTCAAATGTGTAACATTTGGCGGCACATTAGAGAAATACTCTACTGCTATCATTAGGATTGCTACTCCTTTCTTTACAGGAGATGTACACGCATGTCTTCTTCCGAATCCGATCGCTGACCTCATCATCGGTCGCATTCATGGAGTCAAAGAATGCACTCCGCAACAAATTTCCACGTGGGAAAGGCAAAACATGCAGATTGCTAACGCTGTAGTCACTAGAGCTCAGGCTCTTAATATGCCTCAAACTTCATCTACTGAAGATAATGAAGTGCATAACCAAGATAATCCCTTGGTAATTTCTCGTGACTCGTTTATAAAACAGCAAGAAGATGATCCCACTCTGAAGAAATTCTTCATTCTTGCAACTAAAGGTGATCCGAATAAAGACACAAGTCGTAAATCGTGGATTACAAAGAAGAATGGCGTACTTGTACGTATGGTTCAAGACTCCATTACGTCAAGTCATTCTCAAATCCTGGTTCCCAAGAATTTGAGAGTTAAAATTTTGCAGCACGCTCACGACTCTCAGTGTGCTGGACACATGGGTTTTTCCCGTACTAAGTCAAGAGTCCTTGCGGCTTTCTTTTGGCCATTGGTAAACAAGGACATACGGATTTATTGTCGATCTTGTAAAGTATGTCAGGAAGTTAAATCCAAAGGTCCACGGCATGCTGCACCCATTCAGGCGGCGGACATTCCTATTCGGCCGTTTCAAAAAATGGCCATAGACATTATTGGTCCATTTAAGATCAAGTCTGCCAGAGGACATCAGTTTATCTTGACGTGTGTTGATATGTGCACACGTTGGCCAGAGGCTATTCCTCTGAAGAGCATTACTACTGCTGATATTGCAGATGCTCTTTGGCTTATATTTTCTCGTCTGGGGTTCCCCGGAGAGATATTGTCAGACCATGGCACCCAACTAATATCAGATACCATGTCTCAAGTAATGTCTACTCTGCAGATAGATAGATCTTTAAGTAGTATCTACCATCCAATGTCTAATGGTATGGTCGAACGCCTTAATAGAACACTTAAAAACTTACTGGGGAAGATAACTGAGGATCATCCTCAAGACTGGGACAGAGTTTTACCTGCGGCCCTCTTCGCTTACAGAGAGGTACCCAATGAACATACGGGATTTTCTCCCTTTGAACTCGTCTTTGGCGCGCGTCCGCGTGGCCCTATGTCGTTGCTTCACGATCTCATAACATCTGACAATATTGACGATGACACAAAGTCATCCTACGAATATGTCATCGCGTTGAGACAAAAGATTATCGAAGCATGCAAATTAGCAACTTCTTCTTCTGAATTTGCGAAACAGAAGGCAAGGCAATTTGCCAATAAGAAGAGATGCTTACGACAACTTTGTCCTGGTGACAAAGCATTTGTATTACTACCTTGTAGGGAAAACAGATTACTTATTTCTTGGAAAGGTCCGTACGATATAATATCGAAAATTTCCGATGTCGACTATATTGTCGATATTGATGGGAAGCATAAAACCTTCCACATCAATATGCTTACTGAATTCCATGAACGTCCGGATTATTTGCAACCCATTTTCCAAGCAACGGACAATTCTCCAGTACAACATGGTCATTACTCATCACTGTCCGTGATACAGGATGAGGAAACAAGTTTTTCAGATGTAAATCTTCCTCTTCCAATGATCCCACTTCATTCTAGTGAATCATGGAAGAACGTTACTGTCTCTCCTGATTTGTCTCTAGGAGAACAGCGACAAGTTTCAACTATGTTGCAAACATTTCAGGATGTACTCACTGACATCCCTGGACAAACGAATGTCATTGAACATGACATTGTTCTAACTGACCATACTCCTATTAGGGTTAGACCTTATCCTATACCTATACATTTTCAAGCACAGGTCGAGAAAGAGTTGGATGAGATGATAGATTTGAAAATAATCGAACCATCCACCTCTGCATATTCTTCGCCGATGGTTATTGTGCGTAAAAAAGACAATAACATACGTCTTTGCGTTGACTATCGAAAATTGAATCAAGTAACGAAGTTCGATGCCGAACCTATGCCTTTACTGGAAGAGCTACTTACTCGACTCTCCAAATCTCATTTTTTCACTAAACTTGATTTGTCTAAAGGATATTGGCAAGTTCCTTTATCTGAACGCGCCAAACCTCTCACGGCTTTTTCAACACCTAGAGGTTTGTTCCAATGGAATTTTATGCCTTTCGGTCTTATGAACGCACCAGCTACATTCGTACGCATGATGCGCCGAATCCTATCTTATCGGTCAGATGTCATTGCATATCTAGACGACATCTGTCTTTTCAGCGATACTTGGGAAGATCACTATTCAGGGTTAGATGAATTGCTGTCTACTTTGCGTGAGCACAACCTGACAGCGAAACCCTCTAAAGCCTATATTGGTTTTAGCGAAATTTCTTTCCTAGGCCACCGAGTTGGTCATGGTTTCCTAAAGACAGAGGACCATAATACTAGTAAGATACTTAACATCTCAATCCCTAAGACTAAAAAACAGGTGAGAAGTCTGTTAGGTCTTATTCAATTTTATGGCAGATTCATTCAGAATCTATCCTCTATCATGGCACCTCTCTCAACACTTCTAAAGAAAGGTTCGCCTAATGTGGTCCACTGGTCTCAGGAATGCCAATGCTCTCTGGATAAGATTAAAACATTGTTTTCAACACCACCTATTTTAGTGCTACCCACTAAAGATAAGACATTCGTTCTTCGTAGTGACGCTTCATCCACTGGGATTGGAGCGGCACTAATGCAAGAGTACTCTGGAACTCTGCATCCTGTAATGTATATTTCCAGAAAACTTAATGCGGCAGAAAGGAATTATTCGGTTTTAGACCGTGAGCTATTAGCTATGGTTTGGTCGATCCTCAAACTACAGAGATTCCTTCTAGGCGCACATTTCATAGTAGAAACCGACCAAAAAGCTCTTACTGCTATACAGAGTAAGAATTTGAAGAGCTCGAGGTCTACTCGATATGCAATTGCTCTTCAACCTTTTCATTTCTCTGTGCGAGCTATTCGTGGATCAGATAATGTGATGGCAGACATTCTGTCAAGATGCCCACATGATTCCACATAACTATTAGGGCTTAGACTTCTTGATATGTCTAGTTCTATAGTAGTTCCTTTTCTATATCATGATAGATACACATTTGTAATTTAATAATATAATGATTGTATCACTACATAGCGGTTCATTGATGTTTATTCACCGCTGTGCTTTGATGATTTTTCTTCATAAATCATAAATTTAAGATATCTAATACGAAATGATGATATGAATTTTTTAGGCATTGTGTAATTGCCAGAATTGTATTATACTTTGATGACACCTTCCTGGAAAAATATACTTGTAGAGAAATAATTTCTCTCAGTTTATGAGACACATTCTCACCAGTCGCTCCATAAGTCGACTTAGCCTCATATTAGGCGTTATAGGTATTCCTGATATTTTCATCTGCGCATTATTCATGCGTTGTGAGCCTATTGTACGTTGCTCCTAGATGTATTTCAAAAAAAAAAATGTTCCATTTTTTTTTCCCGGGAGGTGTGGTAAGACTGTTACGTGCAGTCTTTGATATCTTACAATATTATACATAGGTATACTTGTTATGTTCGCAAATATTTTGTAAACAAAATAGATACTTTTTAGTGCTTAAGGAAAAGTCATTATTGAGTTACTTCCCTTGAAAGTTGTGTCGTCTCTTCGATCGAACTCCGCGGATAAATCCAGTTTTCTGCGATTTATTCTTTGTTTGGGTAGTAATAGATTGTTCTTGCTTCAGAATATCTATGGCCTGAATTTATGTGTATTGTTTGTCTGAGTAGGACGAGTCTGTCTTATATCTGTATATCTTTACATATCTAAGTCGAACTATATGTTCTGTTGTCTCTAGAGAGGTCAAAGGCTATTCGGCGGATGTGTCGCTAGAGGGGTGTGATTTGGCTTCGTCCTGATGATGGGCTGTGTTTTTCTATGTCGGCTTGTCGCCGGAAAAAGTGATCTCAGTATTTGTGGGGAAAGTGATAGTCGTCTTGACCTATCGTGTATGCTTTACCCCAGTGTTTATTCTTATTGCCAAGGAATGGCAGAATCCTCTTTCTGATACCAAGGTAATAAAAGATACTCTTTTTGAACTCTCGTACGAAGCCACCATTTTCGATAAGAGAATATATTTGACTCGATGAAAACGACTTCGATTCCTAGCAGCACTATATCCTGTAGAATGCAGTCAATTGTTCATGATAAAATCTACAGAGCAATGAAATGTTTAATGAATGACTAACTTTAAGACAGATTCATTATCTGTATCCAAACGTGAGTGACAGCTCACGAGAGAAGCCATCTTGTAACCAAACATGTAGTGACTTTCAAGAAGAGAAAAGGGATGCCCGTATTATCGCTTGATTAGTCCAGAGATCACTGCTACACATGAGAACCCATTGCTAGCGGTTCAATATTATTATATGGAAAAATCTGTGCTGGACATTATGTTAAGGAATCTTCGCTAGACGAGGTTAGGTCTAGAAGCCATCTTGGATATTGTTTATAATCTGACGTGCTTTGTCAGTAAACTCAGATGATATATATATATATGGGCAATACTGAGTGCTTGGCTACTGACAGTCCATTATACTATTATTCTACATGAGTGCCCATGTAACATTGCAAGACCATTTATCCACTGTACCATGATGTATTATGACAACCTGTGATTTGTCACTATCTGTGCTGTCGAGTGTGTACGTCCAATTAAACTGTAGTAAAGGTACACAGTCGTTGGTGTCGATGACTTCCAGCCATACATGAGTGTGAGAAAAGAACATTTGTCAACACCACGAACTCTTCTTATCATTCGCATATTATATACTCAATCTATGTCTACACACCACTGCGTAGGTCAAGTTGACATTCCATACTCAAACCACGAGCAACACAACAACACAGTATTTAACTCTGGTGATGTTCGAGTGAGCTTCAGATCTTTCAGCATGTCTCTTGCTCAGGGCAAGGGTCTTGTATTAAGAGTTTATCAACTGATGATGATGATGTCTGCTTCCATCCACCTTGCGAGGACTTATCGGCATTTGTTACAACTGTCTTCCTCCAGTATTTATCACCCACCCCGCAATTTTGTTTCGTTCTGGCCTTCATTATAAATTCAACACTTGGTCAGTAGTGGCCAGCTTACGATATTATTACCTAAGCTGCACCTGGTGTGTCTGACTAGGGGGAACGTTGGTAGCTCGTAACAGCGTTTGATCTCGAGCGAGAATTAGTTTCTTTAAAGAAGCGAACCGCTAGCCTACTACAGTCCATAGCGGGAGCAAAGGAGAGACAAAACTGGCGTTCGTTCTGGGATTTTTGTTGTGGCCCTTGACCGCTCACAGAATAATATTATGTCATATGTACAAAACTTTCACGCGGGTGTTGTCTCTGATGTAATCTCTAGAATAACATTTGTCTTACTCATGATTACGTTATACGCAGTTCATCTGTGGGAATACGCGATGGTGGGTAGCGTCTTCTGGTAGACTATAAATCTAGATAGTTTTACTCAGTCAAGCACACTCGTAAATTTTTCCTGCCCGTAGATGACCAAATGAGACAGTCAAATGTTAGCACAACAAAACTAGATTTTGTTGCCTACTCTCGTCATCTCGGGGTAAGTTGACATCTTTTGTAATATATATATTTCATGTTAGCTTTTATATGTACCTGATAGGAGTGTAACGAATTATTTTAGGTGATATCTCCCGGTAATTAATTCAGTGATAATGTAGCGCCGTCTACCGCCTTAGTTAACGGGGTACTTAACCAGTTAGGTGTCCCCCGGTGTAATTGTTTACAATGGGTTAATGGTAAACTTACGATAACAGATACTTACTAGGCGAAAGACCTCATAGTCCGTTCAGTGCTTACCGTGGGTTAAGAGTAAGATAAAAGCTGTCATTACGTTAAGGAAATGTCAGGAGTGTAGGTTATTCACTTAAAACTGAACAGTGACTTGCGTGCACTATAACACTTGAATTACAATGAGGTAGTCACTTATTACTTTCTGAGATAAACTTCTAATAGGTGTGGAATTATTATATGCCTACTCGTGTAGTTAGACACCAGTTTAGAACTTTAACAGGATGCAGTCACCAGCCAGAGATATAATTATATCTTATGGCTAATTCACAACGTATTATTATAACAATTACATTCCATTTTCCATGTATTCAATTTTGGGAGGTTATTACATTTTCCCTTTTTGTGCATCGATCCCAAGGTGCGCATACCGTTTATTATGTAATGTCTAATGCTGTATTTTATGTAAATTCACTTAATGTTGTAAGATGAGTCACATATCCACTCAGCGACAATTAGACGGTTAATTTTCCTGTATGTTGAGTTGGAAGAGGACGGAGTAGATTTTGCTGTCAGAGCATTCACTGACAGGTACATGTAAGTACAAGATATGATAGGAAACTCCTTACAGAGCGATACAACAGGAAGCAATCTGATCATCAGAAGAGGTCCCCCCGTCTGACAAGTGTTTCGGCCCTACATACTCCTTTACACTCTAAGGGTGGGGGGGGGGGGGGCGGGCCCACTTGGGTCATGACTCCCAAACGTCTCAGCCTCCTGTTGTCTTGTATCGAAAACGAACCCATTTCACTTAAGGTAGCAACTTTAATCCACAACTCCGCCAGCTGTGGAGGCAATTGTGATAGTAACAAAGAGAAGACAAATTATTCCGTTCGCTCCATAGCACATTACAACTACGGACACACACTGAGTCACCTGCGCGAAGCTGACTAGACTTGACACTGCGCGCTCGCCACTGAAATTCTGAAATGCGGGCGCATGCTAATAATTGATAGAGTGGAAGTAACAGGCGACTCATATGGATAACGACAGCCCGAGACTATCATAGCAATTATTAAAATAATTTTACATCCAATAGTGGGGCATAACTGTTTATTATAATGTTATTGTAATTTTATTGTTTGCTTGATATAAAGGGTGTTTGTTTTAGGTCTCAGTTTCAGGGCACTCCATTGCTACAGCAGGATTCCAGTCAGGCGACGAACGTATCTTCTCATCGATCTCAAGGTTCCTGAAAGCAATTAGCACCACGAGTTGTCAACCATACCTGAATTACAACCCTTTTTCAACGCCCATCCCTTTAATGGGAAATAAGCTCATGCAGTGTTTAACGAGCCAAAGCAAATCTGAAATTGAATTTGGCAGTAGTGGTTTCCTACTCGCCTCTTAATCACCAGTCAGAGTAGAGCATTGTGGCTTCCTTTACGCAAGATAATTTCATAAAACGAAGTACTTTGTAATACTATTAACTTGTTTCCAGGGCTCAAGTCTCTCAAGTCACTCGCTGTCCTTGTAAAGCTGAAGAGTATTATCAGAACTGATATTTTTTTTAAACAGTAAACAAAAATTTACCGTGATAACAGTTAGGGATTCGGCGTAAGAATTTATGGTTTGGCTATAACGTGACACAGTGAGATCAATGGAAACGTACGGTTACGTGTGATTCAACCACTGCAGATTTTAAAGTCTTTGTTGTTATTTATGTCTCAGAGCCATACAATGAGACTAAATGTGTGAGTTGAGAGATTGTTATATTTGTGTTGGACTCGATGTATTGTAATGTCCATACATGCCACTATGCAATATGAAAGCTCCTTTTGTTACATCATATATTAATGTGTGGTGGAGGCGGTGGGTAGGGAGTTATGGTCATGATTGAGCTCACAAGGGGCCTTGTCATACACGTCATCACAACTTTAGTTTAGGCAGCACTATGTGCCGGACAAAAATACACATACAGTAATGTTGCATATCTGCATTAAAAGAAACTTTGTGATATACATATCTACAGGCGCGGATTTGAGAATAGTGTACATTTATTTATCCCTTGAAATATATAAATGCAAATTTCTATAACTGTAACAATTGCCAGAAATATTTTCTATGGAATTAAAAATTTTTTGTATTTTCTGTCTTTGTTGCAAATGCTTTTAAAAACATTTTTAATCAGTAACTACTTAATGTTTTATATGTTTGACTTTTCTTCCCACACACATTGCGTCCCTTGATAATAAAAATTACGTCCCTTAGATTATACTCATAATTGTTTTTTAACGAAACAGTATGAGGGGGAAAATGTGATGGTGGAAAATTGATATGAGTTCCCAGCGTCAATGGGCTGGCTGTCTATGGAATACAGAAAGTTAGATAAAAGTCAGTGACTTTATCTGCTTGTTGTACATGAGTTGTAAGAAAGTGCTAAATATCACTCAACAGGATTACATTTAATGTTGATCCCAAGACTGCGCCCAAGCCAAAACAAAAAGGCAACCCCAGCTGAAGTTTGAAGATGTGCGCAACAGATACATGAAGAGTAAAGTCTAGGATTATGGGAGGACGGAGATGTCGAGTTGCTCCCTAAGTTTATGCGAAAAGATGTTCTTACAACATCAGGTGGAAATAGCCATGATATTGATGCCCCTTAACGAAATGGGTTCAGTTCGAATCGGAGGCCTAACAGTCAAGAGAAGGATACCACTTGAGAGCCATGACCCAAGCGAGACCACTGCCATAAAGTGTCAAGGACGATCAGATGATCAGTATAAGAAATAATATTTCTACAGAGTGATTGACAAGTGAATCTCTTCTTTTCCAAATGTTATTATCAGCACTTAAACTAACCTAATAAACATGAGACATATATCAATTCAAGGAGCAATTAAGGCAATTTGACATTTGACAAATACGTTTTAATTTAATTTTTTTTAACCAGAAACAAAACAAAATAAACTAAATTCTAAAATGACTAATAAAATCAATGTAACAAGAGAGACTAACAATTATTGCCCGTTATGACGTCACGTGATCATTTCCCCCTGCGCTATAGTTTTAAAATATTATTTAAAATAAATCAAAAATTAAAAAAGATATAAAAAATCAGATCAGGTATCAACATGTGACACATCATTTGATGTAAAAAAATAACAGATAATTCTCTGTATTGTGACGTTTGTTTCGTATAAAGTAAGTGGATAAATGAAGAAATACAAATGTAAAAATAGCACGTAACTTTTTAGTCACCCTGTATAATCACGTGTCTAATAATCTAGGTCACATGTCGTATAGTTTCTGGGGGTCTTTGAAGAGACCAAGAAAGAAATAGGACTATTGTACATTAATCCATGTCGTTAAATGCGCCTAATACAAGGCAATGAATGGAGATGGCTAACTCCTCATGTAAAACAAATTACTACATGAACCGCTGCTATGAGAGCATGTAACTGCTTCGTGCAGGCTTCCTGCAGGACTAACTACTGTGGTGACTTGTTGCGGGCTTCCTTCAGGACTAACTACAGTGGTGGCTTGGTGCAGACTTCCTGCAGGACTAAATACAGTGGTGACTTGTTGCCGGCTTTCTGCGGGACTAACTATAGGGGTGACATGGTGCAGGCTTCCTGCAGGACTAACTACAGTGGTGACTTGGTGTAGGCTTGCTGTGGGACTAACTACCATGTGACTTGATGTAGGCGTCCTGTGGGACTAACTACAATGGTGACTTGGTGCAGGCTTCATGCAGGACTAACTACAGTGATGACTTGGTGCAGGCCTTCTGCGGTACTAAGTACAGTGGTAACATTGTGCAGGCTTCCTGCGGGACTATCTGCAGTTTTGATTTGGTGTAGGCTTGCTGCGGGACTACAAAAATTGTGGTGACTTGGTGCAGGCTTCCTGCACAGCTAACTACAGTGTTGTCTTGATGAAAGCTTCCTGCGGGACTAACTACAGTGGTGACATGGTGTAGGCTTCTTGTGGGACTAACTACAGTGGTGACTTGATGATGGCTTCCTGTGGGACTAACTACAGTGGTGACTTGGTGTAGGCTTCCTGTGGGACTAACTACACTGGTGACTTGATGTAGGCTTCCTACGGGACTAACTACCCTGGTGACTAGATGCATGCTTCCTGCGGGACTAACTACAGTGGTGACTTGATGTAGGCTTCCTGTGGGACTTACTACAGTATTGACTCCATGATTGTCACAGAATGGATTGGAACGACCCCTTCTTCTTCCTAATCTCTGTTTTACTACGGCAGAAATTGGTACATTTGTGGTTGTAATGACTGTTGTTTGTTTCTATCTGTAGTGGGTCTACTAATTTGAGTACATCGTACTAACAACACAAATGCATAAGGGAATTGTCACCACAGGACATGAAAATTGGCAGAAAAACATAAGTCGCCTGATAATGGGTCCACGATACACGTGGTACAATGTTTATTTAGTTCTTCACAAATTTCAAGCAAAGTAAAATGGAGAATCTTGAACATCTATCTCCTCAAATAAAATACATGGTCAGTCCATAAGAATGTAAGCATGCATGTTGATATATCATAAATATATTCGTCTCATCTATTTAGTTCTGGCCGTTGTACTAGTAGGTGCGTATCAACCACGGACACCCAAGTAATGAAAACCCGAAACGTGAATTTATATTTTCTTGAATAAAATACTTCTATATAAGGTGCGGAACCTCTTCATAAGCTCGGGACTATCTAAACGATCGTTGAAAAAAACAAGTGGCGGCCTTCGAAAAAATGTTAATGTCACATAAAGGTACCAAATTCCTCCACAACTCCGGGAGCTCAAAAATACGTCTAGCTTGGATGAATGAAGTATACGAAAGGCCCAGAATATTAGCCGTTAGAATAAATTAGTGGGACCGCGTTACGTCATTGACAACCGGTGACGTATCAAAGTATAA
This sequence comes from Oreohelix idahoensis, assembly GCA_024509875.1. Taxonomy (NCBI): domain Eukaryota; kingdom Metazoa; phylum Mollusca; class Gastropoda; order Stylommatophora; family Oreohelicidae; genus Oreohelix; species Oreohelix idahoensis. The sequence goes on along the minus strand of JAMPIV010010078.1, from coordinate 30,316 downwards.
GGCCTTCAATACAAGTTAAAGATCGTGCAAAACATGCATTACCACAAATAGACATATCTCCCCAAATGACAATGGCTATATGCCTGCGTGTGGCAATATACCATGACATATTAACTTTATTCCTTAACAGTAGTACAGATTTTTTTGCGTGCTTTGAATTGTCGCACTTTCTTTCTTTCTCTGCTAAGTAGCAGATAACTTGTATGCACATTCTTTCGCTAAGTTTAGTATATTGTGTCTTGTCTGTTTATCTGACACTCCTTGTGGATGACAATATTAACATTTGCAGGAGCGACTGAGAGAACATTATCGACAACCAAGCTGGTTAATCGCAGGGGCTGAAGATATCAGTACACAGATTAACACATACATCGAACAAGCGCAATCTGCTTAATCACTGATAAGGCACGGGTGCGTCTCCGCTAAATTTGTAAAGAGACAGATTTTATATATGCTCAAGCAAGAGATACGACATTACTTTAGCGAAAGTAATAAGTGTTACATCTGACACACGTTGTCAAATGAGGTTAACGACATGTTCGCGAGTCTGTACGCAAGGCATCGTATGTCTTATTGCCATATATCGTAATACGTGACCTTTTGCTTTACGCACCTTATTTCACGTGGAATATTTTGAAAGTACTACACCATAACCCGCCTATTTGAAAACGATTGATGCTTTTGGTTAGACGCCATAACAAACAGATGCGGGAAGGCAGTGAATATAACCTGACGCTTTAGTCAGTCAAAACTACTGTGAAGATCACTTGCCAAGACATCAAACCTTGCTAGAGTGAAGCCTAGAATTCAGAATTCCATTTTATCAGACCGGACACCTTTGATTTGAGTATTTATCAGGACCTACAAAAATAGCCCAGGAAATCTATCATTTTTAATACAGAAAGGCGCTGTCTGAGGAAACTGAAGAAAATACACAAAGTCAGAAGAAACTTATTAAATTAACGTCACCCCAGACGCGTGTAAGTGGCCGATTCAAGTCTCTTTTATTCATCTTAGCAAAAAAAGTCTGTGAGCCAGGATTGGCGTAAGTTGTGATTTTACAATCTATATTTCTCATTACTAACATGTGAACTAACATATATACGTATATTGCCATGTCAATTTTAATATTTAAAAATCGCTAATAGATGTCCCAGTCAGTTGAGGCTGGCAACCTCAGCGTATAGATTGATGATTCATAAACCACCACTGCACGGTCTGGTGATTGCATTATTGCTAGTTTCTTAAAGAGAACCAAAAGCAAAAGGTAATCTCAGGTTCCATTCGAATCAGGGATGGAAAGATGAAGAAATGATGTTCATTCTAATTATAATACTTACAGTTTCAAATCAGTGTAAATGTCAGTGTTAACATATGCACTTTAAAATTAATGGAAGTTTGAAACTTTTTCAATCAATATAAACATAAATGAAAACATATTCAATTTATATTGTGAACACTTTTCAATCAGTGGAAATGTAAATGTAAACATATTCTATCTGAGCTATTAACCTTTTCATTTAAATGTAATGTAAAGCTTAAGCTGTTCAATTTAAATGTAAAGAAAGTTTTATCCCAAGGTATTAAATTTAATTCTCATCGAGGGTAAATTCTGAGATAAATGGGATGATAGAATAGAAGAGGGGGGGGGGGGGGGGGGGCAAATAAATATGTGTCGGGAAACGATATACTGAGGAGAGCGTTTCGTTTCTATTCTTTATCATAGTTATTGGTGGTACCAGCAGAAAGTACTATCTCTGGAACAAGAAAAGAACAGTGGTCTAAGCTTTAAGACGACGGACCAACTTTGTAGACTCTCCTTGACATTTCTGGGAAACGAGCTACACGCTACAATCTTGACCAGCAACGAGCGAGAGCAGTGTAAACAGAACCCATCTGCGGGAGCAGAAACTACTATTGGCAGTTAAGTGAAAAATATACGCTGCCAAAGTGAACTTTTTTTCATCATCTCTATTACCAATCAATGATGAGACTTTTCTTCATAACTGTTCAAATTATTTTCAAATAGTTAAAACTTAAGTGATTATTAAATTGTGTTATTTGTAAATTTACAAATTTAACTTCGATTTAATCATTTTAAAGTTACTGCATGTTTGTCTCATTCAAATTTACTACACATACTCTAAACTGAGCTGTACCAGAATAATAAGAATTCCACTCAGTAATCAGGGGTGGGGGCTTAAACGAGCTAACATAACCATTGCTTAATCCTTCACAAAAGTTTTCGTGAGATTCTAGAATAAACGTGCTCAGCCATACTGCAGCATTGTTTTCGCTTATCTGAATAGCTTGTGAATAATTCTTTGTGGTAGAAGCGTCATTAACCTTCTATCTACATATCTGCCAAAAGTAATCTTGTGCGAAGGTAGACACATTTGAAGCCCATATAAGATACTCTTATGTTTTGGCCACTGTTGGACCACTACTGCAAATCAGGGGAGGCAATACCGTCACAATGCTTCATAAGGAACACAAATGGAAATAACGATACTAATGTCGAGTATATAACGTTAATTTAATCTGGAGTAGACGGGGGTCAGTGTTATTCTTAAAACCAAGTTGTATTTTCCACATGTTGAATTAAGTACGTCTGTATGTTTTTACAATCTGTATGTTTAGATAAGATCGACACGTCAAAAACAGAAAGTATAAAGTTCAGCAGATCGCCCGGTCTACTTAACATACATGACAACAATATCAGGCTCAAGCAGGTTCCAGAGTTCAAATAACTAGGAAGCTTTTTTAATGACAAGGGAATAAGTGACTGAGAAATTGAAAAAAAGATGTTAAAAAGCCGGGGCAGTGACTGTCACCACTTAATCAAACATCTGAACATCAATATGGGAAGTAAACGACAACTGTTTTACGGGTTGCCTCCCCTTGCTGTGCAGTGTTGGTCCAACAAGGGACAAAACCTAGAGTATCTAATCTGGGTCTTCAAAATTGTCTACCTTCGTACAAGATTACTCTTGGTAGACATGCATATATATATATATATATATATATATATATATATATATATATATATATATATATATATATATATATATATATATATATATATATACACACACACACAAATAAAACGGAATTGAACCAGTTTTACGGGACCCAAATATGCAGCAATAGAGAATGCAGTCAGCGACCTATAGCTTAACAACTTGCATCAGGGTCAGCGAACCAGAGCTGACCAAGACCCTACTCCACCTCCACGTGGTGGTCCTGAAAACAGGCTGCTTCACTGCAGTCTGGCTGAGCGAGTAGAGATCGCAGAGGGAAGGCAAACCCGGTCCCAAAAAAATGCCGTGCTGAAGTCGGATGTGTCGACCAAAAGATAGATATCCCAGCTCCGGCGTAAACAGACACAACGCAACCAACGTCCTTTTCAGGACGAACGAGGAAGAAGAAGAAGAATCAGTTTTACAAATTAACGGTTCACAGGAAACCCGGGTCGTTTCGGGTTTCACCCTTCGTCAGCCTTAGTTACAAATTGGCAACAAGGACAAGAAATATAGACAGGCTAAAGAAATATACTAAAGAGCATTACAAACACGTAATGTTGTCACGGTTTTGCCTCCTCTGCTTTGCAGTAGTGGTCCAACTGTGGCCCAAAACTCAAGAGTATCTAATATGGGTCTTCAGAGGTGTCTACCTTCGCACAAGATTACTCTTGGCAGAGTCGTAGATAGAAGAATAAAGATGCTTCTATCTCAAGGGATTAGTCAAAAGATATTTCCGAAGTCAAGAACAATGCTGCTTTGGTAGGGCAATTCTTAACTTGTATCGGTCCGCCGCCTTTTATGAAGAATTAAGCAATTATTAATTTCAGCTCGTTCAAGCCCCCACCCTGATTTACTCAGGGGCATTCGTATTATTATGGTATAGTTTTGTTTAGAGTGTATTTAGTCAGTTGACTGAGACAAACATGCAGGACATTCAAAATGAATAAATGGACGTTAAATTTGTATATTTACAAATTACAGATTTAATAGTCATTTAGGTTTCAACCTGATTTTAAAGAAATAAATAATTTTTTATAAACAAAAGTTTATTATCACTATGGGATAGAAATGTGTAAAGGTGGTCACTTGACACACGGTTAAGTGGACCGGGCGATCTGCTAAACTTTATAGTTTCTCTTTTTGATGTGTCGATCAATCTTATCTAAACATACAGATTGTAAAAACAGACAGACGTACTTAATTCAACCTGTTTAAACAAAAAACTTGGTTTTAATAATAACACTGACATCGTCTACTCCAGATTAAATAAACGTTATATACTTGACATTAAATAAACGTTATATACTCGACATTATCTTCATTATTTTTATTTGTGCTCCTTATGGAGCATGAAGTCACCACTGTAGTTAGTCCCGCAGGAAGCCTGCCCCAAGTCACCACTGTAGTTAGTCCCGCAGGAAGCCTGCACCAAGTCACCACTGTAGTTAGTCCCGCATGAAGCCTGCACCAAGTGTGACAAAACGTCATTGTGCATGTACATTTGTGCCCCTCTATCTCATCCATTCATTGACTCCGGAAGTTTCACTTCTTCGTGTTCTTCATCGTCCTATTATTTGGCAAATTTTTGCCCTACATTCTTTTTGCTGTGACCACTCCCAGACGTATTTACGTTCCACCAATTGGACTGTGGTATTGTCGACGTTAATTACACCGGTCAGCGGTAATACGTTTATCTCTTTGAGTCGGTCTTGCTACCTTTGACAGAGTCGATTTCTATTAACACAAGCTGGTCGTGCACGATTAATTCAATAGAATACCATATTGTCTGTCTGAGGAAGCTGTCTGAGATGAGCGAGGGTCCAGACGATATGAGATAATAGCTTCCGGTACCATTCTGTATCAAGATAATTACAGATCTGTCTGGGGGTGACAATAATGGAAGGTAACATCTGGACATCAAATAAGTTCACAGATTTGTTTATGAGTTGGCGGAAGCATTACGACATATTGAAAGAGGTCACGCGATGGAATTTTAAAATGTAATATTTTAAATCACGCAAGGGGAGAATTAAGTTAAACACCCCTATCCATATAGTAAAGCGCTTTCGATTGGAGTGATCTGAGAGACTGGATAAACATGGATTTCGTTGGAACTTCGTCGGAAGCACAATCTGGGATGTGAACAGAGGAAGGGAAATATAATATAGCAAAATCGGGGCCTCAGATCAGACTGCTTCGCCACGTCAAGCCAGCAAATCCCTAGAGCCAGAGAGAGAGAAAGATCGGACTAAGAATTACTATATTAAAAGTGACAAATCGGAAGTATTTGGGCAACTTTAAACTAACAAGTAAACCCGCATATTTTAAATACAAAGACTGAAGACTTGAAAGGACCCAAACAAAAGTTTTTGGGCAACTTTAAAACAAAAAAAGGAAACTTGCATTTTAAATACGAAGTCTGGATACCTAAGGAATCAGATCACCCGTCATAAGAGGAATACAAAATATTTCCAGACCAAGGGATTCTCAGAACACCCGTCATAAGAGGATTACTAAAGTTTTCCTAGGCCACGTGATTCGCAGAACACCCGCCATAAGAGGATTATTATAATTTCCAAGACCAAGTGATTCGAAGCATCTAATAAAGTGATGTGTCCATACTAAACTGTCACAGTGACTATTAACTATTAATTTATTTTACCATTTCGTTCCATATGTTATTAACTCCTTTAATGTTCTGTTTTCCTAGACATTTGTATTCTTCTTTTCTATCTTTTTTTCACCTTCTCAAACCCTACCCGAGGTTTGTTTACGTTCTGGCTTTCAGTAGAAATCCCCCCTGAGCTTAAAAGGTGCAAGAATAAGTCGCATGCTAAAAGGGGTAAACTTTCCAAACCGTTCCAAGAAACTTTGTAAAAACACACCGAGAGTTTTTTCTCGGGCACTTCGCGATCTAACGGGATCTCAAACCGTCCAGTCCTTTGCATGCAGACTGCGGAGCCTGTAATCCAGGAAGTGGATCTCGCATTGCAGGACATTTGCCAACAGACGCCATTAACTTCCTCAGGGGAGGGCAAAGTTGACGTTTACGGTGGACACTGGGTTCCAGGCGAAGGGATCCCTGATACTCCATCTGAGTCTCTCACACTTCTCAGGGCAGAAGACAGTGAGAAAAGCTGCCTTACTACTGTACAAGGAGCCATTGTTGAGAGCCTTGGCTCACGTCATGCTAGTACCGGTAAAGCGACTCAACAAACTTTGCAACTCGCAGATAATACCTATCTTTCCCCAAGGATAGAAGCTACGGAGATCTGTTATGATTTAGTAGAACCCTAGAATGCGATCGATTACTCTCTGCTTCAGGCAGCTGAGTTCTCTCATTCAAATCGCATTTTTCCAGTGGTCTCATCCCCACCGATGGACAGCAAAGTAGTCGCCTCCGCCAGGCCATTACCGAGCAACTTGATCATTTCCGTTGACCAAGCCAGAGTTGTGACTGGCAAGGCAAGGAAAGCTCCAGACCCACCTTTAGACGGCACAGGTCTGAAGATTGATCAATGCTCCCACCGAAACAGGTGAGTAGGTGTCGAGAGGCAGAAGAAAAATGCTAGCATTTCTTTGGCCAACGAACGGCTTTATTTGCCAACTAGGGTTACACGCGCGCGTAAAATCCCGATAGACTGCAGCTATAGAGGGTTATTCAAGTCCACGCCCGTGACAGGTAAACCCATAACGAAACGTAAACAGCCCGAGCCCAGCAATGATTACACTGCACATAACAGGCGGATTACCTACGCAGTGGCCAGTGAGTTCAAGCGGGGCCGAAAACCACAACAGGTGCGGACAATTTTCCGGACCATAAACAGGCACAGCGAATTGTGGAACCAAGATCAGGTTCACACGGAAACGAAGGGCGTCAGTGCCGACTGGCCTCGCAAAATCCCATTCGCTGAACGTCTATTAGACAGAGGGAAGAAAAGAAATGAACTCGGAGCTAGTCATACAGTACTGACAGAAATTGGATACGATTTTGGTTATGATTATAGGATGTTCTAAGGACATGTAATGAACGTCTATGGAAAAGATAAATTACTGCCATTTTTGTCCGTGTTCCTCGAACTTTAAAAGGGACGGCACCTGTCACAATGACTATTAACTATTAATTTATTTTACCATTTCGTTCCATATGTTATTAACTCTTTTAATGTTCTGTTTTCCTGGACATTTGTCATTTCTTCTTTTCTATCTTTTTTTCACCTTCTCAAACCCTACCCGAGGTTTGTTTACGTTCTGGCTTTCAGTAGAAATCCCCCACTGGTCAGAAACGGTCAGCGTAGCGGTAATATTACATACACGCACCTGCTCCGTCCAGGGGAATTTCTCTAGTCGCTCTAAGTCTTTGATCACGAGCGGCTGGTACCCTTTGAGGCTTGGGTAACCGTTTCATCTTCGAAACAAGGGGGAGATAACAATCGTGGTCATTCTCTGGGTTTTGCCCCTTAGACGAGTTAGAGCTCTCATAATATTATGCATTTCTCTACCTGAAGGAACTTTCTTGCGGTTGTTGACTTCTGATGTCTCTAGAATAACCTTTGTCTTACTCTCTTGATTACGCATTACGCCGATGCATCTGTAGAATCAGGTCATGCAGGTGTCCTGGGTGGCGTTGTATGTAAACATATAAATCTAGAAGAGTCTTAATAGACAAAGACATTCGTGAATATTTCCTGCCCGAGATGGACCATCATGAGAATTAAGGCAAACTTTAACAACAGAACTATATGTTAAGGCCTATCTCTAGTCATTTTTCGGGGTGAGTTGACATATCTTATAATTATTATATTATATTCATGTTAGCTTTTATATATATCTGATAGGAAGTGACGTGAATTCATTTTGAGGGTTTCTCCCGGTAATTTTAATTCAGTGATAATGTAGCGCTGTCTACGGCCTTAGTTAAGTGGTGTTTACGCTGTTTTGGTTTATAATGGGCTAAATGATAGACTTACAATAACAGACACTCACTAGGCGTAGAATCAGTCCACAGATGCTTATCATGGGTTAAGAATAGGCTAATTAGCTGTCATTGCTGTAAGATAATGTCAGAGGTGTGGACAGGCACTTAAACACTGAATTATAGGAGATAGTCACTGATTCCTTTTTGATAGATATTTCTAGCGGCAAGGGAGAATAATTTTTTTGCTTACTTGTGTAGATAGACTCTAGCCATAACTTTCACAAAAAGCAGTCCCCAGCCATAGATATAATTCTATCTTATGTTCAGTCACAACTGTATTATTATAGCTAGAACATTGCATTTTCTATGTATTCATTTGTGGGATATTAATATTTTGTTTTCCCAAAGGGACATATGACTTATTTTGTAATGTCAAATGCTGTAATCTGTTTATGTAAATTCACTTAATGTTGTAAGATGAATAGCATAACCATTCAGCTGTATGTTTAGTTGGAAGAAGAGGAGTAGGTTTTTGCTGTCAGAACATTTACTGACAGGTACATGGGTGTACAAAAGATATTAAGCCTATGCGGGCACATGCTATAATTGATAAAATGGAAGGAGCGGAGCATAACTAGGTTATAAAGCATTAGATTGATTTTGTCGTTGCTTGAGGTAAAAGGTGTCTTTTTTGGGGTCTCAGTTTCAGGGAGACCGAATCGCTAGAGCAGAATCCAGTCAGGCAAAGAACGTCATATACTCTTCGATCTAGAGGGTTTCTGTATACATCTAGCAACGAATCGTCAACCCCGTTCCTGAATCAAAACCACTTTTTGTCAACGCCAAATTTAAGCTCACGCAGTGCAACGGAGCCAACGCTAAATCTGGAATCACCAAATGCAGTAGTAGTTCTCCACTTGCCTATTGGATTACCAGTCAGAGCAGTACGGCTTCCAGCATATCAATCAGCCCAGCGTCTATAACAGAATTTCATATCACCCGCCTTTGTGTGCCTAAACGGGGCAGTCAGTCAAACCACAGCCAAACCAGTTTAAACAGGATTTACTACCCAGCACGCAAGCTAAATCTAGCGCCGGATAAAGAGCGTAAAAGGACTCGTTGTCCTTAAGTGACTTCGTCTGGTGTATTCTTGGATTAGGTAGAACCTCGCACCTAGGAGCGGTCAGCAAAGATAAACAGCGTCGCCCAGCCCCTCACGCATTTAAGGTCACCAACGTTTAGCACCAACAAGGAAAGTTTGATATTTCACTTCATTCATCTTGAAGGATATTTATAGGTAAGACACTTTCTGGAGCTAGCTTCTGGTCCCACGAAAGCGGACAGGTTGACACGCAGTTTATTCATTTAGTAAAACGGAGGTAAAGAGAGTCTTCCAGCTCCTTTCGCGCCAGTAGGGAGGAGTCACCAATGATAGCGCCTATACAGTGATTTTATTCAGGTTAATTCCATCACCCATGGAGGATATGTACGGAAAAACCACTTACTGGAGCTATTTCATCTGTTTCCGAAAGCGGACGGACTGACACTCGATTTATTTATCCCTCCGTGTTCTACAGGTTTTACGAGTGTTGGTGGTGTGTGTGTTTGTGGGTGTGTATTTGCATTATTGTGGTTATTGATGATTATTCGATTATTGATGTAATTTATGCTGTGTATGATGATATGCATTAGTTCCATGCTTTTCTTCTTTAATAAAGTTTACACATTTATTAATGCGCTGTTCCCGACCCTTTTCATCCATAATTAAACTGGTTTTAGCTCTTCACTATAATCTCTATGTTTGATAAGAGAAAAGAGTGAGAGCAGGAGGTGCTTAGACAGTAAAAGTGAGTTGAGGCTTGGAGAGAGAGATCACTTTGATAAATCTTCTTCCAGGTTGTCTCAAGTCCATCTCCTATTTACACCTTTCTGTGTGTGTAATCTATAACTCTGTCAGTCCACTATCCCTTGTCGATTTTCACTACTTTTGTCCAACTCGACAAATACTCTACACTTTACTCAACCACGACATAAACTATGCGAGGAGATTTTGTTCCCAAAAGTTACTTTGGGGTAAGTGTAAACATTTATTTTACAAATATGAACTTGACATGTTTTTCTTGCTAAGTGGTTATATGTGAAGCTGGCAACCTTAACATATGAACATAGTATATTCATAAACCACTACAGCAAGCGCTGGCGATTGTTTCTTTTTTGCTAGTCGTACAGAAAATCGACAGCAGAGGTAACCCCAGTCTCCGACTGGAGTAATGATTCTTCTTCTTTCGTTCGCTTGAAATATATTGTCTATATCTGCAATGTTGTTTCTTGTATAAACTTACTGTCTTTTGTAGTTCATACAGAGGTCCGTATAGTTTTGCTTCCAGTGTTGTTTCTCTGGGCCAGTGGGTTTGCCTCAATATATCATATTCGGGGCAATCTTGAAGTACGTGCATCGCAGTCTGGGGTGCCTGTCCACATGTACACATGGCTGAATTGCCAATCTTGAATCTTGTATACATGTGGCTGCGGAGTCGATTGTGTCGTGTTCTGAGGCGCAGAATGACAATTTGTTCTGATCTGTTCATAGCTTGGTAGTCATCCTGCTTTGGTATTGGTGGCTTTCTGATTGATTTGATCATCTTTTTCTTTTGATGGTACGTAACTGGTATATCTGGTTGCTCGTCTGCAGCACCGTCTTTAGCCAGTCGGTCTGCACTCTCGTTTTCTAGTATTCCACAATGTGGAGTAGTGATGAGTGATGATTACATCCCGTGTGCATCAAGTGTATCATAACATTTTGTGACATATATGTACCTTGTTAATTGTAACCCATGCAAATCATTATTCGCGCTGTCCAAGCACATATTTTCCTAGTTTAATAGCTAGAAGAATATTGGTAATTTTTAATCATCTTCCCTGAGCTACGCTGAGTACTCAGGAATTTGGTTCTTCTGAGAGATTAACATTGGTGGGTGCACAACGTGAAAGCAACGTATGTGCAAGACTAGGAGCCACGCTGGTGTTATGGTTACCACGTTGCGCTGGCGATCAGGTGGTTAAGGTTCAAGCTCGGGCGTCGGCATTTGAAGGAGTATCACCGACAAGGATTTTGACTGAATAACCTGAACGGCTCCTGAGATAAACCCTCTGTGGATGGGAAAGAGCGAAGCTCCTGACTGGGTTTAAAGGAAAGTCCACAGGTTCCCCAGCCTCGAAATGACATGTCATTGGGCCGAAGGGCTGAAAGCCCAAGTGCCGCTGGTTAAGAAAAAAAAATGAGCAAGACTCTTATTTTATACATGTGTATACATTTAGAGATATATTTACATCAATAGAGCTTCTTCTTGTCAAAGGGAATTTCGCTGGAATTATATCAGTTGGTTCTTGAACGGGCTAAAATCATTGCTTAATTCTTCACAAAAGGCAACGGAGAGATATAAGTTAACAATTGCTCTGCCCTATGTATTTCTTTTTCTTTGTCTTTTGTCCTCGTAAGACGAATCACCTTTTTTCGAATTTTTTTCAAACCCACCCTATGTACAACCTGACTTCTGAATTATCTTATGGCAACTACCTTGAAATAGAAGCGTCATTACCCTTCTATCTACATCTCTACCAAGAGCAATCTTGTACGAAGGGTACGACCCACTTTACATACTCTTGAGTTTTGGCCACTGTTGCAAAGCAGGGGAGGCAATCCGTGACACCAAGTCACCACTGTAGTTAGTCCCGCAGGAAGCCTACACCAAGTCACCACTGTAGTAATTCCCACATTAAGCCAGCACCATGTCACCACTGTAGTTAGTCGCGCAGGAAGCCTGTTCCAAGACACCACTGTAGTAATTCCCACAGGAAGCCAGCACCATGTCACCACTGTAGTTAGTCCCGCAGGAAGCCTGTTCCAAGTCACCACTGTACTAATTCCCGCAGGAAGCCTGCACCAAGTCACCACTGTAGTTAGTCCCGCAGGAAGCCTGCACCAAGTCACCACTGTAGTTAGTCCCGCAGGAAGCCTGCACCAAGTCACCACTGTAGTTAGTCCTGCAGGAAGCCTGCACCAAGTCACCACTGTAGTTAGTCCCACAGGAAACCTTCACGAAACAGTTACGTGCTCTCATAGCAACGGTTCATGTAGTGATTTGTTTTACAAGAGGAGGTTGCTATTCTCATTCATAACCTTGTATTAGGCGCATTGAACGACATGGATGAATGTACAATAGTCCTATTTCTTTCTTGGTCTCTTCAAAGACCCCCGGGAAATATACCACATCCTCTCTAGATAATTAGACACGTGATTGTACAGGGTGACTGACAAGTTACGTGCTACTTTTAAATTTGTATGTCTACATTTATCCACTTACTTTATACGAAACAAACGTCACAACACAGAGAATTACCTGTTATTTGATTAAATAAAGTGATGTGTTACATGTTGATGTCAGATCTGATTTTTTTATATCTTATTTAATTTTTGATTTTCTCGTAAATAATATTGTAAAACTACAGCGCCGCGAGGAAATCAGGCACCTGACGTCAAAGCGGACAATAATTTTTAGTTTCTCTTGTTACATTGACTTTATTAGCCATTTTAGAATTTAGTTTATTTTGTTTTGTTTTTGGTAAAAAAAAAAGTTAGAACGTATTTGTCAAATGTAAAATTGCCTTAATTGCTCCTTGTTTTGATATATGTCTCATGTTTATTAAGTAAGTTTAAGTGCTGATAATAACATTTGGAAAAGAAGAGATCCACTTGTCAATCACTCTGTAGAAATATTATATCTTATACTGATCATCTGATCGTCCTTGACATTTTATGGCAGCAGTCCCGCTTGGATCATGGCTCTCAAGTGGTATCTTTCTTTTGACTATCAGGCCTCCGATTCGAACTGAACGCATTTCGTTAAGGGGCATCAATATCATGGCTATTTCCACCTGATGTTGTAAGAACATCTTTTCGCATAAACTTAGGGAGCATCTCTTCATCTCCGTCCTCCCATAATCCTAGACTTTACTCTTCACGTATCTCTTGCGCACATCTTCAAACTTCAGCTGGGGTTGCCTTTTTGTTTTGGCATGGGCGCAGTCTTGGGATCAACATTAAATGTAATCCTGTTGAGTGCTATTTAGCACTTTCTTACAACTCATGTACAACAAGCAGGTAAAGTCGCTGACTTATCTAACTTTCTGTATTCCCTACACAGCCAGATCTTGACCTTGAGAAACAATTATGAGTGTAATGTAAAGGACGTAATTTTTATTATCAAGGGACGCAATGTGTATGGAAAGGAAAGTCATAACTTTAAAAGCATTAAGTAGTTATCGATTAAAAATATTTCCAAAACCGTTTGTAACAAAGATAGTAATTACAAACAACTTCAAATTCCATAGAGAATATTTTTGGAAATTGTTATTATTATGGAAACTTGCATTTATATTTCGCAACGGATAAATAAATGTACACTAGGCTAAATCCACGTCTGTAAATATATATGGCACAAAGTTTCTTTCAATGCAGAACTATCCGCTATAGTCCTGAACTTGTATTTTTGACCGGCACATAGTGCTGCCTAAACTAAAGTTGTGATGATGTGTTTGTCAATTTCCCTTGTGAGCTCAATCACGATCATAAGTCCTTACGAAACGCATTCACCGCACATTAATATATGATGTAACACAAGAAGAATTCATATTGCATAGTGGCATGTATGGACAGTACAATATACCGAGTCCAACACAAATATAACAATCTCTCAACCCACACATTCAGTCTCATTATAAGGCTCTGAAACGTAGATATAAACAAAGATGTTATAATCCGCAGTTGTTGAATCACACGTAACCGTACGTTTCCGTTGATAAGCCGTCCAATTCGCTTTCACTGTGTAACGTTACAGCCAAACCATAAATTCTTATGTCGAATCCGAAACCGTTATCACGGTAAATTTTTGTTTACTGTTTAAACAATATCAGTTCTGATAATACTCTTCAGCTTTACAAAAACAGTCTGTGACGTGAGAGACTTGAGTCTATCACGGATTGCCTCCTCTGCTTTGCAGTAGTGGTCCAACAGTGGCCAATACTCAAGAGTATCTAAATAGGTCGTCAAAAATGTCTACTTTTGCACAAGATTACTCTTGGCAGAGATGTAGATAGAAGAGTAATGACGTTTCTACCTTAAAGTGCGTTTCACAAGATAATTCAGAAGTCAAGAACAATGCTGCTTAGCGCTGAGCATTTGTTAAGTTATATCTGTCCGTCGCCTTTTGCAAAGGATTAAGCAATCGTTTTTAGCCTGTCCAAGCCCCCAGCTGAGTTAATTCAGCGAATTTCCTCTTAAAATTGTATACGTCTGTTTAGAGGTCAATATATATATATATATGTCACAGGATGATGATGATATCAGTGTAATGTAGATGTCACATGATGATGATGTTGTCACTATAATACAGACATCGAGCATATATCGTGATGATGATGATGATTTCACGGTAATACAATTATCAAGCATATATTACATTGAGGATGATGATGATTACGCTGATGATGATGATGATTATGGTCAGCGGGTGTGTGTGTAAGCAAATGATAAAGTGAGAGAGGTTGTTTGCGTGAACAGTAAATGACGTCGGCCTATGTGTATGTTAAGTGCGAATGAAAAGCGGTCAGTCGGGGTTTTGCGTGAGTGTGTCTCGTGCGAGACGGTGGGTCAAAACACGGGAGAACAGTGCAGTGTGCGAGGTGGTCAGTTGTTGACTGAAATGAAGGCTGGAAGGTTGCGTGTAGAGCGGAAAAAGATGGCTAGTTGTGATCGCTGAATCTTGTTGGTTAATTCTAGGAAGAATTATGAATTATTACCTTGGATATTTGGATTTCATATCATATTTGTGTTTCATGACATTTCCGTAATACAGTGTTCAGTTTGGGACTAAATTGCGGTGTTGATTGGTTTACTCAGGAATGAATGTGTCAATTATGGTGTAAAAAGATAGTAAGCACCTTTGAGGATTAATTACTGCGACAACATGCATCCCCTCAGCATGTGTCATTTGGGGGCTCTTTGAGGGAAAGTGTACCCGCCAGAAGAATCTAGCCATCTGTGCCAAAATTATTAAGCCATTTTACAATCCAAGGTTGCCAGTCATGAAATATCTACTCATATTCCTGAAAATTTCGCTCACGTAAGTTGGCGTGTTCACAGAACACTGAATTTCAAAGACTGGGCCGTGTTCAGCCTAATATCGATTTAAATTACTGGTTTCACGCAACTCGTAATGTTCAAGACATTTGCATGTAAGACCATAATGCATTGCCACTAGTGTCGGTTACCAACGCTTGAGTTTGTGTCGAACGGAGGTAGCTACACTCTGTTTCAAGAATTTGCTTGATTGACATTCATCAGCGCTTGAGTGGTGGCTAGTTGCACAGCTGCACGCTGTTTCCGAGGACTTACATACGGTTATATATCCATTGTTATCGTCTTGTTTGTGGTCCTTACTGACGTACTATTTGCCATAGTGTCAGGACTACCATCAGTGATATGTACAACAGATTTCAAAATTGAAAATCTACCCGCTTGCCGCATCTTGTGACCATAATCATTCTGAATTCCAGAAGATCTACGCTGCTTGCCGCATCTTGTGCAGTATCAAGGAACATTTATAAGGAATATTTTTCAAGACATCCTTACGGTAGAGTCTACGACGCTTACCGCATCCTGTGAAGTGGAACTGATTATTTGAAAACTAAGACATCATTACAGCAAGAGGACTCATCAATACAGCTCACTGCCTCCTCCCTTGTGCATGGATACTTATACACAGTGGAATCTACACCACGTACTAAGCAAGGCACCATACAGTGGCAGGCTGCTAAACAGATAAGTCATTTTTGTGCTATCATTGCTCTTGTTCGTGCGTACTACACTGTTGGCATTCCTGTCTTTACCTCATCTGTTGCTTGTTGTTATTGTGTGTGACTTACGTGTTTGCTTAAATTATGTTTAGATTCAATGTTTAGTCTTCTTTATAGAGGAACTAAGGTTGAGTTAACCTATTAGGATTTTGTTAAAATTAATCCCTTGAGGGGCCACATCTGTGTTGGATCGGATGATATGGAGCGCCATGAGTGATTTCTTTGAACATAATACACATTAGTTGTGTGGGTTTAGTTCGTAGAAAGCGTTACAATCGTATAAAGACTCTTTCTTGTCCAGTTTACATGTTGTATTCTTCAGTTATTTTTCTTACTATCATTGTACATAAGTTCTTTTTTTTAGTCCCATTGTGGTTGGTCGTCTGTCAGGTTTGGTGTTGTAAATAAATCTGTATTTTCTATTTATTTTTTTCCCTCTTTTTCTGTACGTTATTATCCACTACCAGCCTGCTAGTTTTCGTTGTCCGTATTGAAGCGTCTGTTTTCTTCATCCATCAACTGTGTCATGATATCGAATATTTCTCTGTATAGTTAGTAATTCGTATACATACTGCCGTTTGCAGAGCAGTTTACTTTGTATAAATATAGATATTTTTTTTCTGGTTTGGGTAACCTCAATTTTAGTCGAAGACAAGATGGCAAGTCTCAAAGACTTTATTGATATGGGAAAACAGTTAGACAAAACAGGCCTTGAACTGGAAACATGGGCAATGGAACAGTTCAAAGAGGCAGAAATAAAGCGAAAACAGGACGAGGAACGAAAAGAAAGATATGATGAAAGACTGTTAAAGAAAATGGAATTTGAAGCAACTACCAAACAAAGGGAAGTTGAGGCGAAACAAAGAGAAGTTGAGGAAACTACCAAACAAAAAGAAGTCGAAGCAACTACCAAACAAATGGAAATTGAAAAGGAAAAGGCCATTGCTTTAAAGAAGTTAGAATTAGATGCTTCTAGTCATGAGTCCTCTGGTAGAGAGTCCTCAGAAAAGGAACCATTCCAGGCATATAAATTAAAACTACCAAATTTTACGGACTCCTTTGACTTGATCGATGTGTACTTAGAACGCTTTGAAGGGAAGATGATATCATTAAAGATAAAGAAAGAACGATGGAGTTCCATGTTATGCGACCTGCTCACTGGCCAGGCGTTACAAACTTTTTTTTTATAACCTGTAGATGACCGGCTCAACTATGATATTGTGAAAGAAGCATTGCTTCGCAAATACTGTCTGACTTCACATGGTTATTCTATGCGTTTTAAAAACGAGAAACCCAGTAAAGATCAGGATTTTGGCGACTTTATTGCTAACATAAAACTAGCATTTACACGCTGGATAGATCTATCTGGGATCAGTAAAGATTTTGAAGGCCTCAAAGATCTCATCTTGAGAGATAAAGTCCTCTCGGCCTGTAGTTCGGACTTAGTTGCGTTCTTTCAAGAACGTGACCCAAAGAATCTTGAAACCATGTTAGAGCTAGGAAGGCAGTATATGACTGCCCATCCTGGGAGGTCAGTACATAAACAGGTGGAACCTGATAATTTTCCGGTATGTTCTGCAAGGGAATTAAACAATGCACCATATCGTAGACCGCGATTTGATAATGTGAATAGACAATACGACAGGAGGTCGAGATTTGATAGGACATTTAACCACGATTCCAAGCCGCGTTATTCCCCGCCCAAGCGTTTTCCTCAGCGCAGGTCAGATAGCTCTAAATTGGGGTGTCGTAGCTGCGGTTCCTGGCGCCACGCATCCAAATTTTGTGACAAATCAGGTCCAAGCCCTACTAACACACCACCATCCAGCCCAAAGGGAAGTCCTAGGAAGAACTACCTTCGTGAAGCTCACTGTTACCTGTGTAATGCGACGCCCCATCGAGGCCAGCTCCTTGACGTGGAGATGGGGCTCAAGTACAGCCATCAGCGGCTGAAAAACCAAGACTGGCCAGGCCCTCCTACACTCGAGCAAGACCACAGTCTGCCCTAGCAAGTCAAGGTGCTGAAGACGGAGGCAACCAGCCAAGAGGCGCACCACAGCAATCAGGATGCCACGCACATGCGCTATGGAAGTATGCCTATATCTGCAAAACGTTATGGCACTCGCCCTGTGACGGACACCCATGCAGGCGCAGTGCCGGGCCCTCTGCCTCGGAGGGCCCAACCCCTACTACTGGGGGTCCTTCTCAATTGCCCCGTGGAGCCAGGAGGCATGAGAATAGAGCTACTGGCCAAGCAAAGAAAAGACCATTTAAAATAATGCACTGGAATGCTGAAGGCGTCAATAGTAAAAAAGACGGCTACAGCAAAAAATTAGAGCTCGAAAATATCTTGAATAACTACAAAAGACAGTGAAGTTTATACAAGAAACAACATTGCAGATATAGACAATATAGTTCAAGCGAACGAAAGAAGAAGAAGAAGAAGAAGTAATGCGACGGATCATTTCCAAAAAGAATGTCCGACCAGGAAAACAGAGCATGCAAACGCTACATCGGTATTGGAAACATTTAACAGTGAAGATTGTCAAGGTTGTAAGCCTTTATTCGAACCTAACGATAAGCCAATACTGATCTGTGGACATACTTTGCCTGTGTTGTCATCGATTGAGGAAGGTGGCACTTTGACTTTACACCAAGGTTTGGTAGCCGGTAAATTAGTAAGTGTGCTACGAGACACTGGATGCACGACGATTGGAGTGAGACGTTCATGCATTGACGAGTCGTGCCTCGTCGGGAAAACTGCCAGATGCGTTACCTTTGGAGGCAGAGTAGAGTACTACCCTCTAGCGATTATCGAAATAGATATCCCTTTCATATCAGGTAAAGTTCGCGCGTGCGTCCTTGACTCACCCATCGCAGATTTAATTATAGGCAATTTACCGAAAGTGCAGAACTGCACACAGCAGGATATAGATGACTGGAATCAGCAACACTCACTTGTAGCAAACGCAGTCACTACTAGGGCACAGGAAAAAACTGAGGATCAGCAGGTGGATAATGATCCGGTACTATTACTTGATAATAATGCTGCTAACCCAAACAAAGATCCCAAGGATCGTTGTACGTCTTTTATAGAACAGCAGCATGCTGACGTATCTCTAAGACCTTTGTTCGATTTTGCTGAAAAGGCGGATATTAAACACACTAAAACAGCTAAATATTGGTTTCAATTAAAGAATGAAATACTAACCAGATGTTTTGCCAAAAATCATTCTCTGGTGCGGCAAATTGTCTTGCCCAGTTCACTTAGGACTATGGTGCTGAAAACCGCACATGACTGCCCGTTCGCAGGCCACATGGGAATAGCTAGAACCAAAAATAGGGTGTTATCACAGTTCTATTGGCCAGGTTATAATAAAGTTATTCGGGCATATTGTCGTTCGTGCGTGGTGTGCCAAAGTACTTTTCCCAAAGGCAGGGTCCTAAAAGCACCGTTGCAGGTTACGGACATATCTAGTAGACCATTTAAGAAACTAACAATAGATATTGTAGGTCCCCTTCCCATAATGTCTGCCAGAGGACATCGCTACATTCTTACTGTGGTAGATCTTTGCTCTAGATGGCCCGAGGCTGTCCCTATGACAGTAATTACTTCCGCGGCCGTAATAGAAGCTCTCCAAATGTTATTCAGTAGGTTCGGGTTTCCGGATGAAATATTGTCCGATAGCGGAACACAGTTTACATCAGAGGTGATGAAAGAGGTATGCAAAATGCTAAATATTAAACAATCATTCACAACTCCGTATCATCCACAAACAAATGGCACGTGCGAGCGTTTCAACGGATCGTTGAAGCATATGCTAGGAAAGGTGACAACAGAGTCACCCACAGGGTGGGTCATATACTTACCAGCCGTGCTTTTTGCTTATAGAGAAGCACCGCAGGAAAGTACGGGGTTCTCGCCATTCGAACTTATATATGGAGCTAATCCTCGTGGCCCCATGAGTCTGTTGAAGGATTTGTTCATCGGTAAATACCCCAATGAGGAAGTCAAATCTTCATACGAATTAGTTGTCAATCTGCGAGAGCGCATCGTGAGATCATGTCAGATTGCAAGTGACTCATTGAGTGGAGCGGGTGCTAGATATCGTGCTTATGCTAACCGTAATAGTAAACTATTGGCTCTTCAACCTGGAGATAAGGTGTGGCTCTTGCTCCCCACCGATAGAAATCATTTGCTTATCTCATGGCAGGGTCCATTTTCGGTAATTCAAGCAGTTACAGACGTCGATTATATGATTGAAGTGAAGGGGAAGAAAAAATATTCCATGTCAACATGTTAAGACCCCACTATGAACGCCCTGATTCCCTCCAGCACATTGCGGAAGCCGTTCTAAGTGATACGCAGGAAATTACTTGTTCTGCTGTGATAGCAGAAAAAGGCTGCGATGGGGAGGATATCCATCTCCAGTAGTCTCTTCTCCCCTTACAACAGTCAGAGTCATGGAAGAATGTAGAAATAGGCAACTCCGTTCCTCTCGATCAACAACGGCAACTTCAAGCATTACTTCAAGACTATGCTGATGTCTTCTTCTTCTTCTTCCGTCTTTAGCAACCGACCGTCAAAGCAGTCAGTGGCCATTACGCCTAGTGGCGTCTTAGGGCAACAGCAGATAGGTTTTCTTTGCCACTGTTTCCCATCACGCCTATTGGCGTCTTTAGGACAATGGCAAATCAATCCATCTGCTGTTGTTTCCGTAATCGAAGTGACTGGCAAACGGGTGATCAGTATGCTGATGTGCTGACGGATAAACCAGGCAGGACAACACTGATAAGTCACGACATCAACTTGTTAGATGAGCGCCCCATCAGACTGAAACCATACCCGCTACCTCTCCAATATAAGGCGGCAGTGGAGAGAGAGATAGACGAAATGCTCCACTTGGGGATTATTGAACCTTCTGAGTCCCCATATGCATTTCCGTTAGTGATTGTTAGAAAGAAAGACAACTCGTTACGGATATGTATTGACTTTAGACGCCTAAATGCTATTACAATCACAGACGCAGAACCTATACCAAATCAGGATGACCTGTTAGCACAAATGTCACAAGCTCATTTCTTTAGTAAGTTCGACCTGACTAAAGGCTACTGGCAAGTTCCTCTGACGGAATCGGCAAAACCTCTGACAGCTTTTGTCACGCCAAAAGGTCTGTTCCAGTGGAACTATATGTGCTTTG
Source organism: Oreohelix idahoensis (assembly GCA_024509875.1). NCBI lineage: Eukaryota > Metazoa > Mollusca > Gastropoda > Stylommatophora > Oreohelicidae > Oreohelix > Oreohelix idahoensis. The sequence goes on along the minus strand of JAMPIV010010078.1, from coordinate 9,260 downwards.
GGCTTGTTAACGCCCCAGCGACATTCGTGCGTATGATGAGAAAGCTACTCGGCGACCGGTCTGATGTAGTCACTTACTTGGATGATATTTGCCTCTTCAGCGATACTTGGGAGGAGCATGTCGGTGGACTGGCATCGCTTCTGGCATGTCTTAGACTGCATAATCTAACAGCTAGACCCACAAAAGTCAAAATCGGGTTCCACGAACTTGGGTTTCTAGGATATAGAGTAGGTGGGGGAATGCTCAAACCAGAAAACGCTACTGTAACGAAAATTATGAATCTCCAACCTCCTACTAGCAAAAAACAAGTACGCAGTCTCTTGGGGTTGATCAATTTTTACCATAGATTCATTCCCCAGTTCTCGTCATTGTCTTCCACTCTCTCCTCATTAACGCGTAAAGGGATGCCTAATAGAGTGGTATGGACGGATGAGTGCGATGTTGAATTAAAAATGATAAAATGTATTTTTTCCAAACAACCAATTTTGATGCTACCTGACGTACATCTTCCATTTGTCCTCAGGACAGATGCGTCCTCTGTGGGCATAGGAGGATGCCTAATGCAAGAACACCAAAACACTCTGCATCCGGTCTTATATACAAGTCGGAAATTATTACCAGCAGAGACCAGATATGCTACCATCGAGAGAGAATGCCTAGCCATTATATGGTGTGTTGCGAAGCTTTCCAAGTATCTGTTGGGAGCTCATTTTTTTCTTAACACAGATCATAAACCTTTAGCATAAATGAAGACTGCAAAATCACCAAACAGCCGGTTAACAAGATGGTACCTACTGTTACAACAATATGACTTTTCCGTAATACCTCTTGAGGGAAAATCCAATGTGTTGGCAGATGCTTTATCCCGGCTATAGCTGATAATATGTTCATATATTGATTTTTCATGAAACAATTTTTGATGATATCATGTTATGCTAATTTACCTGTAATTAGATGTAATCCACTCGTTTATTGTTCCAGACATTTGTCTTACTCTATGAGAAAACTGTGTTTTCTTCTGGAGAAGGGGGTAGATGTCACAGGATGATGATGATATCAGTGTAATGTAGATGTCACATGATGATGATGTTGTCACTATAATACAGACATCGAGCATATATCGTGATGATGATGATGATTTCACGGTAATACAATTATCAAGCATATATTACATTGAGGATGATGATGATTACGCTGATGATGATGATGATTATGGTCAGTGGGTGTGTGTGTAAGCAAATGATAAAGTGAGAGAGGTTGTTTGCGTGAACAGTAAATGACGTCGGCCTGTGTGTATGTTAAGTGCGAATGAAAAGCGGTCAGTCGGGGTTTTGCGTGAGTGTGTCTCGTGCGAGACGGTGGGTCAAAACACGGGAGAACAGTGCAGTGTGCGAGGTGGTCAGTTGTTGACTGAAATGAAGGCTGGAAGGTTGCGTGTAGAGCGGAAAAAGATGGCTAGTTGTGATCGCTGAATATTGTTGGTTAATTCTAGGAAGAATTATGAATTATTACCTTGGATATTTGGATTTCATATCATATTTGTGTTTCATGACATTTCCGTAATACAGTGTTCAGTTTGGGACTAAATTGCGGTGTTGATTGGTTTACTCAGGAATGAATGGGTCAATTATGGTGTAAAAAGATAGTAAGCACCTTTGAGGATTAATTACTGCGACAACATGCATCCCCTACAGCATGTGTCAATATATATATATATATATATCATGAAGCACATTAAAAACGCACCACCTGTATAATCCAGGAACAGAGTGTGAAATGTAAATATAAGTGTTTACAAGTTTACATATTTGGAATCTTTATTCATTTTCCTATGAATCAAGCTGGTCATTAATTTGTACATTTGATTGTTATGAAATTCATTGCATTCTGTGCAGGCAAGGGAGAAAACCAAAAATGCAACCAATAAAAAAATTCCTTTACACTATCCTTAGTATCTGGTATGTCCACCGTGTGCTTGCAAACAAGCTTGGCAGCGGCTCCGCATCATGGAAAGCACAAGTCTCTGAAGGAAATTCCGGGGAATCAAGTCCCATTCACGTGTAAGAGCAGCTTCGAGCTGTTGCAGATTAGCTGGAGAACCTTGCCTGTAGACTTTGCGTCCAAGCTCGTCCCACAGATGTTCTATAGGAAATATGTCTGGTGATAGGGCAGGCCAATCAATCGTCACAATGTTCTGCTGCTGTAGATATTGCTACGTAATGCATGCGGTGTGCGCACGTGCGTTATCCCGCTGGAGAAGCTGCAAGTCTGGATAATTTGTGAACGCAGGAGCAACCAATGCATCCAGAACCTCATCTCGATATGTCACAGCCTTAACATTTCCACGGAAGACGTGAAGAGGCAAGCGATGGTGAAAACTGAATCCTCCCCAAATGTGAATACTGCCACCTCCAAATCGGTTGTGCTGACGAACACAGCAATCTGCAAAGCGCTCTCTACACCGTCTCCAAATCCGCATACGTCCATCAGCAAAGGATATGTTGAATCTGCTCTCGTCTGTGAATAGAACAGCATTCCACTGCAGTCTAGTTCATCTGACATGTTGCTCTGCCCATTGCAGGCGCTGCTGACGATGTCTGTGAGTCAAGTTTGGCCCAATATAACGTCATCTTGCAGTAAGACCTGTATCTCTCAGTCGTCGTATGACTGTCATTCGAGAGACTTGCCCACGTCTACCCACTATTGCTCTTGCTGTTTGACTTGCCGGGAGAGAGCGATTCCTTAGGTGACTCAGCACAATATGACGATCTTGCGCAGGGGTAGTAACTCGTAGTTGGCCACTGTGATGCTGTACTGTAATTCTGTCTTTCAACCGGCCCAATTCTGTTTTTCCGTTTTTGAGTTTTCACCACTCTTCAACTTTTTGTAACTATAGGGGTTTGCCATGTTTCTTTTCATTTGAGTATATCGTAATTGGTCATTTTCGGTAGGGATTTAATGGGGTCGTTTTACGATGGTAGGTTTATTTTTCACTCGGCCAGTTTTTTCTCTTATAGATTTTTCCACGATCACGGGGATTTCGTTGTTTACGAAATAATCGCCATTTCCGGCACGCGGTATGACGAGTCCGGAAGCACGCGGCCGTCACAGGACGTGACGCAATTTTTAGACACGTGGTTTTCGCGTTGTTTTCAAATCGATTTGCGTAGGTCGCTAGTTTATTTTTCTAGCGTTTCCATTGGCCCGAGCGGATAACTTAGCCGATGCGTAGGCGATACGCGGGAGTGGTTCCCTGGGTGTATAAATAGCCAGTTAGAACTGTGGACAATTCTCTTGAAGAAATATTGCCGCCGGTCGACGTCGATTTATCGTTCTCCACTGTGGGAAAAACCAGCGATGAATTGGTATGTAGAATTTTATTAATCGTTTTACTTATTAGTGGGTGTTTAAGAAATTCGCCCGTAAGTGAAGCTCGTCGGCGACATTAACTTAAAGTTTTAAACGCCAGCGCCATCCATTACTTTCTTTGTAGAACGATGTAAATGTAAAAAGTGTGTATAATTCTTTCTGGCATTTTGGCAGTAGATAGGAGTAGATAGGACAAGCATGGGAAACAAAGAGCCAGGGATCCAGACCTCCAGGACGACCCAGAGTCTGCTGGGAGGACAGCATTAGACAATCTTTGAAGGACCGAGGACTAGAATGGAACCAGGCCAGGAAGAAGACAGCTGATAGAATGGTCTGGCGCTCTCTTCCAAACCTCTACACCTCACGGTAGAAGGGGAACGACTAAGTAAGTAAGATAGGAGTGTGTGAAGTTGTGAGAAACACGTGTGCCCATATTTGTAGAATGTTATGTAAAACCACCATTTATTTCTGTGTATTTACTAATGTAATTTTATAGGGAAATCCCTGGTGTGTTCGTTAATTTTACTGAGCCTTAAATGTGAGAAATAGTGTCGGAGGGTTCAGATTTACGTTGTAAGTGAATTATACTGCTTAGGGGAGGAAACTATTCCTATAGCGAGATTTAATTTAATTTTGGAGCAAGCCGGGAAACCTCAATGGGTAATGTTAAAAAGGGAGACCCCGGAATTTCGGACAAAAGAAGTTACTGAGTTGAAAATGTTGACACGTGGGTAGCCATGTGTGACGGCCAAGTGGCCCGCCAGACAGGTTTTGTTTATTTGGCTGGCGGATTTTAGTTGAGAGAGAGAGAGAGAGGAGGAGGGTGATTTAAGTGCTACGTGGGTAGAAATATTTTATGTATTGTTATGCAGAACGAGAGAGGAGGAGGGAGATTTAAGTTTAACGTGGGTAGAAATATTTTATGTATTGTTATGCAGAACGAGAGACAGAGAGAGAGAAGGAGGGAGATTAAGTGCCATGTGGGTAATATTATTTTTTTTTGTATTGTTGTACATGACGAGTGGAGTATTGAGTAAGAGGAATTAGGTTAGAGATGCGTTATGTTAGAGTGGTGTACATTAGACGCATTTCCTTTTAATTTCAGCGGGTAACGGCAGAATAGTGGGGGAGCGGAAATTTGCCCATGTGCAAAATTACCCACGACAACAAGACATATCTTAAGAGGTCAGAGGACTCGAGTTATCGTCAGAAGCACAACGAAAATAACCTACGGTCTCTTGCAGTAAAGTGCCAATGCTTTAGCGGGAACGAGGTTTATTTATCGTACAGCCATATCTTATCGCCATTATAGACTCCAGCAACGGCAAGTGGCCCGGGAGATTGGTGTAATCTTAAACAGCCAGAAATCACGGCTGTGGTTTTCCTCTAGAGCCGGAGCGGGTTGAAAGGGGAACTTATAGAAGCCAGTCAGCAGCAGAGTAGTTCCTACAGTTTATCAAGCACCTCAGACTTGATACCTGAACAGCATCGTCATCACCAAATTCAGGAACAGGTGACAAGGTTACCATACCTAGGTCCTGAAGGTAACGAGAGAAGAGCGTAACGGAGACGCCGCATCATCAGTCGTCAAGTGTTAGAGAGACACTGAGACCAAGAGAGAGAGAGATAGAGAGAGAGAGAAGGAGGGAGAAAATAGACAGGACCAGTAGGGTCTGTTCAGTGTCCACTCGAAGGATAGACACTGAGCCTTTGGGTTACTCCAAGTCTATTATTTTAGCATCGCCAGTGGTGTTAGTTAGCGGCGCATATCAAGATGGAAGCTGTGTAGATGTTTTCGTTGAGGAAGAGTCAACCGGACTGAGACAGTAGAATCTTATTTGTATTAGAGAGTGGAGGCTAAAGTGGACAGCCCCCACAATAGTAGAGTTATTTAATCACTAATCATTTTATTGTTCCTCAGCAGGGTGACAGAAAGAGTGAATGTGATTTGGGTTTTTTTTTTCTAGTGTCTATCTTATCTAATTGGTACATTGTTTACAGGCCGTGCAACAGTGCACGCTATAGACTGACTTGATGACGTATGATGCCATTTTATGTTTTTCTTGTATGTAAATAAATATATACATATATTATTTACTGGATCAGCTTCTATTCTATACTATACCTACATGTGGTCCGTATAGTGGTGTCTGTGGTCGTTTTATACATCTTATCTCCTTGTGTTTAAAGGTAGCTAGAGGGAGTGAGATTATAACTTTTTCTGAAGTCACGAAGCGCCAAGGGGAGAGTCAACTCCTGGTTCTATCCCTTGAGTCAATAGTCTCATCTGTCCACAGGCATGTCATTTTTCATCAGAATTCTATCTTCTCAGACTTTCTCATACTAGGGTCTTGTTTTCATTCAGGCAAACTCTATAAACTTAAATCCACTTCGTGACAGCCACTCCGAAGTCTATCCCGGCACTGCCAGTGGTTCCGTAACGTTCATTGAGACGTACAATAGTGCTGTGGTGGCAATTCATCCTTCTGGCAATGTCCCGCGAGATCATTCCGGTCTCCAACATACCAATGGCTCGTTGGTGGTCGTTTTCAGATAGTCGTAGAATTTCAAGCACATGTACTGGGTGTTTTGTCTCAACGGCCTTTTTATACCGAGTAAACTGCCACAACGCGTACACATTTTCAGGGTCTTAGCTGTTGGGAATCGTGTTGCACGTGTAACTTTCATTGTTTTCATGTAGTCTGTACACCAACCCGTGGGTTGAATCATACACTTTCCATTCCAGCAGCCATTCGCTCACTACCTCATGACAAACACGGGAAAAATCCGTTCCCACACTCTTTTTTCCAGCTTCTCGGCATCATTATATATAATAGTGGTGCGTTTTTAATGTGCTTCAGTATATATATATATATATATATATATATATATATATATATATATATATATATATATATATATATATATATATATATATAATTTGAATTTGAATAAAATGAGGATTACTATTATATATATATATATATATATATATATATATATATATATATATATATATATATATATATATATATATATATATATATATATATATATATATATATATAGATATATATATATATATATATATATATATATATATATATATATATATATATATAATAGTAATCCTCATACGTTTGCTTTCATACATGTAATAACTGGATAAAAACTATTGTTTAGTTTTAAAACAACAGGTAACAAATTTAATAATCAATTAATATTAACAGTTTAAAATAAAGGAAATGCTTGTGAATTTTATATTGGAATCAAATTTTCTCTTGGGAGCCGCGCTAGCGTAGTGGTTACCACACCGCTCTGGCGACCGGGTGATCCAGGATCAAACCCAGGCGACGGCATTTGAGGATTTTTCGTCGACCGGGATTTGGACTGGATTAACTCGAGACCTGGCGAGATCATTTGAAGGAGTGTCGTCGACCAGGGATTGGCGGCTCCTGAGCCGACCCAGCTCTAATGGGTACCTGCGAAATCGGCGAGTATCTGCCTGAATGGCGAGGGACACCTGTCTCTGTACAAGAAAAAAAAGGGATACTCACGTAAAATCACTGTCAGGTTAGACATTAATAATAACCTGAGATTTCGCCTCGAGTATTAGCGGGAGTACGAAAAAAAAAAAAAATTTTCTCTTCACGAAGATTTAGGATGAATATATAATTCAGAAAATTATCTCCGGTTGCTGATGCCTTTTTATAAGCACTTATTTGCAGCTGTTTTCCGTCAGTTCTTCGGTGGTGAGGGCTCTTCTCTACACAACTTGTCCGATTTAGGCGGTTGGTGTTGATTCCCTGCGTTTCACTCACGACTAGCTTCGTTCCACGAGCTTTCCAAAGACAAAATAGAAAACAAATGCCTCTGCTAAGTACACTTGGGGCTGCCAATTAGCAGGCGCATTCTCGCTGTCCATCCACCAATGTTAATCTCTCGGAAAAATTAAATTCCCGAGTACACATTGTAGCTCAGGGAAGATTATTAAAAATCACCAATATTCTTCCGGGTATTAAACTGGGAAAAATGTGTCTGGGCGGAGCAAATAATGAGTTGCCTGAGTTACAATTAACGAAGTGCATATTTCTCACAAAAAACTTTACTTTTTGAAATCACTTCAAGATCTGACAGAGCTGAGAAGTTATCCAGAGGGCCGACTCTTATAGTTAGAAGCCTTAACCTATAACACAACAAGATAACTGAGAAGAAGCCACAACTTAACGTTATTGTGAGCGATTTGTATAGATCGAAGCTTCAAACAGCCGCAGACTTGAGGGTACCGCTGTGTCTTGAGGGTTGTCTATAAGCTTACAAACTTTGTTAGTAAATTAATGTACATTTAAAATTAATGAATATTTAAAATTAATGTTATGCTTAACATAAATCCTCATGTCTTTATCTTGCCTTGTGCCTGAAGAAAGATGGCTTCCATCACTATATAACCTCAATTTTGGACAGCATTGGCACAGCTAGAAGTCCTTGTTAGGACTGACAAATGCTAGCAATGAAGGCTTACAGTTCCTTTTAGGGTCTTGCTTTTGGGTGCCGTGCTCAAAGAGTTCGTCATCTACTAATACAAAAAGTACTACTGCTACTACTACTACCACCATTACCACTACTACAACTACTATTTCTTCCACTACTATTAACACTACTACTACTAATACCATTACTACTTCCACGACTACCACTACTACCACTACTGCTACCACTACCACTATAACTACAACAACCACTACTACTACCACTACCACTACTACAACTACCACAAACATTTTTACTACTACTACCACAACTACTACCACTACTACTATCACTAAAACTACTACCAGTACCACTAGTACTACCACTTACACTTCTACTACCACGACTATCACTACAATTACCACTACTACTACCATTACTTCTACCACTTCTACTACCACTACTACTACCACTACAACTACTACTACCACTACTACTACTACTACTACTACTACTGCCACTACTACCACTGCTACTACCACTACTACTATTAATACTACTTCCACTACTACTATCACTACCACTACCACTACTACTCCCACCACTACTACCCACTACTACCATACTACCACTACCACTACTACCACTACAACACCTACTCCAGCTATTACTGTCCCTGCTACCACTACCAATAGTACTACCACTACAACAACTACAACTACCCTACCACTACAACACCTACTACAACAACTACCATTACCACTATCACTACCTTTACTACTACTACGACACTTACTACCACTATTATTACTAGTATTACCACTACTGCTACTACCACTACATAATTTACTACTTATACCACTACTTCTACTACTAACACTAAACAACAACTGCTACTGCTACTAAAACTACCACTACTATTACTTCTACTAAAACGTCTACAACAACTATTGCTACTGCTACTATTACCACTATTACTATTACCACTACAACATTTACTACTACTACTACCACTAAAACAACAACAACAACTACTACTACTACCACTCCGTCTACTACTACAACTATTACCACTATTACTACTACTACTATTACCACTACAACTTTTACTACTATTACCACTACTACAAGTACGACTACTTCAACTACTACCACTATTACTACTACTACTATTACCACTACAACAACTACTACCACTATTACTACTACAACTATTACCACTACAACAACTACTACTATTACCAATACTACTACTACTACTACCCCTACAACAACTACTACCACTATTACTACTGCTATTACCACTACCGCTACCACTACTACAACAACTACTACTAATACTGCTACTACTACCACTACAACTACTACTACTGTTACCAAAAACAACATAATAATTCAACATCAGATGTAATTGACAGATC
>JAMPIV010010077.1:0-120022 GCA_024509875.1 Oreohelix idahoensis | reverse complement strand
GTCTGCATAGATTTAAATGCATTTTGCTACCTAAACAATTATTACATAGAACGGTAGAAATAAATTCACAGTATAATTCTAGCTTTAAATGATCAAAATCGGCCCAGAATTAAGAAAGATAATGAATATTAAAAATTTAGCACATTGAACAGAAGGCAAAAATACGCCTCGGTTTTAGATTCCTAACACCGTTTTTGGCCCATGCTCTCCGAGACGGGGGAGCGGTAGTATATAAGTCCTTGAACTTGGCTGAATTGAGGCAACAACTTTTTAAAAAAGCAAGCTGAACAGAAGAGAGCGGTAAAAGTGTTACTGTCATATACTTTGCCACTGCATCTGCTTAGCAGACCTAGATGCCCATTAACAGCCTGTTACAGCTTGTGTGTATTGCCTGAGGGTTTTATCCTGCAACTACCAAAATTGTACGAGACATCAACCTCTGTGGGACTCTGTGGTGCGAAAGTTCTTGATGATCATAGAGCTAGTTACCAAGATTTCCCAGCCTGGAGCTTCAGATCTGGAGTGTTCAGTGCTGGAGAGGATTCACCTCAACATAGCAGATAAGTGGATAGGCAAATCCACTGGTCAGCCTATCCAGAGACTATATATAATAAATAAAATACAAATAACACAAACCTAGTGAGTGATGACTCATGATGGACATTATTAAAATGATTACTAACTCAACAGTCCAGCGAAAGTGATAAATATATAATTGATATTTGAAAGATAAATTTATCATATTGAACTATTTTGGAAATTGACATTCCATGTTTATTTATTTTATTTTGTAAAAACATTTGAATTCTTTATAAGTTACCTAACCGAAAAGATAAACGGTATAGGATCAACAAATTGTAAATATGTACAATCAGTCTTGCTTAATTATTTAAACTGAGTTAAAGTTCTAGTTGATATATAGTTACATATTTAATTAATTAATTAATCCCATAGCAGAGTCAATACAAATATAATAACCATTATTCAAGGGAGGATCTGGAGAGGTAGCCCATAGACATTCAGGAACAAACACTATCATCATACCTGAAGGTTTATACAGCTTGATCCTACCTTTGATTGTCGATACACCCTTGCTCTTTTCAGAGAAGGGGGTATTTCTTGTAAGACCAGTCTCTTATCATCTGGCACTATCCTGGTATCATCTGATACATCTTTTTGTCCAGGATATCTTACATCTTAATAACATCTGAACCTCTCGCGACACATAAACATTCCTCTATGTTACCATTTTATTATTTAAGCTACTTGATTTTAATTGTATACTTGTAGTCTTTAGTTTTCTAACTAATGATACCTCTCCATGATTGTTATTACCTATTTTCGTTCGATCATACTTTGTTCAACTGGAATCGAACTCTTTGGGATTTTATTTTTGTTGTTCTCTTGTTTTGTTGTTGAAGCTGACAGCTTTGTTTCTCATTCTTTAACACTGTCTTTTATTCTAATAGGAATTTTACTCTTTTTATTGACCAATTCAAATGGAATTTTCAATCAAATTTCTTTTTGTGTACATTCAACATTTTATTCGACTGGGTAATTGCAATAATCTTCCCCCCTTATCACTACTTTCGGATGTAATAACTAAAGTTGACTTCCTGATCTGTCTATTTCTTAAGTTTATTCCTTCCGGGTCTTCACTGGAAGTATTCTCCTGTGATGTGCACTTTTCGCTTTGGTCCGATACTTCCGTTTGTGTGCCGATGTCTTTCTTTGTTTCTGTTTGCGTTGCAACACTGACCATTCTTCTCTGCGTGTTGTCCTGTCTCTTGATTGTTGTCCTATCCTGAATGTTCCATGGCCTGTACTCATGACTTTCATATTGTGTTGTAAATTTTGGCTGGTAACATCTGTTCTTGGGGTTTCGCCATGATCACATTTCTTCTACGCCCATCCTCCAACCATTTTCAGTTCTTATCCGACACTTTTGTTGATTTCCTATGTTTATGTTGTTTATTTCTATTGACTTTCCTTTCCTGATTTCTCCCACAAAATTCCTCACAGCTTTCCTAGTTCTTCTCCTATTTAAGCTGTTCCACTGGGATGATTCGGACGTAACAGTCAATTCGCCAGCAACCACGTTTAGGTAAGTTTGTGTTTTTCCGGTCACCTGAGGCGTGAAGTTTTTTTTTCTTTTATTTTGAAATTGCCGAAATGATGAGAGTAAGTTTCCTTATCTGGTTGCATACGAGCTATTCGACTCTGCCATTTTTTATGGGAAATTAGTTCACCCTGGAGAAGTAGGCAGCTTGACCTTTTGAAGTTACCGAAGATATGACATCTTGGTCAGGAATCTTGGCGGACGTAAGCTTCACAGCCAACGATAGCTTGACTTTGATTCCTGGTAGACATAAGCTTGACAGCCAACGATAGCTCGACTTTGATTCCATTTAGACGTAAGCTTGACAGCCAACGATAGCTCGACTTTGATTCCATTTAGACGTAAGCTTGACAGCCAACGATAGCTCGACTTTGATTCCATTTAGACGTAAGCTTGACAGCCAACGATAGCTCGACTTTGATTCCATTTAGACGTAAGCTTGACAGCCAACGATAGCTCGACTTTGATTCCATTTAGACGTAAGCTTGACAGCCAACGATAGCTCGACTTTGATTCCATTTAGACGTAAGCTTGACAGCCAACGATAGCTCGACTTTGATTCCATTTAGACGTAAGCTTGACAGCCAACGATAGCTCGACTTTGATTCCATTTAGACATAAGCTTGACAGCCAACGATAGCTCGACTTTGATTCCATTTAGACGTAAGCTTGACAGCCAACGATAGCTCGACTTTGATTCCATTTAGACGTAAGCTTGACAGCCAACGATAGCTCGACTTTAGTTCTTGGTAAACGGGCAATGACCACAGAAGAAGAATGACTAATATAAATGTGAGCTGTTCTTTAACTAAATGAATGATGTCCTCTATGCCCGCTGACTGACATGGCAATCAGTGACCATCACGCCTGGTGGCGTCTTGTAGAGCAGCAACAAACTGTCTCCACTTTGCTCGGTCGGCAGCCATCCTTCGTGAGGTACCCAAGCTCTGCTTCATGCTTTCCATCTCTGCCTCCATACCTCTCAGTCAGGTAGCTTTTGGACGGCCTCGCTTTCGCTTTTCTTCTGGAGTCCATAGCATGGCAGTTCTGGTGATGGTGTCAGGGTCTCTACTGATGATATGGCCAACCCAATTCGAACGTCTACCCGCCATGATGGTGCGTATGTCTTCTTGGTGGCTCCGAGTTAGCAGTTCTTGGTTGGTGATAGTGTTCGGGCAGAAAATTCGAAGAATTTACCTTAGGCAGGTTGTATGGGAAGAGGACAGTTTGGACATTTCCGTTTCAGTTACTCTACAGCATTCTGCACCGTACAGAAGTACGGAAATTACGCAGAAATGACGGCAAAGAATTATGGTGAGTGCTTTCTATCTCATTTTGCGAGAATAGCAGCATTCCCCCTGAAGTCTGTTTCTCCCTTTCCATTTACTTCCATCCGCCACCTTCCACGGAGTAAGTAAGCCCGTCAGCACACGCACATACACACACAGACACTTGAAAACTATAATTATCAAAAACTCACTTATAAAAACTGTAGACAGCTGATTTAATTAAAGAAAAAAAAACTGCTGGGAACTGATCGCAGAATGCTTGTTTGGAAGGCAAACGGTGTAACAACTACACCACCGACGTTCCTTGATATGTGTATGTGGTGTTTAATTTTTTTAATTATAACTATTTTTATGATTGCCTCCCTCGTCGTTAGTTCATTGCAGACACACTCTGCGGTTGTACAAGGTGCGGTCAAACTCATCATGTAAAATAAATTGCTGCAAAAACTATCGCTTCAAGAGCGCATGATTGCTTTGGTAAGAACTTCATATAACTGGCTCAGCCGCAGTGGTGGCTGTATGCTTGATAAGGAGCAAATGGGCAACTGATGATGATGAGAGACCGACATAACTAGGAAAAGAAAGCGACAAAGTTTCAATCTGGCAACTCAATGCTACTACTCTTTGGCAAAGGAGATTAAACGCAGTACTGCCTGTTAGAACTACATGAGCTTTCCAGGAACAGTTTAGTCATACATAATGACAAAGACCCCTTAACCAGTATGGTACCCACCCTACTTTCGCCGCGGACAAAACACATGAAAGTTATACACATTGAAAACAGACAAACAGAACGTTTTATGACGTGATAGAGAAAAGTAATAATACAACAAAGTAATTTATATCTTTCAAGGCTGAATTAAAGGGGGACAAACAGTAAAAAAAAATATTATAAAATGAAGTAACCAGTTTAAGAAAGTTGTCGTGGAATATTCTAATCCACATATATAAATTAAAAGGTAAATGCAAAGCCTAACAAATAAATTTAATAAAAGGAAGAAGAATGGTAAAGAACAGTGCTGTCACAATGACAGTACTCGAAATCCCCTTTGTTTTATGCTTCGTCTGCAAATTGTAACGTTTCCACGTTAAATATAAGCCACTGCATAAATAAAAGCGTTTCCACAACACATTAAAACGGGTATTGCATTTCTAAGAAAAACATTGAGAGGCACACTGCGTAATGACCTAAATTAATCCTAACATTAATTATACTACGTTACCAAAACGAACGAACAGATGGACTCAAATAGAAAGAGAGAGGGGCGAATGAAAACAAGGACACATGCAACACTAAACTCGCGTCGCGCGATACACAATTACTACTATCACGCGTGTAAGGCCACATGCACTAACTTTTTTTTCAGACGGACAGTTATAAAAACACTAACCTTCCCAGAGTTAGGTTTTAAAATCCTGAAAAACGCTTATTAGAAAAGATGACATTAGATGGGTTTACGTTTGAAAACATTACAGTACCCAGACAGCACATCTTCGAAACAGGAGGTAGAAGAAATTGCATATTTTGAACGCAGCCACTTAGCTCGTTTAAATTTGTATATTTGGGTTCCTTAGGGCTTGTTGACAAAGAATATGTAAAACGTTACGCAAATAGTCTAGGAATTACCAAATTATAACCAAAATAAAATAGTGGGGGTGCCTGACAGCATGAAATCATTTCTGCTCATAAAATTTTTTATAACGTGTTTGAAAAAACCTTTCGTTACGGAAATAGCCTACCATGTTAACTCCAAATTGATTGGAGCGCAACAAATATAAGACTAAACACGATTGGTCGGGCTATAAATACTATCTTGTGTTGTTATGGGAAACGAATAGAAGGGGTACTTTTTTGAAAAGATGGTTAGACGTGGTTTCATTGGGTAGAGCTGCGAATATACTTGATTCAGAGCGTCTGTTCATTGCCACATCTTGTAATAATCCTACTAAGAAGCAGTACGTTGAGCACCAGTGTATATTTTATATAAAATAAAGCCTGGAACATCGGCAGATCGGAGTTGTGCTATATTCATTGCCAGTCAACGAAACTGTTTATTATTCTATGAATTGTGGGACCGTGGTCTTAAAGTTATTGAGCAGCACCTGGTCAGAGCTTTGCTGAATCCAGAGTCGGACAGCATACTCCTTGGTCCATTTAGCTATCAGTGAGGTGTCTCCAGAGCCCAGGGGAGAAATCGAGCAGAGGAGTCTTTTCCTGCCGCCATCACGCAAGATAAGCTGATGTGGCCAACTGAGCTCAACATTATGTACACCCATCTTAAAATGACAGTGTAAAATACAATTAAGAGGGGAATTTAATTGTTTTAATATCAGGAACTGAGAACATCTCCAATACTAGTTCCAATAAAGACAAACTATTGAAGTCATGATGACAAATACCAACAGAGCTTGAACAAAACAAAACCAGTATTACCTCATATTACTACTACACAACTAACACACATAGGATACTATTAAAAATAGATGTCACTACAAGATTCATATTAATAAATTCTGTACATATAACTTGTAATTAAAATTGATTGTGATTCCTGGTTCCTTTGTATTTGAATCAGGACACATACACATTCATGACAGCAATGAATACATATTGTTATTTGAAAAGTTATCAGTGACTCCTTTAAGATATCCTTGTAGAGTGTTTTATGTATGTGAGTGTCACAGTGTTGTCAAGTGTAGTGGAATAAATTAAATTATTTATCTGTCTGTTGTTGTTTTGACTTACACTTCATCATACACATACCCTAGACATATAACGTAGTCATCACACTATTCCAGAATAATTCTGACTGAGGTATACATATGTGGCAGCAAGTAAGGTTATATATAATACACTACTCTTATTAGATATATATATACCTTCACAGCTGATCTCAGTCAGTACACTAAGTCCCCTATAAATATTTATAACACCCCACTTTACCACAAAAGTCTGCAAGGTAAAAAGAAGCTTAGTGTATGAAATTTGTGCACAGCATGAAAAAAAGACACATACACACAAACACACTGGATATGTGAATTTCTATTTAATAGAATGTATGTTTTGAATCCAAAACTTCAGATAATATAACCAGTCAAGTGTCCAACAAACAACAGACGACAAGGTGGAAATGATATAGACAACAGAGGAAGAATACATCTAATATAGGTTATCGGTCACTGACATAGTCTTCTTATTTCTTCTAATATGTCCGCCAATTTAGGCTGCTGGAACCACCAGTGTAGTCTGCTCCTTGCAGCAAAGATGTTTCTCGTCTGCTCCTTGCAGCAAAGATGTTTCTCGTCTGCTCTTGCAGCAAAGATGTTTCTCGTCTGCTCGTGCAGTGGCGGCTTACAAAAAACAAAAACAAAAACAAAAAACAGGAATGATTGACACCAGTCAATTCTGCTGAAGTCACGTGTTCGTCATTCGTCATCCCCCATCAGCTCCACAAGAAGCACAGGTCTTCAAAAAGCTTATGTCAGTCTTCCTGTCACGTGACATCAGCTCAAGGTTCTTCCATGTTTCATCCCCTTCATGTCCGTCTTCATTTCTCTTCTCTATGTGTCATTTGATCTTCTTCTACCTTACTTACCCTGTGGATTCTAGAGCAAGGACTGCCAGGTAAAACTATCAACAGATTTCCTCAATGTGTGCCATATCCATCTTCAGCGTCATCTCCGCTTCTCTTGTTCCACTGACAGTTATCTAGTTCTTGTCATCTCTTGTTCCACTGGCAGTTGTCTGGTTCTTGTCATCTCTTGTTCCACTGACAGTTATCTGGTTCTTGTCATCTCTTGTTCCATTGACAGTTATCTGGTTCTTGTCATCTCTTGTTCCACTGACAGTTATCTGGTTCTTGTCATCTCTTGTTCCACTGACAGTTATCTGGTTCTTGTCATCTCTTGTTCCACTGACAGTTATCTGGTTCTTGTCATCTCTTCTTCCACTAACAGTTATCTGGTTCTTGTCATCTCTTGTTCCACTGACAGTTGTCTGGTTCTTGTCCTCTCTTGTTCCACTGACTGTTATCTGGTTCTTGTCATCTCTTGTTCCACTGACAGTTATCTGGTTCTTGTCATCTCTTGTTCCACTGACAGTTGTCTGGTTCTTGTCATCTCTTGCTCCACTGACAGTTGTCTGATTCTTGTCATCTCTTGTTCCACTGACTGGTTCTTGTCATCTCTTGTTCCACTGACAGTTATCTGGTTCTTGTCATCTCTTGTTCCACTGACAGTTGTCTGGTTCTTGTCATCTCTTGTTCCACTGACTGGTTCTTGTCATCTCTTGTTCCTTACTTACTTACTTAGTCGTTCCCCTTCTACCGTGAGGTGTAGAGGTTTGGAAGAGAGAGCGCCAGACCATTCTATCAGCTGTCTTCTTCCTGGCCTGGTTCCATTCTAGTCCTCGGTCCTTCAAAGATTGTTTAATGTTGTCCTCCCAGCGGACTCTGGGTCGTCCTGGAGGTCTGGATCCCTGGCTCTTTGTTTCCCAAGCTTGTCGTGGTAGCCGATCTTCTCCCATTCTGCAGACGTGACCAAACCATCTTAGTTGGGACTGTTCTATTTGGGTCTGCAGCGGATGGGATTTTAGGCCTTGACGGATCGTCTGGTTGCGGACCATGTCTCTTCTTGTTACTTCAACCACTTTCCTCAAATACCTCATTTCTGAGGTTTGGATCTGGCTTTTGTGGGTTGTAGTCATTGCCCACGACTCGCATCCATATGTCAAGACTGGGACATAGGTGGAGCGGTATAGAGCCATCTTCGTTTTCTTACCAACCTCTTTCTTGCTGAGGAATCCACGATTTATGGCCTGAAAAAGTCTCCCAGCCGCTGCTTTTCGAGTGGCCAACTCTTCTTTGATGCCTCCCTTTCGGTCTATAATAGCTCCGAGATATTTAAAGTGGTCGACCTGCTCCAGGACCTGTTCTCCCAACTTAATCTGATGTTTTCTTTCTTCTCGTGATATCACCATGGATTTTGTTTTAGAGCTGCTTATGACCATCCCTCTCTTCTCCAGCTCTTCCTTCCAGACTTGCAGGTTGGATTGGAGATGTGCCTCTGATTTAGCAATCAGGGCAACATCATCAGCAAATGCCAGCTCTGAAATATAGACCTGTCTCATCTTCCAGTACCCCACTGAATACTTTCTTGTTCTCTCCTTACATGCCTTGATGACATCGTCCATAAGGAGTATGAAGAGGTAAGGTGATAGGATATCACCTTGTCTTACACCAGTGGTGGTCCTGAACTCTTCTGACTTATGGTTTGCTGTCCTCACATAATTTCTGCAAGACTTGTAGAAGCTCTATATAGCATGAATCAGAGGTGCTGGAATATTCTTCCTTGCCAAACAGTCCCAAAGTTTGCTTCAGGGGACCCTGTCAAACGCCTTTTCCAGGTCTATGAAACAAAGATGGATCTCACTCTTATACTCAAGGGCCTTTTCACTCAGCTGTCTGAGTGTGAAGATTAGGTCTTGAGTACTTCGGTTTACTCGGAATCCGCACTGGACCTCATCCAATTGTGGCTCAGCTAGGCGTCGGAGTCTCTGCTCTAGGATTCTAGAGCAGATTTTACCAGGGACACTGAGAAGGGATATGCCTCTATGGTTTCCACATTGTCGATTGTCACCCTTTTTGAAAATTGGTGTTATGATGGCAATCTCCCAATCCTTTGGTATGGTCTTGTTGCACCATGCTGCCTGTAGGACCTTTAAGAGTAATAGGTCGCCTGATGCTCCCATGTACTTAACCATTTCTGGTGTTATACCATCATGCCCTGCTGCTTTGCCCATCTTGATTTTCTCTAGTCCCTCAGTTCTTCCATCTTTATGTCATCTTCACCATCATTGGTTTTCTCTTCTGTGCTAGTGGTTATCATTTCTGATGCTTCACCATGCTCACCATCCAGGAGTTCTGAGAAATATTCTTTCCATCTTTCCATTACTTCCTTCGGGGCAGTAAGCAATTTGCCTTGCTTGTCCTTTATAAATTTGAGAGGTCATTGTTTTTCCTTTCTCATGTTCTTTAGGGTCTTATAGAACAATTTCTGGTTTTCTTGTGCATCTTTTTCTAGCTTTTCTCCAAATTCTTCCCAGGACTTCTGTTTTGCTGCTAGCACTTTGTTCTTTGCTTCTGTTCTGAGTGTCACATATTCTCTATATTTTTCCGTTTGTCCTGTTGTGTTTTTAGCTTCTAAGTATTGTTTCCATGCCATTTTCTTCTCTCTTATTTTCTCTTTGACTTCCTCTGTCCACCAAGGTGTCCTCTTTCTCTGGTTCCCAAGTCGGACTTCACCGCATGCTTCTGCAGCAGCTGTCTTTATGATATCCTTGAATTTATTCCAGAGGGTTTCCAAGTCATCAGGTCGTTCTTCTGTGTTGCTCACTGCTGTAGCAATAAGCCCCTGATATCTGGTCTTAATTTCTGGCTCTCTCAGCTTGTAGGTCCTAATGCTCATTTCTCCTGCTCGTTTACTTGGTTTCTTGCGTGATGTTGGGCAGTTCTTAGGCTGAGCAACTCTTTCAGTTGTTCGTTTGATTGTTAGCAGGTAGTGATCACTTCCAATCTCTGGCCCGCTCCAGACTCTTGCATCTCGGACATATCTGAATGAGCTTCTCCGAACAATGGCATAGTCGATCACTGACTTCTCATTCTTGGTTGGTTCACATCTAATGTATGCATGTATGCGCTTATGGGGGAACTTTGTGTTTGTAATGATCAGATTCTGCTCACTGCAGAATCTAAGGAGTCGCTTTCCATTGTCATTGAGAGTATCTTCTCCATATCTTCCGATAACTCCACCCCATCTAGCATGGTCATTTCCAACTCTGGCATTAAAATCTCCGAGCATGATAACTTCATCTAGGCAGTCATCCACTGTCCTTTGAAGCAGCTCGAAGAATTCCTCCTTGACCTCTGCTCTTTCATCCTCATTTGGCCCATACACTATGACCAGGTTGACTATGGTTTCTCCTTCTTTTAGTTTTACAACCATAATGCGCTCCGAGACAAAGTTCCATCCCTTGATACTATCTTTTGGTTTTGGGCCACAATGCAAAACACGCCCCCTTTAGCTCTTTCAGATATGGGTACACCACTGTAGAGCAACGTGTTGCCATCGAGATCCATGACTCCTTGTCCTTTTTTCTTTGTTTCCGTTATAGCCAGGATTTCTAGTTTTGCTTTCCTCATCTCTTCCACCAGCTCCTCTTCCTTCCCATTTATACTTCTTGTGTTCCAAGTTCCATAAGTCGTCGTCCGTAGTCCGTTCCAGTTCGTCGCCTTTAGAATCAGTCCGGTTTTCTCTCTTGTATTGCTCGTAATCATAGTTTAAGACAAACAGGTGATTGGCCTGTTGTGCCTTTGCATGGTGGAGGGGCTGCCTCCTTACGGCCTCCATGCAGGCCGCCCTCCTCCTTTTTCATCCGGGCTTGTTATCTGGTTCTTGTCATCTCTTGTTCCACTGACAGTTATCTGGTTCTTGTCATCTCTTGTTCCACTGACAGTTATCTGGTTCTTGTCATCTCTTGTTCCACTGACAGTTATCTGGTTCTTGTCATCTCTTGTTCCACTGACAGTTATCTGGTTCTTGTCATCTCTTGTTCCACTGACAGTTATCTGGTTCTTGTCATCTCTTGTTCCACTGAAAGTTGTCTGGTTCTTGTCATCTCTTGTTCCACTGACAGTTGTCTGATTCTTGTCATCTCTTGTTCCACTGACTGGTTCTTGTCATCTCTTGTTCCACTGACAGTTATCTGGTTCTTGTCATCTCTTGTTCCACTGACAGTTATCTGGTTCTTGTCATCTCTTGTTCCACTGAAAGTTGTCTGGTTCTTGTCATCTCTTGTTCCACTGACAGTTGTCTGATTCTTGTCATCTCTTGTTCCACTGACTGGTTCTTGTCATCTCTTGTTCCACTGACAGTTATCTGGTTCTTGTCATCTCTTGTTCCACTGACAGTTATCTGGTTCTTGTCATCTCTTTTTCCACTGACTGGTTCTTGTCATCTCTTGTTCCACTGACAGTTATCTGGTTCTTGTCATCTCTTGTTCCACTGACATTTATCTGGTTCTTGTCATCTCTTGTTCCACTGACAGTTTTTGGTTCTTGTCATCTCTTGTTCCACTGACAATTGTCTGGTTCTTATCATCTCTTGTTCCACTGACTGGTTCTTGTCATCTCTTGTTCCACTGACATTTATCTGGTTCTTGTCATCTCTTGTTCCACTGACTGGTTCTTGTCATCTCTTGTTCCACTGACAGTTATCTGGTTCTTGTCATCTCTTGTTCCACTGACAGTTGTCTGGTTCTTGTCATCTCTTGTTCCATTGACAGTTGTCTGGTTCTTGTCATCTCTTGTTTCACAGACTGGTTCTTGTCATCTCTTATTCCACTGACAGTTATCTGGTTCTTGTCATCTCTTGTTCCACTGACAGTTGTCTGGTTCTTGTCATCTCTTTTTCCACTGACAGTTGTCTGGTTCTTGTCATCTCTTGTTCCACTGGCACTTGTCTGGTTCTTGTCATCTCTTGTTCTACTGACAGTTGTCTGGTTCTTGTCATCTCTTGTCATCTCTTGTTCCACTGGCACTTGTCTGGTTCTTGTCATCTCTTGTTCCACTGACTGGTTCTTGTCATCTCTTGTTCCACTGACAGTTATCTGGTTCTTGTCATCTCTGGTTCTTGTCATCTCTTGTTCCACTGACTGGTTCTTGTCATCTCTTGTTCCACTGACAGTTATCTGGTTCTTGTCATCTCTTGTTTCACTGACAGTTGTCTGGTTCTTGTCATCTCTTGTTCCACTGACAGTTGTCTGGTTCTTGTCATCTCTTGTTCCACTGACTGGTTCTTGTCATCTCTTGTTCCACTGACAGTTATCTGGTTCTTGTCATCTCTTGTTCCACTGACAGTTGTCTGGTTCTTGTCATCTCTTTTTCCACTGACAGTTGTCTGGTTCTTGTCATCTCTTGTTCCACTGACTGGTTCTTGTCATCTCTTGTTCCACTGACAGTTTTTGGTTCTTGTCATCTCTTGCTCCACTGACAATTGTCTGGTTCTTGTCATCTCTTGTTTGTCTGGTTCTTGTCATCTCTTGTTCCACTGACATTTATCTGGTTCTTGTCATCTCTTGTTCCACTGACTGGTTCTTGTCATCTCTTGTTCCACTGACAGTTATCTGTCATCTCTTGTTCCACTGACAGTTGTCTGGTTCTTGTCATCTCTTGTTCCACTGACTGGTTCTTGTCATCTCTTGTTCCACTGACAGTTATCTGGTTCTTGTCATCTCTTGTTCCACTGACAGTTGTCTGGTTCTTGTCATCTCTTGTTCCACTGACTGGTTCTTGTCATCTCTTGTTCCACTGACAGTTATCTGGTTCTTGTCATCTCTTGTTCCACTGACAGTTATCTGGTTCTTGTCATCTCTTGTTCCACTGATTGGTTCTTGTCATCTCTTGTTCCACTGACAGTTATCTGGTTCTTGTCATCTCTTGTTCCACTGACAGTTATCTGGTTCTTGTCATCTCTTGTTCCACTGACAGTTATCTGGTTCTTGTCATCTCTTGTTCCACTGACAGTTATCTGGTTCTTGTCATCTCTTGTTCCACTGACAGTTATCTGGTTCTTGTCATCTCTTGTTCCACTGACAGTTATCTGGTTCTTGTCATCTCTTGTTCCACTGACAGTTATCTGGTTCTTGTCATCTCTTGTTCCACTGACAGTTGTCTGGTTCTTGTCATCTCTTGTTCCACTGACTGGTTCTTGTCATCTCTTGTTCCACTGACAGTTATCTGGTTCTTGTCATCTCTTGTTCCACTGACTGGTTCTTGTCATCTCTTGTTCCACTGACAGTTATCTGGTTCTTGTCATCTCTTGTTCCACTGACATTTATCTGGTTCTTGTCATCTCTTGTTCCACTGACAGTTTTTGGTTCTTGTCATCTCTTGCTCCACTGACAATTGTCTGGTTCTTGTCATCTCTTGTTTCACTGACTGGTTCTTGTCATCTCTTGTTCCACTGACATTTATCTGGTTCTTGTCATCTCTTGTTCCACTGACTGGTTCTTGTCATCTCTTGTTCCACTGACAGTTATCTGGGTCTTGTCATCTCTTGTTCCACTGACAGTTGTCTGGTTCTTGTCATCTCTTGTTCCACTGACTGGTTCTTGTCATCTCTTGTTCCACTGACAGTTATCTGGTTCTTGTCATCTCTTGTTCCACTGACAGTTGTCTGGTTCTTGTCATCTCTTGTTCCACTGACTGGTTCTTGTCATCTCTTGTTCCACTGACAGTTATCTGGTTCTTGTCATCTCTTGTTCCACTGACAGTTATCTGGTTCTTGTCATCTCTTGTTCCACTGACAGTTTTCTGGTTCTTGTCATCTCTTGTTCCACTGACAGTTGTCTGGTTCTTGTCATCTCTTGTTCCACTGACAGTTCTCTGGTTCTTGTCATCTCTTGTTCCACTGACAGTTATCTGGTTCTTGTCATCTCTTGTTCCACTGACAGTTATCTGGTTCTTGTCATCTCTTGTTCCACTGACTGGTTCTTGTCATCTCTTGTTCCACTGACAGTTATCTGGTTCTTGTCATCTCTTGTTCCACTGACAGTTATCTGGTTCTTGTCATCTCTTGTTCCACTGACAGTTGTCTGGTTCTTGTCATCTCTTGTTCCACTGACTGGTTCTTGTCATCTCTTGTTCCACTGACTGGTTCTTGTCATCTCTTGTTCCACTGACTGGTTCTTGTCATCTCTTGTTCCACTGACTGGTTCTTGTCATCTCTTGTTCCACTGACTGGTTCTTGTCATCTCTTGTTCCACTGACTGGTTCTTGTCATCTCTTGTTCCACTGACTGGTTCTTGTCATCTCTTGTTCCACTGACAGTTATCTGGTTCTTATCATCAGTTCCACATTAGTGATCTCGTCATACCACTACAATCCTGCTATTCTATGCAAGTATCCTAAATGTAACATTTTAGTCATTATTTTTGTTATTCTCCATGTTTCACACTCATACAATTGGACCGACTTGACATTTGAACTGAAAATATTGGTTTTTTGTGTTGGGCCTTATTTCTTTTAATCGGCATATGTTTCTCAATGTCATAATTAGATACTGGAGAGTTTGACATCGTGGCACGGAAACAGATCAACAACAGAAATTAATAAATAGTACTGGAGATAGAAAGTTGTAGAGAGACATGATCGTTTAAGCCACCAGGCATGGTACTTGAAGAAGAAGAAGAATATTTACAAATGCCATGAAAGCTCGTCTAACCTTTTGTATTCTTATTTTGATATAATTGTCTGTCCCTTCAACAGTGTTTATATTGCCGGCAAGGTATGCTTATGAATTTTCATCTTGTAGTGGTGTTTCTTTGAGTACAATCTTGTTATCTTTTCCTGCATTATTTTCATTATTTTAGTTTACTTTCAGTGTATTTGCAGACCTACTTTCTGGGATCTCTCATCAAGTAGTTTCATTTTGTCTTGCAACTGATTACAGTTATGGGACAGAAGTGTCGGGTCGTCGGCAAAACCTAGATCGTCAAGCTGTTTTAGAGTCCACTGGATTCTATTTCTCTTGGCTGAGGCCGATGTTTTCATAATCAAATTTATAGCCAATAGGAAGGGAAATTGTGATAAGAGGCATCCCTTCGCACTCCAGTTCTTATCATACATTTTTCTGTAAGCTGTCCTTCCTGAAGAACTCTCATTCTATCTTCGTTATTAGAACTGTACTCTGTACCTTAGAAGTGTCTGGCAAATCTCTCTTTGTGACCAGCCTCGAATCCAGTAACAGGCCACCCAGGAACTGTGTCTATCTACGAAACACTGAGGTCTCTAAACATTTACCATGATAAAAACACTGACTGCTTTCATGTTTCAGAGTATTTTTATCATGGAATAAATGCAGCCTATACAGACGAACCCCGCTTTACAGCGCTTCGCTGATACGGTGCTTCTCAATTATAACCCTTCTCCACATTTTCGGCGCATTCTTCGCAGTTATGCGATCATCAATAGAAATCTGAAATCGGAATAAGACGCCATCTTGATGTCTGATCCTGCCATTTGATCGTTCTGCATCTCTCAGCGTTCTCTAACGTTTTAAACTTGTTATATTAAACTTGTTATATTAAACTTTTTATATTATACTTGTTATATTATACTTGTTATATTATACACAAATGTGAATTTTTACTTAAATTATAATGGCATCCAAGTTTACTAGTGAGAAAGAGAGGAGTCGTAACACTCTCACTTTAAATGCAAAGTTAGAAATGATAAAACTAAGTGACCAAGGTTTAACGAATGCTGAAAGTTAGGTTTGTCATGCCAGTGAGTACAATTATTAATGCAGATGGATTTACTAAGCAACAGATTTTCAACGGGGACGAAACAGCCCAGTTTTGGAAGAAGATGCCTTCAAGGACTTATTGATAAAGAGGAGGTCAATGCCTGGTTTCAAAGCTGCAAAAGACCGGCTAACTCTCCTGTTAGGGGCTAATGCAGTTGGTGACTGTAAGTTAAAACCTATGATGATTTATCATTCAGAAAATCCTAGAGCTATGAAAAACTATGAAAAATAGCCTTCCTGTTTATTACAAATCGAATTCATAAGCCAATTTAATATTTGAAAATGTAAATATGTTATAAAGCTTTTCTATGCATTTGCAAGAGAAAAAAGCGATTCTTCCCTTTGCGGCGATTTTCGCTTTACAGCAAGGGCCTGGAACCTAACCCGCCGTAAAGCGAGGTTCTTCTGTATGTAACTTATCTCTGACAGGAGATCAGCTTTGTGTAATCCCATAAATAGAGCGATGAACAATTCAAGTTGAATGATGTTTGACTGAGTGTGAACTTCACTTCAAAGAGAAGATTGCGTTTCTATCTTAAATATTTAACGAATAAAGTGAATTTTTGTGACGGTATTGCCTCCCCTGCTTTGCAGTAGTGGTCCAACAGTGACCAAAACTCAAGAGTATCTAATATGGGCTTCAAAGGTATCTACCTTCGCACAAGATTACTCTTGGCAGAGATGTAGATAGAAGGGTGATGACACTTCTATTACCAAGGGAGTCTTCACAAGATATTCAGAATAAGCGAGAACAATCCTGGGTAAGCCACTCATGTCTGTTGTTTTTCTGTTGTCTAGTGTTCTACTTCTTTATTTCTTAGGAGTGCCTGAAAACAAACCTTTATGTTTGTTTGATATTAATTTACCGTTTGCAGGCCTCGGGTTTCCCTTCCTTGTGTGTTATAAATGCTTTGGCTGAGTATGTTAACTCTGTAATTCTGCCGACGCTTTTGTGAAGGATTTAAGCACTTCTTAAGTTCAGCTCGTTTAAGCCCCCATCCCTGATTTACTCAGTGGAATTTTATTATTTTAGTATAGCTCTGTTTAGAGTGTGTGTAGTAATTTGACTGAGACAAACTTGCAGTAACTTTAAAATGATTAAATCGAAGTAAAATTTGTAACATTACAAATAACAAAATTTAATAATCACTTTAGGTTTTAACAGTTGGAAATAATTTTAATAATTATTTGATCAAGAAAAATTATCATCACAGCCTTTAGGGAATGTGAGATATTACAAGAGGTTCAAGTGGCAGCATATATTTGAACTTAGCTGCCAATGACGGTTCTGCTCCTTCTTATGAGTTGGTTCTTTTCACTCTGCTCACGCTCGTCTCTGATCAAGGTTGTCGGGGGTAGCTCGTTTCCTAGAAACGTTAATTAAGGAGAGTCTAACACGCGCGTCCTTCGTCTTAAAGCTTAGGCCACGGTTCCCTTCTTGTTCCAGAGATAGTACTTTCTGCTGGTACCACCAATAACTATGGTAAAGAATAGAATGAAACGTTCTTCTGAGTATGGCGTTTTCCACTCTATAGTTATGGGTTCCTATCTTCCCATACCACTTAAAGTGGCTATGTTTATAGGGACATTTACAGTGCTTTGAAAATGTAAGTATTATACTTAGAATGTACATTATTTCTTTCATCTCTCCCTCCCTGCTCCATAGGGAACGTGGAACTACTTTATGCTTTTAGTTCTCTTTTCGAAACTATTAATAAAGCAATCACCAGCCCGTGCAGTGGTGGTTCGTGAATTATCATTCTAGATACTGAGGTTGCCAGCCTCAAATGACTTGGGCGTCCTGTAGCAATTTTCACACATTAAAATTCACATGGTTATATATATATATATATATATATATATATATATATATATATATATATATATATATATATATATATATATATATATATATATATATATATATATATATATATATATATATATATATATGTTAGTTCACATGTTAGTAATGAAACACAGAATGAAAAATGTACTACTTACGCCAATCTTTGCTACAGACTTGTTGCTCAGATGAATAAAAGAGACGAGTCGGTCTCTTACACGCGTTTGTGGTGCCTTTAATTTGACAATAGATTCCCTCTCTTACTCCGTGTTTTTCAGTTTTCCTAGTCCCGGTGCTCCTTATTAAAATGTGCTTTGTAAGTTTTATTTGGTTCTCCAATAAAAGGTCCGGTTCAAAAAAGGAATTATGAATCTAGTCTTACTCTGGCGAGGTCTGATGTTGTCTTGGCGAGCGTGAAATTCACAGTTAAATAAAACTGCAACATGGTCAGACTATATTCCTATCTTCCCACGCATTGTTGTTATGAATCTAATCAGAAAGATCCAATCATTTCAAATCATGCAGATAGGGTGTGATATTTTCAAAATAGTCCCACGTGAAATAAGGTGCGTGCCTGCAAAGGTCACGTATTACCATATATGGACATCTGATGCCTTGCATACACGTTCACAGGCAGATCGGTAGACACACATGACAACATGGGTAAGCTGTAATACTTATTACTTTATTAGAAAGTAATGTTGTCATAACAAGTCGGCCGCCAGGATGACCGGGTAACAAAATGGGGACATCACAGAGAGGAGTCTCGACAAATGTTAGAACCTACAAAATATTTGCCACACAAGCAGAAAAAGAAAGAAAGAAAGACAGACAGAAAAGTGCGACAATTGACAGCACATAATAAAAATCAGTACCACAAATGTACCGATACTGCCGGAGAGAAACAAAGATCGATAGGGATGCCCCGTTTTGTCACAATTTTAATAAGGAAACCGCGGATTTTCTCAGCCAACTCGGGAGGTAACGCTTTTAAATGTCGGTGGGAGATGAATAATCAGAAATTTCTCCAGTTTAAAAGTTCTTGATTTGACCCCGTCTGTCACTAGATGTCTACCAAATCATTCCTTGTGATCTAACGTTTATTTGCGATTGACCGGTTGCTGACCCTTTTCTAGTCTATGTAAAAATGCAGGACACGTGCCAATAGTACCTATACGACTAGTGTAGAGTTAGATGTAAACAACTTTCGAGGACCAGTAGTTTTTTTTTAAGTTTTAAAAATTTTTAAAAACAGATCTATCATTGTAAATCATTTAAAAAAAAATAAATCTATAATTGTAAACCATTTTTTAAAACAGATATATAATTGTGAATCTTTTTTTTTAAAACAGATCTATAATTGTGGATCATTTTTTTGGAAAACAGATCTATATTTGTGAATCATTAAAAAAAAAAAACAGATCCATAATTGTAAATCATTTTTTAAATACAGATATATAATTGTGAACCATTTTTTTTTACACAGATCTATATTGTAAATCATTTTTTAAAACAAATCTATAATTGTGAATCATTTTTTAAAACAGATCTATAATTGTGAATCACTGAGTATAAGCGATAACAAAATGTCTTATTTAAATAGTGGATTTAGAATTAGGTGCGTGTGTGTGTGTGCTTGTGTGTGTTCAAGTGTTTGTTTCACTTCCCTTATTTCCCGTTGTTTGTAAATTGTCAATCAGAAACGAAAAGGAAAAACAAATGGTATCAAATGTAATTATATCACAGACTATCCTTTCACTGATTGTCTACATCGTCAATTTTTTCTATAGCTTTTTCATTCATAATTAATAATTGGTTGTAATTTTATTGTTTGTGTATCAATCTGGAAAAAAAAAAGTTTTTTCCCTATTAACTTAGTACTGCTGTCATCATCATCATGATCATCATCATCACCAGTATAATGTCCCTCTTTGCTCCTTACGGGTCACTGAAGGACTATTGCAGCTAGTTTTCTTACAGGAAGAATGTGCCAAAACATGTACTCTTAAACTGGTGTTTCTAACAATTTGTTATGTTATTACATGATGAGGTTAGTGCCGCAGTCAGTAGGAAATACAGACTGCTTCAATACACCTGGCCTATTCGTCTTCATCACCACGGCCTGTAGACTCGAATTGGCGATCATGTCTCGTGAGTTACTGTGGACATCAGCGTCTTGATTCATGTCGTGAAGTGTTCTGTTTTCACAACACGTCCTTCTGTGTAATTCTGACGAAACCGTGCGCCATACTTTATGATAACTGATTGATACACGGACAATTCAGCTGTATTTTAATTTCTGACTGAAAAAAGAAAAGAAAAGAATAACACATTTTTGTAGCCAGTAAGCATAACTTTAACAAGGCACATGTGAACAAGATAAAGTCCCATAGTAGATATTGTTGTAGGGGACTGAAGTGTACTAGGTCTCAGTTTCCTGTTTGTTTGTTTGTTTCGATCTCCAGAGATTTGAATTTTCACTCTTTACCCGATTTTATTTGGGGTGAGTTCTAATTATTTCTTGCAAATCCAGAGGGCTTCCCCAACTCAGCTGTCTCAACTTTTTGAGGTGGGGCGACTAGTTGCCTTCCTCACTGCCTTTGCCGCCCCTAAATCAAGAGCAGAGTCAGACACCCAGTTTTACAGCTGTGTAGACTAGAATGTGATACTGCATGGTTTTGAAGTTTCTCTTTGCCTCGAGAAAGAAACACTACCACACGGACCCTGAAAGAAAAGAAGTGCACAAGTTTTAAAAAAGTATGCAGAGATTGCTTGAGTACTGTCAAATACGGGACAAAAATTCAGATGTAGTTCGGTTACAAGCCGATTAGACAGACTGCAGTAAGACGTGATAAAGGGTGAGTTTATAAAGAAATATTGAAAACGGTAATGCGTCTTACTAGGAAAAAAGTCAAAGAAAAGTGCCTACGTTGCAACCACAAGGACTTCGTCAGAGACAGGAAAGAAAGCGAGGGCTGCCGTGGTGGAGTGAAGTATTAGACACTTTATTATACTAAGTCCAGCTTTATGCTGTGGGTGACCAGTTCCTAGTTCCCTTCATCGCTGCTTTTACCGTTCTAACTCAAAAGCAGAGTCAGGTACCCATTAAAAACTTAGCTGACAATATTTGGTACTGTAGAAAATGAGTTTGCAATTAGGGTAATTCTGAAGTGTTTTTCTACGTGGTGCGACTTAACTCCACTTGAAGATGATCAACTTGATCTGTATGCAAGGCCACTGCCCTGAGTTTTGATTTCAAATTGGCGTTTTTCTCATTTTAATTTCCGATCATTTCCCGGTAAGGTTTTTATTTTGCTCGCACTGTATCCGCGCGCGATCTTAGCAAGCACTGGTTCCGGGCTGTGTGCGTGCGCCGGCATTGATTGCCATTGTATACGTCAAGAGAGAACATGTCTTGGCATTACGCAGCCTGCATTTTAAGTGGCCGGCCCGTGGCTCAGGGACGTGGCTTAGAAAAAAAAAATAGAAAAGAAGCAAAAATCGCCTAAAGACTACAAATAATTGTTTTTGCGAGAGGGGATTAGGTAAGGTGGTGTGATCTGAATGGTGGTGTGATCTGAATGGTGGTGAGATCTGAATGGTGGTGTGATCTGAATGGTGGTGTGATCTGAATGGTGGTGTGATCTGAATGGTGGTGTGATCTGAATGGTGGTGTGATCTGAAGGTGGTGTGATCTGAATGGTGGTGTGATCTGAATGGTGGTGTGATCTGAATGGTGGTGTGATCTGAATGGGGGGGGGTTCGGAGGGGGGGGGGGTCTGAATGGTGGTGAGATTTGAATGGTGGTGAGATCTGAATGATGGTGTGATCTGAATGATGGTAAGATCTGAATGGTGGTGTGATCTGAATGGTGGTGAGATCTGAATGGTGGTGGTGTGATCTGAATGGTGGTGTGATCTGAATGGTGGTGTGATCTGAATGGTGGTGAGATCTGAATGGTGGTGTGATCTGAATGGTGGTGTGATCTGAATGGTGGTGTGATCTGAATGGTGGTGAGATCTGAATGGTGGTGTGATCTGAATGGTGGTGTGATCTGAATGGTGGTGTGATCTGAATGGTGGTGAGATCTGAATGGTGGTGAGATCTGAATGGTGGTGTGATCTGAATGGTGGTGTGATCTGAATGGTGGTGAGATCTGAATGGTGGTGTGATCTGAATGGTGGTGTGATCTGAATGGTGGTGAGATCTGAATGGTGGTGTGATCTGAAGGTGGTGAGATCTGAATGGTGGTGTGATCTGAATGGTGGTGTGATCTGAATGGTGGTGTGATCTGAATGGTGGTGTGATCTGAATGGTGGTGTGATCTGAATGGTGGTGTGATCTGAATGGTGGTGAGATCTGAATGGTGGTGAGATCTGAATGGTGGTGTGATCTGAATGGTGGTGTGATCTGAATGGTGGTGTGATCTGAATGGTGGTGTGATCTGAATGGTGGTGTGATCTGAATGGTGGTGAGATCTGAATGGTGGTGAGATCTGAATGGTGGTGAGATCTGAATGGTGGTGTGATCTGAATGGTGGTGAGATCTGAATGGTGGTGTGATCTGAATGGTGGTGTGATCTGAATGGTGGTGTGATCTGAATGGTGGTGAGATCTGAATGGTGGTGAGATCTGAATGGTGGTGAGATCTGAATGGTGGTGAGATCTGAATGGTGGTGAGATCTGAATGGTGGTGTGATCTGAATGGTGGTGTGATCTGAATGGTGGTGTGATCTGAATGGTGGTGAGATCTGAATGGTGGTGTGATCTTAATGGTGGTGAGATCTGATGGTGGTGAATGGTGGTGTGATCTGAATGGTGGTGTGATCTGAATGGTGGTGTGATCTGAATGGTGGTGGTGAGATCTGAATGGTGGTGTGATCTGAATGGTGGTGAGATCTGAATGGTGGTGTGATCTGAATGGTGGTGAGATCTGAATGGTGGTGAGATTTGAATGGTGGTGAGATCTGAATGGTGGTGTGATCTGAATGGTGGTGTGATCTGAATGGTGGTGAGATCTGAATGGTGGTGTGATCTGAATGGTGGTGGTGTGATCTGAATGGTGGTGTGATCTGAATGGTGGTGAGATCTGAATGGTGGTGTGAT
This sequence comes from Oreohelix idahoensis, assembly GCA_024509875.1. NCBI lineage: Eukaryota > Metazoa > Mollusca > Gastropoda > Stylommatophora > Oreohelicidae > Oreohelix > Oreohelix idahoensis. Next base: position 97,300 of record JAMPIV010010077.1, on the reverse strand, counting down.
CTGAATGGTGGTGAGATCTGAATGGTGGTGTGATCTGAATGGTGGTGTGATCTGAATGGTGGTGAGATCTGAATGGTGGTGAGATCTGAATGGTGGTGTGATCTGAATGGTGGTGAGATCTGAATGGTGGTGAGATCTGAATGGTGGTGAGATCTGAATGGTGGTGTGATCTGAATGGTGGTGAGATCTGAATGGTGGTGTGATCTGAATGGTGGTGTGATCTGAATGGTGGTGTGATCTGAATGGTGGTGTGATCTGAATGGTGGTGAGATGTGAATAGTGGTGTGATCTGAATGGTGGTGTGATCTGAATGGTGGTGAGATCTGAATGGTGGTGAGATCTGAATGGTGGTGTGATCTGAATGGTGGTGAGATCTGAATGGTGGTGTGATCTGAATGGTGGTGTGATCTGAATGGTGGTGAGATCTGAATGGTGGTGAGATCTGAATGGTGGTGAGATCTGAATGGTGGTGTGATCTGAATGGTGGTGAGATCTGAATGGTGGTGAGATCTGAATGGTGGTGAGATTTGAATGGTGGTGAGATCTGAATGGTGGTGTGATCTGAATGGTGGTGAGATCTGAATGGTGGTGTGATCTGAATGGTGGTGGTGTGATCTGAATGGTGGTGAGATCTGAATGGTGGTGTGATCTGAATGGTGGTGTGATCTGAATGGTGGTGTGATCTGAATGGTGGTGTGATCTGAATGGTGGTGTGATCTGAATGGTGGTGAGATCTGAATGGTGGTGTGATCTGAATGGTGGTGAGATCTGAATGGTGGTGAGATTTGAATGGTGGTGAGATCTGAATGGTGGTATGATCTGAATGGTGGTGTGATCTGAATGGTGGTGTGATCTGAATGGTGGTGTGATCTGAATGGTGGTGTGATCTGAATGGTGGTGAGAGGAGATATCATCATCCTTGTCATTACACCCTGTAAGGGGCGTAGGCCTACTTAAAGTATTTGGTACCCACAGCAGATTCTACGTTTGTCACCCCTCCCCACTTCAATAGAGACACACAGTTAAAAGTATATTTTAACAGTAAGTCCTATCATAATAGCGACTCATGGTACCCATTCCCCCGACTGTCACTGCCCCCCTCGCACCTCCATTAGTACGACACTGTACACTATATGTCTCCATGGAGCACCCCTGGGTGTATGCGTACACACTTGAGGAAACACAGCCTTAAGAGAATGAGGTCACCGTTGTAGTTGGCAATCCGGCATGGAAACTGCAGTAAATAACTTCCTGTGTTTTTTAACCACGTTTATTTAACTTCACCCGAGCCTTTATATATTAGTGACGTCAAATATTTTTGATGCTCACAAACTTAATATCCCACTCAGCGTACGGTGATGGCCAGTTATCAATAATTTGTTACATCGTTCACAAATTTATATTTCTTGTGAAAAAGATAACCAGTTACTGATTAATGGAAACTGGACACACACTTTATTATATGCGATAGCATTTATGGAACATTTATTTTCTGTTGTTTAGTGCAAATACTCGTAATAAGTAAAACTCGAAAAAAAAAACAAACAAACAAACAGAAGTAATAGCGATAGCATTTATGGACCCATTTGGCCCAACCATTTATATGGCTTTCGTTCTCGTGTTCTTTCTAGGGCTTTTCTAATTTTGACAACTCAAAAAACGCTATCTTCTTAAAGTAATCCATTATGGACTAATGAACTCGAAAAAAAATTTCCAAACAAAAACAATAAAAACATACTGGTATGGCCATTTTTGTTTGGGCCAAACCCACCTTTTTGCTTGGGACTGAAAGAGTTCGGGGACTCGAAACCCGAATCTTCCGAAATGCACGACCGTCTCGCTACGAGACTGAATCGTGACTAACCTCACTGCCAACTAGGCACCTGTGGCGTTACTTCCCTTTCTCTGCCGTAGTGGTCCGTGAATTTTGGTCCAGACATTTAGAGTAAAGGTTATGTTTATATAAGTAGTGAACCTTTACTTCAGACTTACTTATGACAGAAGAATAGATTGGATGGCTGTATTCCTATGTCGTGAACCTGAAGGATGAAGTATTGCAACTGCAAAAACGCTGAGGTATACTCCGCTTCTGCAAAGTTTTTATCCTCGCCGCACTTCTGCAGTGTTATTATATGTCAATAATGATAATAGGCATGCAGACGTTTTTCCCCCAGCTGAAGCAAATATTCAGAAACACACACACACACACACACACACACAGAGAGAGAGAGAGAGAGAGAGAGAGAGAGAGGCTGTGTGTGTGTGTGTGTGTGTGAATACGTGAACTGAGTTCAGGTGCAAACAGTATATATCGATCAACCAAAAGTTATTAGCTCCAAATATGTATTTATATTTACATGTATATACTGGTATATTTATTAATGAAATATCTGGAGTAACAAGGTTAAAATAACATATGGCAGTTAGTTAAGCTGGCAATTTAAAAGGAAAAAGCTACTGTCTTGTGAAATTGTTTTAAGGTTTCAATCTATTGTCTTAAAAATTAGGATGTTTTATCGTTTGAGAAAAACTAGAAGGAGCTGTAGGTATAATGCGAGTTCAGCTTTTCCACTTAGCTTTTTCTTCTTTTCTCTTGGTAACGCCGGAAAAGCCTTGCTTTTTGTGGCGCTGGGTCTCAGTGGAGTCTCTGACTTTTCTCACACATCAGAGTCGAGTGACGTCTGGGGACACGTTTTCTTGCACGAAGATCCTCCAGTTGTGACTTCCAGAAATGACTACCCGTAACTAAAGAGAGATATAAAATAGCATCTCCCATAATATTTGTCGCCTGATGTAGCCTTGCCCTTTCCCCCAGATATATCCCGCGGTAAGTCGATCATTTAATGAACAAAAGAAATGAGGCTACTCGAGACAGTTGAAAGTTTTTCCAAGACATTAAGAAAATAGGGTTGAATTAAAATGTAAATAGATTAACATTAGATCAATCTAAAATGCAGTTTAACATATAATATATGTTTACACACTCATATCATCACCAATTTCCCCTTTGCTCCCTATGGAACAAAATGCCCGTTGGTCCCATTCCAAGAATTCCACACGAAGCAGTCACTAACTCTTACTACAGTGGTTTATTTAGCAATTTTTTTCACATGATAAGGTTTTTGACGGTCGCAGAATGCTTTATTCATGCGTTCATTCTTTCTGTCTAACCTTATGCTACTCCTCTGTGCCAGTATTCACAGGTCATTATCTCCCTTCTACACCTTCATCTACCGATAATAATCTTACCCTCTTAAGGACGCTTCCCGACAACACCCACGTTTTAGCGCTTGACCGCTTATGACATGTTTATCTTTTTGACTGTGCTCGTCCACCGCATCACGTAGCGGGTGACAATAAGGTAAAGCGATTAAGCCTGGGATGTTGGTTTAGATAAATCCAGACATTAGTCTATGAGCATTGTTATCAGGAGTTAAGTTGTCTAAACACCACAATCAGATTACGTATTTGTTTCCGGTCAACTTCAGTGTAAGATGGTCATTATAAAGATAAATAAGATGCCATTTATAAGATAGTGTTTTTTTTTTTAGAATCCACTGTGGCGAACTTCTAAATACAATAGCTAATTTAGAATATAACAGTATAGTGCATAAAGTCAAAGATAGGATATTACTAAAAATTTTCGGCGAGAATTGTTGGCGTCGCCTACGCCTTCAGCTTATTATTTGATAACACATTAGCCGAACAAAAAGGGTACCCAAATTTTCAAATTCGTCCTTGACGACAAACGTAACACTTCCCTAGGTCAACTAAGTATTTGCCTAAAAGACATAGTAGAGGGGAGAGGGGACGGATAGATAACACAACGCAAATCACGTCTCACATTGTTTCTAAAAATAAAACTAACTTGCTAGCCTTGCCTTAGGCGGTTTTCAAATTACGAGGAAAAAGTTAGAAAATGTGGACACTACGATCAGGAAAACACGCTTAGCTCTTGTTGCGAATGACGTAATTCTCGTGTATTACGAGAGACTCTCGTAATTAGCTTGAAAGTACATGGAAAAAGAATTGAACAGGAGGTAGTTTAAAAATAAACAACTAACATAGAAAAAAAGATAGAATTTTGAACCAAGCCACTTAGCCCCATAAAAATCATATATTCGTGTACCTGAAGACTTGCTAACCAAGAATATGTTATTAGTTATCTAAATAGTCCATTAGATAATCAAATATTGGTAATAATACATAGAGAATCAGAGATACTGTCAGGTCAAGTCATGTCTGCTTAGATTGGATAGCATATTTTTTTGGGAACAAATTAGGTCAAAGAAAGGCTAAGATAGTACGATGAAAGGGATTGGATGAAATTTGAAGGAAGCCGAAATATTATTGGCTAACCTAAATATACAAATCTAGTTGGTAGTAGTAACGTATAGTGGTTTGAGATATTTAAAAAAAAAATAGAGTTCATTCAATGAAAGAGATGCTTTGTCTCATTGGCCAAACCTTTTACTTTAACGAAATAGTAAACTGCTCGCTGCCATTTTTTCAAAAATATTCAGAGGAGCAATCAGCGATGAGCAGACTTGTGCTTTGTTTTAAAATAAATACAACTGAAAGCAGTCTGAACAGAGGCAGTGATGAAAGTGTGCCTTATTCTATTGCCTAATTCATCGTTACTTGTTTATATTTCCTTGATATGTGGTAAGATTGATTTTATTGACTTTTTAATTAAAAAAAGGTTGTGTGAAAAAAGAAAAGGCCATGTAAAAGATTGTAATTAAATGGTTCCATGGCAGATTTAGGCATGACCTAGATGTTGATCCATCATATAAGGGACTATCTAAGAAGTTTAGAACTACAGGACTATATATATGATGGTCATACAGGAACATTACACCTATCTTATTGCATGGAAAAGATTACTGCAGGAATGACAGAGGCGTAGCATCCATTAGGGAAGAGAAAAGAAAACTGGTACCATTTGTTCCATCAAACTAAAGTGGAGAAGCAGGGTTGTCAGAGAGAGCTGACCATGTTCTTTTGTATTGAATATATGTTTACATGTAAATTAGGAGGAATTAGTTTGGTATTAAGACAGAACCATAACTTGCATTGACACGGGTTCCTGCTGGCACTTGTCTGGTGCTAGTACTCGCTCATTGAAGAAGTGTGCACGATTTCAAAGAGTCACTGGCACCTACTTGTATTAAAGAAGTTCAAGTCCAGAGGAGACTGAAGTGTTTGGCCAAACCAACTGCAACTGCTGTGATTCCAGGATCCAGATAAGTGAAATATCTGGCCTGGGACAACTTATCACAAATAAAGAACAATCTCCTGTGCAGACAAAACGTTACTCCAAAGAATAAAATAAACAATCATAGTGAAACAAAAGACAGTGGGATGATGACAATCCTCAACCTGCTTCCCTGTACCAGTATTTAAAAAGAGTAATTAACATCAAAGTGAACATTTGTAACAATGTACTATGGACATATTGTCTGTTGTATGTAAATATCTTTATATATATTTGTAAATATATCTATCCATCTAAATTGATTCTCATTGACTGTAGTCCTGACCAAAACAACTTTAGGCTCAGGACCAATAAAGTTTAACAAAAGATATTTTAAATATAAAATTTAACAGCTGGAGTTGGTTGAATTTATCATAGTAATTAGTATATGTTTATATATGTTTTTGTATTGAGATTCTTTAACAACACTCTTACAATAACCTAGACACTTTATGTAGCTTTCAGTCACGCTAGTCAATAAAAATATAGCTTAGAGTGAGATCGTAGGGTGGTAACAAGAAAGGTACTCTGTAACACAGTTGTCCATTGTTTACCTCAGAGACCTTCACAGTTGATCTCACTCCATAAGCCACCACTGCAAGAACTGTGACTGCTTTATGCGGGTTACCGCACCAGGAACCAATAGCAGAGATAGGCATATGCTCCGTAGGCAGCAGAAAGAGGATGACGACGACATCATGGTTTTATATATTTTGTATGTTAACATTTCTAATTCAGATTTGTTATCAACAGAACAGCTAGAGTGCAGGTGCACGGACAGTTAAGCAAAAAGACTACAATGGAACATGGAGTTCCACAGGGTGGGGTCCTTTCCCCAACACTCTTCCTCATATATATAAATGATATAACAGAAAACATCCACAAGAATGTCCACAACTCCCTCTACGCTGATGACCTGGCCATGTGGACTTCAGAACAATACATTACCACAGCAAGAGTGCGCATGCAGGATTCACTGCTAGCCCTTGAAAGTTGGTCCAAAAAGTGGTTGCTCAAAATAAATGAACAAAAAACTACACACACTATTTTTACCTTGTCAAATAAACCACAGCAAGCAAAGCTGCAACTAAATGGGCAGGCAGTACGAGAAGATGAAACACCAATATACTTAGGAATCACACTAGACCGCCGAATGACATGGAAATCACAGATTAACAAAATACAGCTAAGGGCAAAACTTCGCATGGCCATCATGAAAAAGTTAGCAGGTACCACATGGGGTGCTGATGAGAATATCCTCAAAAAGCTGTACACAGGCAGAGTCAGACCTGCTATGGAATATGGCATCACAGCTTGGTCGACGGCAGCAAAATCGAATTTTGACAGAGTAAACAGACTCCAAAACCAAGCAGCACGTATTATAACAGGGGCCCTAAAGTCTACACAAATCAACCATATGGAAAACATCACAGGGCTACAGTCAATGGAGGATAGACGTGACAGCATAGTCTTAAAACAAGCTGAAAAATGTAAGAGGCTCGAAGGACACCCCATGTACCAAAGAATGAATAGGCTAGGAAGAGGTAGGCTCAAGCGAACTAACTTTGTCGCCCAAGCAAAAGAAAAAATTAACAATAATACCATACTAGCAAGCTCAGTTGCAAAGAAAATCCCAACAAGCTCAACTATCCCACTGTGGAAAATAAGATGCTTTCCTAAGTTAAAATCTGATATTTCAGGCACTGAAGGTAAGGGAACACAGACAGAAACACAAAGAAAGTGTATAGCAACCAAGTATATTGACCAAACATTTCCAGCAAAGCTTTGGACACATGCATATACTGATGGTTCGGCAACAAATGCAGTTGAAAATGGGGGTGCCGGCATCCTCATAAAATTAAAGAATAGAATTCACTCTATGGCAATTGCCACTGGAAAATACTGCAATAACTTCTGTGCTGAAGCAGAAGCCCTGAAACAGGCAGCTGAAACTCTTATTGAATGCAAAGCACAGGCAGAAAAACAGATAGTAATCTTTTCAGATGCCTCTCAATAATATCAGCGCTGAAGAGCCACCAAACTAAAGGATTGAAAGATCTGATAATCTCCCTTGAAAGACTAGCCGAATGCTTCAAGAAGTGCGAATGCTTCAAGAAGTGCACTATCCAGTGGATACCAGCCCATTGCAACATACCAGGAAATGAGGAGGCAGATAGACTTGCTAAGGAAGGAGGTGCCTTACAACAAAATGATATAGAGACAACTTACGCAACGGCAAAGACTACTATAAAGGCTACATTTAAGTCCAAATGGGAAAGAGAGCACCCGGGACATTTGAAAAATGATGCATATCATCAACTATCCAGAAAAGAACAGGTCATCATTTTTCGGCTACGCACTGGTCACAACAGATTGAGATACCATCTGTACCACAAATACAAAATTGGTGCAACAGATCTCTGCACCTGCGGTACCAGCCCAATGACAGTCGAACACCTGTTGCAATACTGCCCAACCTACAGTAATGAACGGAGTAGCATATGGCAACAACCCACTTCTGTCAACGAAAAACTGTTTGGAGATGTTGGGAGCCTTGGGTTGACTACTGCCTTTATTAGAGTCATAAATGTGGAAGTCTGAAGGCGAACGAGGAAGAACAAAGAAGAAGATTTATTATGTATATAAGTGACAATTATGCATTTATTTATCCTGCTCTCCCGACGCACTTTCATTTGACGCGAGGGTCTGAGATTTTATGTTCATGGGCATCAGGCAAAATTCAGAGGAAGATGAAATTGTGGAGAAAAGCGGAGGTCGCTTAATGCTTACATAACGAGATATTAAACCTACGGGAGATTAGATTTTATTTCTTTCTCAGCTCCTGGTAATAGTTATTAGTACTAAGCTCTAGACACAGTCTATAACAAACAAAATTTAACTTTTCCTATGAAGAGAATGATTTAAATGAAGAAATAAAATCATTTAGCTGTAAACTTTGTTAAAGCATCGATTTAAATTTAACCTTGTTGATCAAATATTTCGTTAACAAAAAAAAAAATATATATTATATATATATATATATATATATATATATATATATATATATATATATATATATATATATATATATATATATATAATATTATATATATATATATATATATATATATATATATATATATATATATATATATATATATATATATATATTCACCAAATGATCGGGACAGAAACCAGATAGACCACATTATGATTAACGGTAGATGGAGACATGCATTACAAGATGTGAAGGTAAGAAGAGGTGCGGATGTGGGAAGTGATCACCATTTAGTAGTAGCACAACTGAAAGTGAAACTAAGAACGGCTGGACCAACTGTAACTACACAGAAAAGGTTTGACATCAGCAAATTGAAGGACCTCCTTACCAGAAAAGCTTTTGCAGCTGATATAAAGAAGCGATATCAATTTGCCAAAGGTCAGGAAAAGACATTGACTGATGATATAGACCAGAAATTCAACACCATTTCAACAATATATAAGGAAAGCAGCAAATCATGCTTGGGATTCCAGGAAAGGAAGAAGCAAGACTGGATAACAACAGAAACATTAAACACCAAAACGATGAGAAAGGAAATGAAAAGAAAGAAATCAGAAGCGAAGTCCCCCAGGTTAGAGCAACTATATAGCGAACAGTACAGTCAGCTAGACAAGGAAGTTAAACGCCAAACCCGAGCCAACAAAAGGAATTTCCTAGACGATCTTGCAAGACAGGCAGAAGAAGCAGCACTGAGAAATGAACAAAGCACAGTACACAAAATAACTAAAATCATCAGTGGAAAACGAGGTGCAAACAATATTACATTAGTAAGAGATAAGCACGGAAATCTCATCACGACAGCAGAGGGACAGGAAACAAGATGGGCAGAGCATTTCAGAGAAACTCTGAACAAGGAACCACCAGAGGCACAATTGAATGTTCCTGAGGCTGAAAATGATCTAGGTGTTAAGACAGACATTCCACGAAAAGAAGAAATCATCACAGCAATCAAAGTGTTAAAGAATGAAAACGCTCCTGGCCATGATAACTTAAATGCAGAGCTATTTAAGATAGACCCTGAGCTAGCAGCAGAACTATTAGAACCACTATTTGCACAAGTCTGGAAAACAGGGACAACACCAACGGAGTGGAACAAAGGAATAATTGTCAAATTGCACAACAAGGGAGATCTTGCAGACTGCAATAATTGGAGAGGAATAACTCTTCTCTCAGTTCCCAGCAAAATACTAGGCAGGAGGATAATTATACAGAGAATTTCAAAAGCAGTAGACCACAAACTGAGGAAAGAACAAGCAGGATTTAGAAAGAACAGAAGATGTGTAGATCATGTATTTACCCTCAGGAACATTATAGATCAGTGCTTAGAATGGCAAAGACAGCTGTATATTAATTTCGTTGATTCTGAAAAGGCCTTTGATGTATACATAGAGACAGTTTATGGAAAATACTGAGGGCTTATGGAATTCCAAGCTGCATAGTGTCAGTCATAAAAAGCCTCTATGCCAACTTTACATGTAGCGTTGGGCAGAGCAACCTAACCTTTGAGGTGAAGACAGGGATGCCCCTTATCAACCAGTCTATTTTTAACAGTCATAGACTGGGTGATGCGGCAGACAACAGAGGGCAGTCCTAGAGGAATACGATGGACTAAATTTTCTACACTGGTGTCGTGTTTAGATAGGTTTTAAAGTTATTATGGTCCCGCCTGAGTATAGGGGACGGTGATAATACGTGAGAAGTAAAGGCGTAAGAAAATAGAGTTTCACTAGTGGATAGTTTAAGGAGAAGATCTGTCTCTGGACTGAGTAGTTTCTCTAGTCCAGCCTATCTATACGACTATAATTTAGTATAAGACAATCTTGCACTCCCCTATATTGAGAAATATAAGTTTACCTAACACTCATACACAGCTATGTGACAACAAGACACACAAACATGAAAACTATGGTTAATTTGGGTATGGGTCTGACCAACACGCAAAGTTTAGTTCTTTTTTTATTATAATTAAACTTTACAACATCGAATATCTAAAAGAAAGATCAAATAAAATCAGAATTACATGCATAGAAAATAACAGAATACATCTGATTGCTAAGAACTGTTAGTTACTGTTACTTGATGATGATGGTAAATCCTATCGGCTGGCTCTGGTGAGTGCCGATTCTGAAATAGTGTAACTCTTCTTGGTAAATATCCACTTGGAAACGACTATCAAATGTCGGGAGAATTGTTATATCTTTCGCACCCCAGTGGGCTGATAACAATGCAAAAATATATATTTGGGTATTTGTAAGTCCAGTAAAAATTTACTATTAAAATGTTCGTTAGTCTCTGTGGCCGGTCCTGTTCACAACTGAACTTGGAGACGAGTAAGCCAACAGAAGACAACTTTAATCCAATCAGTAAAATGGAGACAAGCCCAAGATAAAGCCAAATAAAAAACCGCTGGTCGCCGTTGATCAGGTCATGCCTAAAGGATATAAGAACATTATGAAAAAATTACTGCTAATAATATCTACATATAAGCACACGTTTTCTCTAGCCTATTCCTATCTGGTCAGTTATTATTTAATTTATCCATACGCGCACTTTAACAAATATCGCCGGTCGTTAAGTAGCTATTAGAGAGTCGGCGATGGTTTGTTTAGTCGCATGATATTTAAACAACAGTCACTTACTAAATTACACAAAATGAAATAAACGTGAGTTCTGTTCCGTCAATTATCCGTCGCCTAGTGTATTAATTAGTCAACTAAACCGTCTCTTTCTGTGTGATAGCGGGTGATTAAATTAACATTACAACTGAAACATCTGGAATAAAAATAGCTACGCGTTATTTTCCACTGGTTTTAACGTCTAGAAAATCACAGTGAATTTAAGATGCTAACACTTTTAACACTTTAATACGCTTAAGCACAAATTTATATATTACCAGAAATCCAGAAAGAAAACACCACGAAACTATTAATACATCTATTCCCAATGGTTCTAGATAACGTGTTCAGACTCTCCGAAAAAATTCTGAGCGACATTGATAACAGATTTGAGAAAGACGCAGTTTATATACGATCATGTTTTAGGATCTCTAGAAGATGTGAATTTTCACACTCTGTTTTCCTAGCAGAGAAATCTGAAACTACGTTTCCCAGATAAAAGGTTAACGGTCGCTTCTGTCGGACGTTGCTAACTGACAACAAAGGCTTAACCCATGTAGCGGGCTTCCGTCCGAGATTTTCCCTGTTTCTCGAGATCACAGAGTTGTTTTTCCTTGTAGGTACGAACATCAAAGGATTAGCTCCCCTTATAGAGAATCTTCAAAGGCCGTTACTCTTCCACGTGTTTTCCACGTGCGATCTTGTCGTTATCGTTTTTTTTTTTTTTTTTTTATATGCCCGCTGACAGATCAGCCCGCGTGAGAATCTTGCGTAAGGACCTGTCCCCTCGCCATTCGGCAAATACTCGCCGTGATTTGCGGAACCCCTGGTTCGCCCCCTGCTATGAATGACAGGTTGCGAAAGTTGGTCAACAAGCTCGTTTGTTATGGTCAGTAAAAAGAGGCGTGGATTAAAAGGTGAGTCAGACAGGCAGAGAAATGCGTGACTTAGTTAGCGAATCTTAAAACTACTCCGAGGTCACGAAAGGCTGTCGGATATAGGATGCGCCATTTCCATTATACGTCACACTTAGCACTAGGTTACAGTATAGACAGTAAAGACAACAAAGTTCCTAATAAGTGCTACTCCGTAAAGTAAACAATTTTAAAAGCAAAATAACCAGTTTGGTACAAGCTACCGTAACAAGAAAATATTGAATCTCTCTCTCTGTCATACGTGGCCACGCTCTCGCTCCTTACCTAATCTTGGTGATATTTCCTGGGATATACAGTTATCCTGAATATATTTATCGATATTGATAATGTCAGTGTTCAGTGCCAAATTTGGCCCCAGTCCAGCCTTGACGATAACTTTATAATGTGGACGCCAAGTTTGGCGGTGTACTCCTGGATCAATAATGTCACCTCGAATAGTTAAATGTATAAACAAATCGAGATCTTGTGTTCACAGCAGAGAATGGAAAACAAAATACTTCTAATATTTGGACACAGCTAGTTGCTAAAAAATTGTTACTGATGATGGTAATTGATTGATTGATAAATCCTATGGCTGGCTCGGTGGTGAGTGCCGATTTTGAAACAGCGCAACTTTCTGGATAAATCCGGTGTTACGACTGTCAAAAGTCAGATATTGATATTATTGCATATACCACTCCCGTGGGCTGATAAATTGGAAAAAAATATCTGGGTATTGATAGTCCTGTTAAACTTAATAGTTAAATGTTTATTTGTCTTTTAGCCAGTCCTGTTCACAACTGAACTTGGGGACTCGTAAGCCACGAAGAAGACAACATAAATCCAATCAATAACTGGAGACAATAATAAAGAAAAAACCGCTGGCCGCTTTGTCAGGTCTGTGAGAAATAAACAAGACATTATGAAACAGAAATGCAACTATTCTATATTTTCACGGACGGGGACAAGACGATCTCCTTCCCGCTCCGGCAGTCCTGCTTAAAGTTAAAAGGCACACGGTGACTTTATTTACAACTATACGGTCAGCTTTTCGCCCGCGATGCACTTTCAGGTTCGGACCAAGGTATGCACCTTCCCGCCCCTCTGCGCGCGCGTTAACGATCAGCTCACACTGTCAACTATTGTTTAATTACCCCTACGCGCACTTACAAATATCGTCTGTCGTTAATAGTTAATTTATTGTCGGCGCCTGCTAGCTTAGTCATAAGGTATAAACAATAGTCACTTACTATAAAACACAAAATGAAATAAACGTGAATCCCATTTCTTCACTATAGTCGCGCTTAACACTTAATCTGTCAACCAAACCATATCTTCTGGTGCGAAGCGGGTGATGGAAATTACATTCTAACTGCACCTCTGGCAAAGAAAAATAGGTACGCATTATTTATTTCACTAGTTTTAACGCTAAAAAATCACAGTGAATTATAATGGTAAACTTAACACATTAAATCACGTAAATGCTAATTTCTATTACCACAAATCAGAAATGAATCAATCCCACGAGATGCTATTAACACACTCCCACAATAGTTCTAGAATAACGTGCTTAGATTATCTGAATTTCTGAGCGACAACTGATTAGTGAGTTTAAGGAAAACTCTCTCACCCAGAAAGGCACTAGGGGAAAGCACAGACACAGCAAAAATGAAAGCCTGGGTCTGTGTATATTTGATAAATATTCTGAAGGTCCGAAGGTATCTGTCACGAAATAATCGTGCTTTTCATTTTATCGTGTTCTACCCGTCTTTTTCTCTAAATTGTGCCTTCCATTCATTTCTTCCTTTCCCGTATTTTCTCTCACATTCGACGCATGACTCATGTTTCGCGTTATTATATTCGCATGATCTATCCTGGGTAGAGATAACGTTGACAACCCCATCTGGAATTAGACAGAGCAATCTGCCTTACCTGTGTAAAACAAACACAGGCGTGAACGTTTTCGCCTACCAAGCTTGGCACCCATACTTATCGTACGGATAATCGAAAGATAAACTGGGAATGTATGTCGTTGTGGCAGACATGTTATGCAACATTACCGCGTGTGGACTCCTGTTTGTTAGAATTTATGATATCAAATTAAACACACGGTTTGATATTAAATTACAGACACGAATCATCTAAAAGGCGGTAGCGTTAATACCTTATATAGGAGGATTTCGAAACTACCTGTGGCATGCGAAATTTCACGAGAAGTAGTCGGAGAAGATGTGTACTAAAGTCAGACATTTGAATCTGCTTGATCTAGATAAAATATATTAAACTAGACTACGTCTGATTGGTGACTTTCACCACGTAGAAAGCTATGAGTGCGTTGGCGAAAAATCCCTTATATTGTAGCATACGTTTAGACTCCGGCATAGTGTTCCACTGAGTCAAGATGACACTTTCAGGCAAGACAGGACCGAAGAAAGTAGAACTTCTAAATAAAGGATTGGACAGGTATTAAGGATATTCTCAAATTAACAAGCAAGAAAACTCGTCTTTATAATACTGAAAATCACAAAGTCCTGGGAACCTATATAAAGGATAATAGTGGGATTAGAAATATTATTAATACCCTAGCTATTTGTATGACAGCCTCATCACCCGTAGACCGACATTATTCGGAAATATTCCTGTGCTAGACGTCTGTTAATTATAACCCGATTCTGGGTGAGTTGTTCATCTTATCATTTTATACTTTTCATTTGACATGTTTAACTTGCTGGTGGTTGTACATGTTCATAAGAAGCTGGCAACATCAACAAATGACAACGATAGTCATGAACCCCCACAGTAAGCGCTGGTGACTGCTTCATGCCGGATCTTTCACAGGGAACCAAAAACAGAGGTAGCCCCAGGCTCCAAGTGGAGCAAGAAGTGGCTGATGATGACATCATGATGACATGCTTAAAGCAGGAAAAAGTCGTTTTCCACTGTCCAGCCACATTTTTTCCCCGTCAGATTACCAGAATTAACGATGCGTTTTTATCCTTACCACTGGGTTTATCATTGGTGCTCAGGGAGAGTAAAACTACTGAGAAAAAAAGAAATTGGTCAGGGAAAGCAACAGCGGGAAGGCACGGGAAGACTATTGAACACTCCAAGATACCACGAACAGACAACAACGAGAGGAATCAAGACAGTCAGCAAGTGGTCCTTCTTATATGTGAGTCAGGAAACCAATACTTAGCAGAGACATGTGTTTCTTTTCAAGTTTGTGGCACAAGTTGGAGATGTGAGTTTTTGGTACAAGTTGGAGATACCAGTGTGGTACCAGCTTGACACGAGTCTGTGGATCAAGAGCTCATGGTCTAAGTTAGCTGGCTGACTTTGACGGGTTGTGAAGATTCTTGCCTTGATGTTCGGAGCAGATACACCTGCAACTACGTCTGGGACGTGCCCTCAACACATAAGTCAATAATTGACAGGCAGCCAGCAAACCAGTTTCAACATCTGGCAAGTTAAGTTATTTTAATCAGGCCGTAGCAAACATAATTCTCACCACCAATTTAAAACACCCTCACCAGTTTCCGATGAGGAAAAACTCTGTAGTGTAAATTCACTCAAATCACTTATTTATTTAATCGCGTTAAACAATAATTGATTATTAAATTTATCATATTTATTTACAAATTAAAAGTTGATTTAGTTATTACAGAGAGACGTTCACACGTATGAATCCGGTATCTTAAATGTATATATACAACAGAGCTACTTAAGTAATATTTTACTGAATAATTAAGTCGGGGGCTCAGAAACGAGCTAATATATCTATATCTTCAAAGAAGGGGCGAGCATTTACAAAGTTCACGACAACCGTGATAAATTCAGCGTTGTGCTTGATTTCTGAAGTACCCTATGAAGACTCCCTAAAATAGAAGCACCATCTGTCGTAAAGTTGTTTGTGAACCCGCTGCTTAGTTAAATACACTATGTTAGGTCTTTGCTCAGGTATGCCTACCAGAAAATCGATATACAAATATGCACAGCCAATCCGCGCTCAAGGATTCACGCAAGATGGCAGGCAGACACTGAGACAGAATAAATTACGCGAAGTCATGGTATCACGCAAGATGGCGGCAGACAGAATAAATTATGCATAAAACACTGTTGGTTCGGAACTCTGAAAAAACGAAAATTACTAAAACGCAACTAACCAATCAGCGGTGTCCCTGCAATCGAAAAAAGACTAAAACGCAGAAGCGAACCAATCAACGGGATCCCTTACGCATTCGCATCTACCTGCGTCTACCTATATATATATATATATATATATATATATATATATATATATATATATATATATATATATATATATATATATATATATATATATATATATATATATATATATATATATTGTCCACTACTTTCTCTTATCAAGGCTCATTTCTCTTGGTTCGATAATGAAAACCAATGACACAGAAGATACAAATGGAAAAGAATAACAGATAAGAAGAAGACAAAAGGAAGGTTGGAAAAGGACAGAAAGAAAAACTATCGAATTTTCGAGTATCATTTCGTGACAGCTTCACAGAAATAAGGCTTCGTGGACAGCGGGCATTAGCCTGGCCGCCCAACGTAACTATGGAATTTCGGGCCGAGGTATGACCCAGACTAATTATAGAAGCAATCACTTCTAGAGTTTGTCTATTCACCAGTACATGCCAGATAACACAAGACATGGACCTAATATTGGGTCTAGTAAATGATAGAAGAATGAGAACAGTACGAGATAGTGAGGTAGGTTTGATGGTATAAACATTGAAATAAATAAAGAGAGAAACCCAAGGCTTGTGAACAGCAAATACATAATACACATACACTGGTATGTTGCAGGCAGTCGTAAGAAGTAGAAAACTAGGCAAGAGAAAAACAACTGAAGTGGTAGACTTACCGGAGCCTAGTTGGCAGTGAGGTTAGTCACGATTCACTCTCGTTACAAGGCGGTGGTACCATTCGGAAGGTACTGGGTGCGAATCCCTGGTAAAGCAGCTAAGGATGACAAAGAGAGAATGTGCTGGACAGACTGATAGCGTTGAAAGAAGACAACAACAGAATTGATAAACAACACTGGGAACAGAAAGGCATGAACAGACATGATCACCTACGCCAGCCGGCATGGTACTTAAAGAAGGAATAATGCCACCCTGCTGTAAACATATTTTAGTAGCACTTATCATTTATAAAATCCGCCCAAATAATTTTTTATGGATTTGTGAGACATTTCTTAGGTCATTAATCTTTATGTGGTTAAAACGACCTACAACGGCTGAGATTCAGTGTAGCGTCGTGGAGATAATAGATTAGACCTGTGCATGTATGGTCACCATCACTAGGCAACTTGTTGAGATCGTCTGCTACGATTCTGCGGGGCGACTGTAACTAGTTTACCACGCTAGCAGTAGAAGGCAAATTAATGTGCTGAGCTAGAATTTAAGTGACGCTAAATTTATCCAACGTCTCTGTGTCGGTTTCACAATGTTTCCTCCCGCTGAACCAAAGTTTTATTGATCTAATCCAAACTTGACCGTATCTAGTTCCGCAGACATTGTGTCTGTAGTGGGTTGCCGATCATGAAATCATTTCCTAGCAGTACTTTCTAATTTGAAACCAAGGATGGATCTCCATTACGTTGTCTACTTGTTATACTAGACCACTGGTTCTCAGCCATTTTACTGTCTTCCCCTTGCACGTTTACCTTCAACTCTCCCTTCTGTTATGGTCTTCTGCAAGGTGTTATGCCTTTTTATGTGGCCAAAGTATTTTAGCTGCCGAACTTTGACCTCTCTCATTAGTTCTCTTTTCATACCTAGATTTTCTAGGACCTCCTTATTTGTTTTCATCTCTTTCCATGAGATACGCCCCATTCTTCTATATATCCACATTTCAAGAGCCTCAATTCTTTCTTCCAAATGCTTATTCATCGTCCATGTTTCTGCACCATACAGAAATGCAGAATATATATAACACTTTATGATTCTCAGTTTTAATTTATGAGATAACTGTTTGGATGTCAGTATATGTTTCATGTTGTTGAATGTAGCTTTGGCCATTCCTATTCTCTTCTTGATTTCTGTTTCACATCTGCCATCTTCTGTTATTATATGACCAAGATATACGTAGCTCTTGACTTGTTCCAGGATTTTCCCATTTACGCTTATCTTTAATGTGGGTTTATCGTCTGTTTTGCTAATTATCATAGTTTTAGTTTTCTCAATATTAATGTCGAGTCCATATTCATGACTTATACTGTTCACTTGCTTCACTAGTTCTTGTAACTCCTGTTCGCTTTCAGCTAACAACACGGTATCATCTGCATATCTAAGGTTGTTTATTGATCTTCCACTGATGTTCAGTCCTGGTATTTCCTGTATCTGTTTGAAAATTTTTTCGGTGTATAAATTAAATAGGCAGGGGGACAGCACACAACCTTGTCTGACACCTCTTTTTATGTCTATGTATGGTGAATAATTCCTTCCCGATCTTACTGTGGCAGTTTGCTCCCAATAAAGGTTACTGAGTATTCTTATATCTTTTCCATCAATACCTATGTCTTTGAGGCATTCAATTATTTTCTCATGATGGATTCTGTCAAAAGCCTTCTTATAGTCAATGAAGCACATATACATACTTTTTTGGACCTCTGTATATTTTTCTGCTAATCTTCTTAGGCAAAATATTGCCTCTCTTGTTCCACTGTTCCGTCTAAAACCAAACTGTTCTTCTTGGATTTCGCTGTCTACTTTACTTTTTATTCTTTCCTGTATGATTTTGAGCAGTATCTTAATTGCATGACTCATCAGGCTGATTGTTCTGAAGTCTGAACATTCTGTTGCATTTGGTTTTTTGGGCAATGTTATAAAAAACTGATGTCTTCATGTCGTGTGGTAAATATCCTGTATTGTATATATCATTGCATATTTCTGTGATTGTATCTATACCAAAGCTCTCCAGAGCTTCTATCATTTCAATGTTTATGTTATCCATGCCTGCTGATCTTCCTTTTTGTATCATATGAATGGCATTCTCTACTTCTGATCTGAGAATGTGTGGGCCTTCATTAGAATCTGGTGATGGTTTTTTACCTCTGTTGTCCTCGAATAGTTCTTTTACGTATTCTGCCCATCTGTTTGATATGTCTTTCTCATCAAGTAATATTACACCATTTTTGTTCTTGATACAGCTTCCTCCTTGTGCAAACCGCGACCGATTTGATAATTTCTTTATTTCTTCATGCATATCTCTTGTCATGTGCTTCGCTTCCAAGTCTTCTATTTCCTTACATTTTGTTTCTATCCACCGTTCTTTTGCTTCTCTACACATAGTACGTATGTCATTGTCTATTGTTTTATATTCTGGAGTATTTTTTGCTTTCTTTCTTTCTGCCATTTTATTCAAGATGTCATCTGTCATCCAAATTTGATTTTTCTTAGACTCCTTTTTAGGTAAATTTGCATTTGCTGATTGTATGCTTGTTTTTAAGCATTCCCATTTTGCGGTTGCTTTTTCTTCTGGGTTTTCTCTTCTATACTGCTCCATGCTTTCTGTCAATAACTGTTGGTATTTATTTTTGACTTCGATTAAATATTTCTGTTTTATATCTGGTTGTTTCAGCGCTGATATTTCTATCTGGGGTTCCTCCTGTCTTCTGTTTCCTGCTCTTTTCAGCTTTATATTTACTTTGATGACAACTGGATTGTGATCTGAATTTATGTCGGCGCCAGGATGTGTCTTTGCACTTGTGACACTGTTCTTAAATCTATGTTTTATCATGATATAGTCGATTTGATTACGTGTTACATCTCCTGGGCTTTTCCATGTGTATAATTTCCTTGGGTGATGTTCAAAAAAGGTGTTACATATGACCAGCTGGTTTTCTTCACAGAACTGGATAAGTCTGTCTCCTCTATCATTTCTTGTCCCTAATCCATACTGTCCTACTATTTTCTTGTATTTTCCTTTTCCTACTTTTGCATTCATATCACCCATTACTATCAACACATCTGTAGATTTGACTGGTTTAAGTGTGTGTTGTAGCTCTTCATAGTATTCTTCTATTTCTTCCTCGCTGTAATCTTTAGTTGGTGCATAAGTTTGTAAGATTGATATGTCGAATGGCTTTGCTCTCATCTTTAGTAACATCATTCTGTCATTGTGTGTCCAGTATCCACATACGTATTTTTCTAACTCCTTCTTTATCAACATTCCTACCCCTCTTTCGTGTTTTTCTCCTCCTGAGTGTATAAGCGTGTACTGGTCTCTTGTTATGTAGCCTGTATCCAAAAGTCTTGCCTCTGCAACTCCCAGTATATCGAGTTTCATGTCGGTTGCCTCTAATATAAGATTGTCCAGCTTTCCTTCTCCGTTTAAAGTTCTAACATTCCATGTTCCTATTTTTACGCTTCTCCTACTAGTTTTTAGGTGGTCTTTCTCAGAATGCTCCCTTTCAACAGAATTTAAGGAACACTCGTCATTATGTACTTCCTTACTCATTAGAGGAGTTGCCTCTTCCCCGTTAATTTGTACAGTAGATTCTTCCCCAGGGGATAGAGAGTTCTCTACATATCGGTTCTTATCTTGTTGTTGTGATTCCATTACTTTCTGTAGGAAGTACGTGGTAAGGCCCCAATCTCTTCCACGGTGGCTAGCCATTGTCTTTTTCTATGTCCGACATGCCTCTAGTGCGCCACACACTTTGCTGTTTCGCTTTGCGAGCCGTTGATCTTCTCAGATTCCTCCGCCTCACTCACCGTCTCAGTCTTTGTGTACTAGGGATGGACATTCCCTTGAGTAAGATTGCTCCTACTCCACCCATGTAGTTTAGCCAGTCAGCCAAGACTGTTGCCCGGGATGTGGCCACCGCCGTACACAAGCGGTATTCTAGGAGCCATCTCTCCACAACACAATGTCTGTGGAAGTTGCGTTAAATAACGACCGTGTCTCTCCACAACAAGTTGCAAATGTGCCTCTGTGGAAGTTGCGTTAAATAACGACCGTGTCTCTCCACAACACAATGTCTGTGGAAGTTGCGTTAAATAACGACCGTGTCTCTCCACAACACAATGTCTGTGGAAGTTGCGTTAAATAGCGACCGTGTCTCTCCACAACACAATGTCTGTGGAAGTTGCGTTAAATAACGACCGTGTCTCTCCACAACACAATGTCTGTGGAAGTTGCGTTAAATAACGACCGTGTCTCTCCACAACACAATGTCTGTGGAAGTTGCGTTAAATAACGACCGTGTCTCTCCACAACACAATGTCTGTGGAAGTTGCGTTAAATAACGACCGTGTCTCTCCACAACACAATGTCTGTGGAAGTTGCGTTAAATAACGACCGTGTCTCTCCACAACACAATGTCTGTGGAAGTTGCGTTAAATAACGACCGTGTCTCTCCACAACACAATGTCTGTGGAAGTTGCGTTAAATAACGACCGTGTCTCTCCACAACACAATGTCTGTGGAAGTTGCGTTAAATAACGACCGTGTCTCTCCACAACACAATGTCTGTGGAAGTTGCGTTAAATAACGACCGTGTCTCTCCACAACACAATGTCTGTGGAAGTTGCGTTAAATAACGACCGTGTCTCTCCACAACACAATGTCTGTGGAAGTTGCGTTAAATAACGACCGTGTCTCTCCACAACACAATGTCTGTGGAAGTTGCGTTAAATAACGACCGTGTCTCTCCACAACACAATGTCTGTGGAAGTTGCGTTAAATAACGACCGTGTCTCTCCACAACACAATGTCTGTGGAAGTTGCGTTAAATAACGACCGTGAAACTCCACATTACAATGTCTGTGGAAGTTGCGTTAAATAACGACTGTGTCTCTCCACAACACAATGTCTGTGGAAGTTGCGTTAAATAACGACCGTGTCTCTCCACAACACAATATCTGTGGAAGTTGCGTTAAATAACGACCGTGCCTCCCCACAACACAATGTCTGTGGAAGTTGCGTTAAATAACGACCGTGTCTCTCCACAACACAGTGTCTGTGGAAGTTGCGTTAAATAACGACCGTGTCTCTCCACAACACAATGTCTGTGGAAGTTGCGTTAAATAACGACCGTGTCTCTCCACAACACAGTGTCTGTGGAAGTTGCGTTAAATAACGACCGTGTAAGAAATAGCACGATTGTGGTTTCCTCTTGCCGTCCGTTGGTTTGTGTAACAGAATCTCAGCACCTCTTTGACTAAAAAGTGTAAGAGAACTGGAAGTGTGAATGGGGAGATAAATGCGCCTCAATCTCACTGCCTGTCAAGTCATAAGGCTTTAGCTGTTTTAAATAAATGGCCACCTCCCCCCATTACAACCATCAAATTTCACCCTTCGTGACAACAACCGCTTTTGGTTCACGACTGCTTATTCAGTATTGACATCTATATCTAGAGCCGTTAAACCATCCGCCAGCCATGGACAAGCCTGATAATACTAAGGAGGAAAAAAGCCCCCATCAATTTTAAATTAAGTGTAGACCTGCACTGCTGTTATTGTGAAAGGTGATACTGCAATTTTTTCAAAGCTGTGAAATTATAAATCTGCAAAACAAACGTTTCGTCATGTCTGCAGTATGGGAAAAGACCGGCTTCAAAAAAAAAAAAAATCAGAAACCAAGAACCTGGGATCCAGATCTCCAGGACGACTCAAAGCTGGCTGGGAGGACAACATCAGACAATATGTGAAAGACCGAGAGCTGTATCCAGGCCACATAAATAAAATGCGGATAGAACAGCACGGTGCTTTCTGGGTAACGTCTAAACTACAGGGTAGAAGAGGAATGACTAAGTAAGTATAAGCGAAAGTGTCGAATAACATCCACTTTGATATCAGGTCGTTTCATTTGTTTTTGTTGTCATGCCATTCCAACAACTGGTTTCACATACAAACTTCATTTTTAAAATAGGCGTTGCACTTCGTTTTGTCCACGCGCCTCGTTTAACTTAAACACAGCGTCCGTCGGTTATATTACGGTTCAATTTATCATGGGTTGGACAGTTCTGGAGAATGTGTTCTGGAGTCTAGATATCAGTTCCACATGGGCATTCATTCGTGTGGGATATCTTGAGGCGATAGAGATGTCCTAGTAATCTGCAGTGGCCGGTTCTCAGGCGGAACATTGTGGTCTGTTGGTATCTGTTTAGATGGTGGATTGGGTCATCTCTGCTGTATATATCCCCTTCCTCCTTCCACTGATTTTTGTACTTGTTGTGGATGATGGTTTTTGCTTCCAGATAGGGCAATGGGTGGCTGTATTGTTCCATTTTACTGCCACTTCTTGATAGAGCATCTGCTTTCTCATTACCAGCGATTCCACAATGGGCAGGTAACCACTGAAGGGCAATGGTTGATGACCTTTGGATGATGTTAAGCTCAGATCTGATCTCATTCATCATGTTATCATTTCTGGTGTTTTGTATTGATTCAAGTAATGATCTGCAGTCAGTGAAGATTACTATCTTAGCTGGTGGTTGTTGTTCGGGTCTGGTGAAGATTTTCAGGGTTTGCAGTAGTGCCATAGCTTCTGCCCTGAAATTGGAGATCTTTCCAGTTAGGAAGGCCTTTCGGATGATCTTTCCATTTAGGAATCTTATAAAAATGCCTCCTCCACCGTTCTTTACTGCCCCCTCAGCAGATCCATCTGTGTATGCATGTGTGTTACGTGCAGTCTTTGATATCTTACAATATTATACATTAGTATACTTGTTATGTTCGCAAATATTTTGTAAACAAAATAGGTAATTTTTTAGTGCTTAAGGGAAAGTCATTATTGAGTTACTTCCCTTGAAAGTTGTGCCGTCTCTTCGATCGAACTCCGCGGATGAATCCATTTTACTGCGATTTATTCGTTGTTTGGGTAATAATAGATTGTTCTTGCTTCAGAATATCTATGGCCTGAATTTATGTGTATTGTTTGTCTGAGTAGGACGAGTCTGTCTTATATCTGTATATCTTTACATATCTAAGTCGAACTATATGTTCTGTTGTCTCTAGAGAGGTCAAAGGCTATTCGGCGGATGTGTCGCTAGAGGGTGGTGTGATTTGGCTTCGTCCTGATGGGGACTGTGTTTTTTCTATGTCGGCTTGTCGCCGAAAAAAGTGATCTCAGTATTGGTGGGGAAAGTGATAGTCGTCTAGACCTATCGTGTATGCTTTACCCCAGTGTTTATTCGTATTGCCAAGGAATGGCAGAATCATATTTCTGATACCAAGGTAATAAAAGATACTCTTGTGAACTCTCTCGTTCGAAGCCACCATTTTCGATAGGTACGATTTGAATGTCTAAGAGAATATATTTGACTCGATGAAAACGACTTCGATTCCTAGCAGCACTATATCCTGTAGAATGCAGTCAATTGTTCATGATCAAATCTACAGAGCAATGAAATGTTTTATGAATGACTAACTTTAGGACAGATTCATTATCTGTATCCAAACGTGAGTGACAGCTCACGAGTGAAGCCATCTTGGAACCAAACATGTAGTGACTTTCAAGAAGAGAAAAGGGATGCCCGTATTATCGCTTGTTTAGTCCAGAGATCACTGCTACACATGAGAACCCGTTATTAGCGGTTCAATATTATTATATGGAAAAATATGTGCTGAACATTATGTTGGAGAATCGTCGCTAAACGAGATTAGGTTTAGAAGCCATCTGAAATATTGTTTATAAGCTGACGTGCTCAGTCAGTGAAGTCAGATGATATATATGTATGGGCGATACTGAGGGCTTGGCTACTGACAGTCCTTTATACTATTATTCTACATGAGTGCCCATGTAACATTGCAAGACCATTTATCCACTGTACCATGATGTATTATGCCAACCTGTGATTTGTCACTATCTGTGCTGTCGAGTGTGTACGTCCAATTAAACTTTAGTAAAGGTACACAGTCGTTGGTGTCGATGACTTCCAGCCATACATGAGTGTGAGAAAAGAACATTTGTCAACACCACGAACCCTTATTATCATTCGCACATTATACACTCAATCCATGTCTACACACCACTGCGTAGGTCAAGTTGACATTCCATACACTACAGTGGAGCAAACAACACCATAGAGATCTTATCAACTGATGATGATGATGTCTGCTTCCATCCACTTATGTCTATTTTTTGGTGGATATCATTAACTGGAATAAAAAGAAGTGGGCTTTATCAACTGGTGGACCAGCTTTCTGGGTTTGACCTCGCAGAAGTTCAGAAGTCAACAGATTACCGATACCAGACCGTTTCCTGTGGCTGATACGACACACTTGCAGTATTGGTTTGCTCTTTGTCAACACTTCGTCACGTGACCTGTCAAGTGAATGCAGTATGTAGGTCAGCGTTGTTGACATTTTTACATTAGACATTACAGAGTTTCACAGAACAGTTGGATCAATTCTTGTCAATATTAACAGGAAGACAGTATTAGTGAACTAAGAAGTCCTATTTTCATCGATGGATCTTCTTGTTTTCTATATATGAACTTTAATATTTAAGGCCAGAATGTTTAATTGAATAAAGTGGCAGTTTGTTTATTTTCATAAAAATAACTTTGCCATTACTGTAAAACTGAGCCTATTTTGCAACACATACTATCATACACATAATTTATATATATTTATGTTTACATGTTATTTGTTTGTATAGTATGTTAGTTTCTATGTCAGCGGGTTGTGTTTAAGGTTGGGCGGCGTCCTCACAACAGAATATCCCACGTCATAGAGGGTCCGTTGTGGGCGTTTTCTATAGGTGCAATTTTCTTGATTGAAAATTTGCTGCGACAACTGTTGCTTTTGTGTTAGCTGTGAAGTCTGTAATTATTGTTATTTTTGTAATATTTCTTTGTTCTTTAGTTTTGTTTTGATTTGTTTGTAATTTGTTGGTCTAACCTTTTCTATCTTTCAGTTCTATTCACAATTTATATTCATATACTGTGACGTCATTGGTGTTGTTATTCTTTGCAGATTCAGTGATTATTTTCATTGATTTCCCTATTTGATTTATTTTGATTTCTGCAAACGTTCTTGTATTGTCAGTCCTATTTGTACTTTATGTATTCTGTTGGTTGACATATGTTTTATATAGGTATATTTCATAAGACACAATTGCCTGTGCACTGCACTTGGATTATGGTATAAACCAGTACCTGATTATTATTACTGTTATACAAGACCTTATTAAGGCTTGTGACCCACAGATATTGAGATAGTATACTGATTAATCAAGTCATTAAGAACTTGTGGTATTATTATTATTTCAGGTGATTAGTATTATTGTTAGACATCATGTCTACATTGGAATACTTCATTACACAAGGGAAAGCCCTTGATAAGACTGGTCAACAATTAGAACAATGGGCTGTTGCTCAATATGACAAAGCATTAGCTGCAGAAGAGAGAAGAGCTATGGCAGAAGAGAAAAGATTAGAAAGAGAAGCTGAGGCTGCTGCTGAACAAAAGAAATTACAGATGCAGGTGAGGAAAGGAGATTTGAAGCTGAACAAAAAAAAATTAGAAAGAGAAGCTGCTGCGGAACAAAAAAGATTAGACAGTGAAGCTGAACAAAAAAGATTAGACAGGGAAGCTGAACAAAAAAGATTAGACAGGGAAGCTGAACAAAAAAGATTAGACAGGGATGCTGAACAAAAAAGATTAGATGCTGAAGAGAAAAAAGCAATAAGAGAACATGAATTTGAGTTAGAGAAATTGAGATTGACAAGTATGATTAATGTTAATCAGGCATCTAGTGGTAATGGTAAACCTTCTACTTACAAGGTTAAGGTTCCACCGTTCAATCAGTCCAGTGACGATATTACATTCTGGCTGGATAGATTTGAACGTTCTTGTCGTACACATAATGTGGATAAATCACAATACGCTAATCAATTAGCAGAAAACTTGAAAGGTGAATCTTTGACTAGATTATGCCTTGTAGGAGAAGCAGATAAGGATAATTATGATGTCATTAGGGCGGCTTTGATAAAAAAATATCAGCTAAGTGAGGAAGGCTATCGCCTTTTATTTAAAACGATGGTGCCTGAGACGGGTGTAGAATTCTCAGAATTCACTGCAAAGGCACGTCTCACAGCTGATCGTTGGATTGAGCTTTCCAAAACAGAAAAAACGTATGAAGGACTTATGGATTTGTTGCTCAGAGATAAGATTATGTCATGTGTGAACAAACCTTTCCTTGAATTTATACATGAGCGTAAACCTAAATCTCTAAAAGAAATGGAAGAATATTGTTCCCAATATGTCACTGCACACCCCGACGTGACTTTTGGCAATACTAAGATTAAGGAGAGCATGCCAGTTGCTTCAGCAACACCATACAATCCCAATTATTCACACAGATTTCAGGGACCTCAAAACAGATTTGATAAAAAAGGTAACCATAATAGTTATCAAAACCAAGGTAACCAATCATTTCAGGGTTCTTCTTCAAAGAACTGGAGACGAGCTGATAGCTCTCGACACAGGGGTGGTCATAATTATAGGAATTTCCGTAGAGGAAGTAATTATAGAAACTATCAGGGTTATCCGTCTTGGAGTCAACAAGATCATAATTACAGAGATACTCATTATAATGAATATGATAATGGTAACCAAGGGAACTATGACTCAAACCCAAATAGGGGTTACAATAGAGGTAACAATAACTACAGAGGTGATAATAACCGAGGTAGATCTCAAAACAAAAGACATAAACCACATTTTCAGGCAAACTCTGCACAACAAGAGTCCCATGAAGCCTATAAACAGAGTAAAGATAATAATGATGCTAGTAATATGGCATGTGCCGCTTTTGATTTTGGGAGAGCATCTCAGTGCCCCCAATGCAAAACGTTATTTGAGCCAACCACAGTGTCTACTTTAAGCTGTGGCCATCCTCTTCCTGCTCTTCCGGCATCAGTCGCGCATGATGGAAGAGGTTCTCTTGTCTTACATAAGGGTTTAGTGAATAACAATCCAGTCTCTGTGCTATTTGATTCTGGATGCACCACAATTGGTGTTAGGCAGTCACTCGTAGATCCTTCCCGTGCCACTGGACAAGTAGTCAAATGTGTAACATTTGGCGGCACATTAGAGAAATACTCTACTGCTATCATTAGGATTGCTACTCCTTTCTTTACAGGAGATGTACACGCATGTCTTCTTCCGAATCCGATCGCTGACCTCATCATCGGTCGCATTCATGGAGTCAAAGAATGCACTCCGCAACAAATTTCCACGTGGGAAAGGCAAAACATGCAGATTGCTAACGCTGTAGTCACTAGAGCTCAGGCTCTTAATATGCCTCAAACTTCATCTACTGAAGATAATGAAGTGCATAACCAAGATAATCCCTTGGTAATTTCTCGTGACTCGTTTATAAAACAGCAAGAAGATGATCCCACTCTGAAGAAATTCTTCATTCTTGCAACTAAAGGTGATCCGAATAAAGACACAAGTCGTAAATCGTGGATTACAAAGAAGAATGGCGTACTTGTACGTATGGTTCAAGACTCCATTACGTCAAGTCATTCTCAAATCCTGGTTCCCAAGAATTTGAGAGTTAAAATTTTGCAGCACGCTCACGACTCTCAGTGTGCTGGACACATGGGTTTTTCCCGTACTAAGTCAAGAGTCCTTGCGGCTTTCTTTTGGCCATTGGTAAACAAGGACATACGGATTTATTGTCGATCTTGTAAAGTATGTCAGGAAGTTAAATCCAAAGGTCCACGGCATGCTGCACCCATTCAGGCGGCGGACATTCCTATTCGGCCGTTCCAAAAAATGGCCATAGACATAATTGGTCCATTTAAGATCAAGTCTGCCAGAGGACATCAGTTTATCTTGACGTGTGTTGATATGTGCACACGTTGGCCAGAGGCTATTCCTCTGAAGAGCATTACTACTGCTGATATTGCAGATGCTCTTTGGCTTATATTTTCTCGTCTGGGGTTCCCCGGAGAGATATTGTCAGACCATGGCACCCAACTAATATCAGATACCATGTCTCAAGTAATGTCTACTCTGCAGATAGATAGATCTTTAAGTAGTATCTACCATCCAATGTCTAATGGTATGGTCGAACGCCTTAATAGAACACTTAAAAACTTACTGGGGAAGATAACTGAGGATCATCCTCAAGACTGGGACAGAGTTTTACCTGCGGCCCTCTTCGCTTACAGAGAGGTACCCAATGAACATACAGGATTTTCTCCCTTTGAACTCGTCTTTGGCGCGCGTCCGCGTGGCCCTATGTCGTTGCTTCACGATCTCATTACATCTGACAATATTGACGATGACACAAAGTCATCCTACGAATATGTCATCGCGTTGAGACAAAAAATTATCGAAGCATGCAAATTAGCAACTTCTTCTTCTGAATTTGCGAAACAGAAGGCAAGGCAATTTGCCAATAAGAAGAGATGCTTACGACAACTTTGTCCTGGTGACAAAGCATTTGTATTACTACCTTGTAGGGAAAACAGATTACTTATTTCTTGGAAAGGTCCGTACGATATAATATCGAAAATTTCCGATGTCGACTATATTGTCGATATTGATGGGAAGCATAAAACCTTCCACATCAATATGCTTACTGAATTCCATGAACGTCCGGATTATTTGCAACCCATTTTCCAAGCAACGGACAATTCTCCAGTACAACATGGTCATTACTCATCACTGTCCGTGATACAGGATGAGGAAACAAGTTTTTCAGATGTAAATCTTCCTCTTCCAATGATCCCACTTCATTCTAGTGAATCATGGAAGAACGTTACTGTCTCTCCTGATTTGTCTCTAGGAGAACAGCGACAAGTTTCAACTATGTTGCAAACATTTCAGGATGTACTCACTGACATCCCTGGACAAACGCATGTCATTGAACATGACATTGTTCTAACTGACCATACTCCTATTAGGGTTAGACCTTATCCTATACCTATACATTTTCAAGCACAGGTCGAGAAAGAGTTGGATGAGATGATAGATTTGAAAATAATCGAACCACCCACCTCTGCATATTCTTCGCCGATGGTTATTGTTCGTAAAAAAGACAATAACATACGTCTTTGCGTTGACTATCGAAAATTGAATCAAGTAACGAAGTTCGATGCCGAACCTATGCCTTTACTGGAAGAGCTACTTACTCGACTCTCCAAATCTCATTTTTTCACTAAACTTGATTTGTCTAAAGGATATTGGCAAGTTCCTTTATCTGAACGCGCCAAACCTCTCACGGCTTTTTCAACACCTAGAGGTTTGTTCCAATGGAATTTTATGCCTTTCGGTCTTATGAACGCACCAGCTACATTCGTACGCATGATGCGCCGAATCCTATCTTATCGGTCAGATGTCATTGCATATCTAGACGACATCTGTCTTTTCAGCGATACTTGGGAAGATCACTATTCAGGGTTAGATGAATTGCTGTCTACTTTGCGTGAGCACAACCTGACAGCGAAACCCTCTAAAGCCTATATTTGTTTTAGCGAAATTTCTTTCCTAGGCCACCGAGTTGGTCATGGTTTCCTAAAGACAGAGGACCATAATACTAGTAAGATACTTAACATCTCAATCCCTAAGACTAAAAAACAGGTGAGAAGTCTGTTAGGTCTTATTCAATTTTATGGCAGATTCATTCAGAATCTATCCTCTATCATGGCACCTCTTTCAACACTTCTAAAGAAAGGTTCGCCTAATGTGGTCCACTGGTCTCAGGAATGCCAATGCTCTCTGGATAAGATTAAAACATTGTTTTCAACACCACCTATTTTAGTGCTACCTACTAAAGATAAGACATTCGTTCTTCGTAGTGACGCTTCATCCACTGGGATTGGAGCGGCACTAATGCAAGAGTACTCTGGAACTCTGCATCCTGTAATGTATATTTCCAGAAAACTTAATGCGGCAGAAAGGAATTATTCGGTTTTAGACCGTGAGCTATTAGCTATGGTTTGGTCGATCCTCAAACTACAGAGATTCCTTCTAGGCGCACATTTCATAGTAGAAACCGACCAAAAAGCTCTTACTGCTATACAGAGTAAGAATTTGAAGAGCTCGAGGTCTACTCGATATGCAATTGCTCTTCAACCTTTTCATTTCTCTGTGCGAGCTATTCGTGGATCAGATAATGTGATGGCAGACATTCTGTCAAGATGCCCACATGATTCCACATAACTATTAGGGCTTAGACTTCTTGATATGTCTAGTTCTATAGTAGTTCCTTTTCTATATCATGATAGATACACATTTGTAATTTAATAATATAATGATTGTATAACTACATAGCGGTTCATTGATGTTTATTCACCGCTGTGCTTTGATGATTTTTCTTCATAAATCATAAATGTAAGATATCTAATACGAAACTAGGGTATGAATTTTTTTGGGCATCGTGTAATTGCCAGAATTGTATTATACTTTGATGACACCTTCCTGGAAAAATATACTTGTAGAGAAATAATTTCTCTCAGTTTATGAGACACATTCTCACCAGTCGCTCCATAAGTCGACTTAGCCTCATATTAGGCGTTATAGGTAGTTCTGATATTTTCATCTGCGCATTATTCATGCGTTGTGAGCCTATTGTACGTTGCTCCTAGATGTATTTCAAAAAAAAAAAATGTTCCTTTTTTTTTCCCGGGAGGTGTGGTAAGACTGTTACGTGCAGTCTTTGATATCTTACAATATTATACATTAGTATACTTGTTATGTTCGCAAATATTTTGTAAACAAAATAGGTAATTTTTTAGTGCTTAAGGGAAAGTCATTATTGAGTTACTTCCCTTGAAAGTTGTGCCGTCTCTTCGATCGAACTCCGCGGATGAATCCATTTTACTGCGATTTATTCGTTGTTTGGGTAATAATAGATTGTTCTTGCTTCAGAATATCTATGGCCTGAATTTATGTGTATTGTTTGTCTGAGTAGGACGAGTCTGTCTTATATCTGTATATCATTACATATCTAAGTCGAACTATATGTTCTGTTGTCTCTAGAGAGGTCAAAGGCTATTCGGCGGATGTGTCGCCAGAGGGTGGTGTGATTTGGCTTCGTCCTGATGGGGACTGTGTTTTTCTATGTCGGCTTGTCGCCGAAAAAAAGTGATCTCAGTATTGGTGGGGAAAGTGATAGTCGTCTAGACCTATCGTGTATGCTTTACCCCAGTGTTTATTCGTATTGCCAAGGAATGGCAGAATCATATTTCTGATACCAAGGTAATAAAAGATACTCTTGTGAACTCTCTCGTTCGAAGCCACCATTTTCGATAGGTACGATTTGAATGTCTAAGAGAATATATTTGACTCGATGAAAAACGACTTCGATTCCTAGCAGCACTATATCCTGTAGAATGCAGTCAATTGTTCATGATCAAATCTACAGAGCAATGAAATGTTTTATGAATGACTAACTTTAGGACAGATTCATTATCTGTATCCAAACGTGAGTGACAGCTCACGAGTGAAGCCATCTTGGAACCAAACATGTAGTGACTTTCAAGAAGAGAAAAGGGATGCCCGTATTATCGCTTGTTTAGTCCAGAGATCACTGCTACACATGAGAACCCGTTATTAGCGGTTCAATATTATTATATGGAAAAATATGTGCTGAACATTATGTTGGAGAATCGTCGCTAAACGAGATTAGGTTTAGAAGCCATCTGAAATATTGTTTATAAGCTGACGTGCTCAGTCAGTGAAGTCAGATGATATATATGTATGGGCGATACTGAGGGCTTGGCTACTGA
Organism: Oreohelix idahoensis; assembly: GCA_024509875.1. Lineage (NCBI taxonomy): Eukaryota > Metazoa > Mollusca > Gastropoda > Stylommatophora > Oreohelicidae > Oreohelix > Oreohelix idahoensis. Next base: position 64,715 of record JAMPIV010010077.1, on the reverse strand, counting down.
CAGTCCTTTATACTATTATTCTACATGAGTGCCCATGTAACATTGCAAGACCATTTATCCACTGTACCATTATGTATTATGCCAACCTGTGATTTGTCACTATCTGTGCTGTCGAGTGTGTACGTCCAATTAAACTTTAGTAAAGGTACACAGTCGTTGGTGTCGATGACTTCCAGCCATACATGAGTGTGAGAAAAGAACATTTGTCAACACCACGAACCCTTATTATCATTCGCACATTATACACTCAATCCATGTCTACACACCACTGCGTAGGTCAAGTTGACATTCCATACACTACAGTGGAGCAAACAACACCATAGAGATCTTATCAATGTGTCCACTCCTTCGGGTTGTACTTTTCTTCAATCATTTCTTGAGCCAAAGTTTTTAGTTGTTGAGGGGTCAGGTGGCCTTTCTTTTTTATTTCAGGGACTTCTGTGATGATAGATATATTTCCATGGCAGTCGTCTGGCTCCTCGTAATCAATTAACATTTCAATCTCAGTAGATCGATTTGGGAGGAGGTCTTCATGGCATCGATGCAGATGTTTGGAGATGTTTAGGAAGCTGGTTCTTTTCAGCCTGTTCTTTGTCACACTATGGAGTTTGGCATGCATTGGATGACTTGGCATTCGTAGAAGCTTCTCACTGTGAGTGAATACCTTTTCCTCACGTCTGTCATCAAGAGAGCGGATGTTGGTGTATCGCTCCATTGCCTGGATTGGAAAAGTCTTTATCCCTCCAGTGATTAGTCTAAGGCCTGAATTTTGCACTCTCCCTAGACATTCTGTGTTTGTTTTAGATGCTGTGGCCCAGGCTGACATGCCATATTCAAGTACAGGTCTGACTGTGCATGTATAGACGTTTTTTTAGTATGTTGGTATTTGCCCCCCAACTTGTGCCAGCCAGTTTCTTCATAATAGAGAGCTTTCTTATTGCTCTCTGTTCTACTGCTTTTATGTGCGGCTTCCAGGTGAGTCTCTTATCCAACTTGACTCCTAGGTATGTTGGGTTTTCCTCGATTGGAAGTTCATTTCCATTTAGCTGCAGTTTGATCGTTTCTAGGCGATTTGACAGAGAGAAGCAGGTTGCTACTGTCTTGGAGAAGTTTATCTGTACTCCCCAATCTGATGCCCATTCACCGATGGTATTTAGCGCTGCTTGCATCCTGAACTTCGCAGTAGGCAAATGTTCAGCAGCACACCAGGCAGCAAAATCGTCAGCATGAAGAGCCCTGGAGATATGCCCGGACAGTTTCTCTGCAATATCATTTATATATATGATAAAAAGTGTGGGGGAGATAACTCCTCCTTGTGGCACACCCTGTTGTAGAGTGACGCGATGGCTCAGTTTCCCATCAAGTTTTACTCTTGCTGTGCGGTATCGAAGAAAGTCCCGTATCCAGTTGAACATTCTCCCTTCAATTTTGCTGTTGAGCATCTTAAGGAGGAGTCCTTCTTTCCATACCTTATCAAAGGCTTTTGTCAAGTCTACAAAAACCGCCAGTGAATAAATGAATGAATGAATGAACGAGTGAACGAATAAATGAATGAATGAACGAGTGAACGAAGAAATGAATGAATGTATGAATGAACAAGTGAACGAATAAATGAATGAATGAACGAGTGAACGAATAAATAAATGAATGAATGAACGAGTGAATGAATAAAGGAATGAATGGATGAATTAAAGAGTCAACAAATAATGAATGACTGAATGAGTGAACGAATAAATGAATGAATGGATGAATGAGTGAACAAGTGAACGAATAAATGAATGAATGAACGAATAAATGAGTGAATGAACGAATAAATGAATGAATGAACGAATAAATGAATGAATGAACGAGTAAACGAATAAATGAGTGAATGAATGAACGAGTGAAAGAATAAAGGAATAAATGAACGAGTGAACGAATAAATGAATGAATAGATGAATGAGTGAACGAGTGAACGAACAAAAGAAAGAATGAATGAATGAACGAGTGAACGAATAAATGAATGAATGAATGAAATAATGAACGAGTGAACGAATAAATGAATGAAAGAATGAACGCGTGAACGAATAAATGAATGAATAAATGAATGAGTGAACGAGTGAACGAATAAATGAATGAATGAATGAACGAATAAATGAATGAATGAACGATTGAATGAATAAATGAATGAATGGATGAATGAGTGAACAAATAAATGAATGAATGAATGAATGAGTGAACGAATAAATGAATGAATGAACGAGTGAACGAATAAATGAATGAATGGATGAATGAGTGAACAAATAAATGAATGAATGAATGAACGAGTGAACGAATAAATAAATGAATGAATGAATTCATAACATTCTTCGCGTGGTTCCTGAATTTCTTTATTGAAACAAGGAAATAATGGAACCCCTGCTTCTACCAGACATGTCGCAAGTGGCAACTAAGGTGAGGTTGTATTTGGTGCTAGCAGCCGTGCATGTAACACCAAATTGCTGTAGAAATAGGGGTACCAGACACTTAAACATAAACAGGATGACAAAGAAAGGCAGAAAAGAGGACAAAGAAGAACACAACTGACAGTTGCTGTTGTAGGCTTCCGATTACTTTCCAAATCCCGGCAAACTTTCCTGCCAACTTTAAAGTCGTTAGTTAATATCTAATGACAGGTTAACACTCAACGCATTCACTGTAATGTAAGCAACAAATAAAATTACGATTATTCTAAGAGAAAATGGTTTATTTCAATCACACTTTCATTATTTTAATTGTGATATTTATTTGGAGCCAATTTTCATCAGCAAGTCTTCATTTTCAAGCACATACGAATGGAATTTTTCACACGAAATATTGTTCATTTTGTACTACGTCAGAAAAAGTCTCTTGACAGACAAGACTGACAGGTGCTTCCTATCCTTTTGAGCATTTAGCATTTGTTTTTTAGAGAATACTCTTTTGACGTTAACGTTATGGTCTGGAGTACACAGAGAAATTTTATCTTATTTATACCTCTAAAAGTATCACCAGTATTGTCACCTGCAAATGCAATGGTTTTTGAGGAGTGATTGTACTTTTTTTTTAAAATTGCCTCGTTCAGCTTAGAAAATGGACGTCGGATATATTTCGGCACATGCCCAAATACAAAAGACTTTGTGATCTTGTTCTAAATTACTGAGATTATCCTTTCCCATAATTTTAGTTACGTAATTAAATGCTGACAAAAAAATAGGAATGCACGCTATTGGAAGCATTGATGTTAACGTTAAGTAGAACGTAACGATTAAAATAGAAACTTAGAAACAGACAATGAAAATTTGGAAAACTTAAAAGACTATTGTGATGTTAACATCATGGTTCAAATTGTTTTAGATTTTAATAATCAGTGAAAAGCCGCACAAAATCACGTTTTTCTGCAATGTCTGCCGGACGTTGGACGAAAGTGTAAAAAGAACATGTCCTCCTATTCACGGACGTCTGGTAACCCTAAGTAGAAACCGCCATAGCAAGCAGACGGCAGCGCCTTGGTGTAGGTTTTCTGTGAGAGGGTTTACTGCAGTGGTGGCCCTACTAGAGCGAAAAAAGAAATGAAAGTATTCACATCGTAGCCGCCATGTTTCATTGCCTACATTACAAATAGTTGAAACATGTGCTGAAACTTAATAACACGATACACAATTTCAAAATTCGCTTTCGTCTATAATGTTTCCAATCTCACGCCGTCACACAAAATGTCCGTATGTCTTTTCTTTATATTCAGTACTGGGACTATGTGCCTATCCCGACACCTGAACATAATCTTCAAGACTGCTCAGCCATAAAGACCTGTAATGTCAGATCTGGCTAAAGGGTGCAGAGGTGCAGCATAAACTATGTGGACTTGTCCTGGCGACGGAGACTTCTCTGCAAAATGATAATCGACGTTTGGCCACTTAAGTTCCCATGGCGATATCAGTTATGCGTATTTGCAACTACATTATATTACGTTAATTATGGTCTTTTGTCGAGCCTGACGGACGCTGTCTCGGAAGGCTGCATGTGGTGATCCCGCCAACTGGCATTCTGTGACAAAATCATGCTATTCGTTCGTCTATTTTTTCTTTCTACATTTCTTTATGTCGAGAGCCGGGGTAGCGAGATGGTTAGTGCACTGGCTTCCCAGCTCGGTGGTCCTAGTTCGATTCCCTGTTGAGGTGAGATTTTCTAGACCGCAAACGGCTCCGAGGTCGCCCCGGCCACATGCATTGGGTACCAGAGCAACTATGGGAAAGTTAAGGCGGCCGGCGTGATGCTGACCACATTATCCCTAGTGTACCGGTGGTCTAGAAAATATGGGTCTAACACCATATTCCCAATATGGTTCAACGAGCATGCAACGGGATCCTTTACCTTACTCATCTATGTCAGTATTCGCCAGTAATTATCTGCTCTAGGAAGGACCCTCCCGTAAAACATTTCATATTTTACTTGCTTGGCCAGACGTGAACAATAAAAGTCAACGATTTCGCCATCTTGACGGGCTGATTGTTTATGCCGGCCTGGAGTGTTTGTTTTAGTCTGGGAGCATTTTTATAAGCACTTAAGTTGCCGGAACACCAAAATCGGATTAAGTACCTGTTTTCGGCCAGCTTGGGTGTAAGATAGTCATCTAAAAGATAACGTGTCTAATTTTCCAGGCATGAGTGCACAAATCGCCCATCGTTAGGTTTATTTTGATTAAAACAAGATCGAATTATTAGGACACCGGGAGATTTGATATTATCAGTTCCGGCAAGATCTATTATCGTAATAAACAGAGATGGGAAGAAGAGATAACAACCTGGAAGAAGAGGGGCAAGGCAGATTAATTGTTCCGGCGAAGGTAACAATTTGTTACATTTACCATATATGGCGATGTCAATAATTAGCAATACTACCCATACCTACAGACGAACGACAGGTCCTACATTACAAACGATATGTGGGTGGAAAATTTACTCAAATAAGACGCCTTACGTTGTGGTTGGCTTAAAATTAGAAAATATACGAAACTTAATTATGATTGGGTTCCAGCCAAAAGAAACTCGCTAGGTTGAGTTTTGCGTGGACGAAATTTTAACTTTAAAACACGAAGTGTTCTGAAGATTCCCCACTGCATTTCCATCTTCGTCAAGGAGACCAGACGGCAGGATAGGAGTTAGTAATAAGGATTTGATTATAGGACTGACCAAAGTTAGTAGAATTAGCTTGTAAAATTAAAAGTAAAAAACTTCTTTTATAATATTTAGAGCCACAAGTCCGAGTAAATCTTCCTCAAGTGTTAAAAGTTAGGAATATACTTTGACAAGTAACCTTAGCTCACTGGGGACAGACAACATCTTCAACAGTTGCAGGACATACTACTGCCAACCTGTGCATTCAAGTATGGATATAACACTCATTTAAGGGGTACGTTGTAACATGTATATTTTCCTATTTTATATGTGCCTTTTACATGTGTAAAATGCTTATTTCTGTAATGTTGTGTAGGGGGGCTGGCAAACTCGTCATATAAAAATAACTTGCGACATAAACCACCACTGCAAAAGCTGTTGATTGCTTTATATGGGTTTCCTAGCAAGGAACCAATAGCGGAGGTAGTTCCATAGGGAGCCACAAGCGGATGATGGTAATGATATCATAATTTACATTTAAGTTGACACCCTCTATTTTAGATTGATATTTATATATAACAATGATGTATTTGCTTCTTTTGCTCTCCTAAACACACTTACCCCTGTCTCGATGGCCTGAGAATTCATTCTGAGGTGATCAGAAACACTCAGAGGAAAATGAAATTGTTGAGGAAAGCGGAGGTCGCCTGATTCTTACATAAGGAGACATAAGACTTAAGAGAAGTACTGTTCTATCTATCTCTCAGTTACTGCTACTAGTTACTATTACTAAATTGTGGACACTACCTGTAACAGATCGGATTAGAGGACACTCTACGTGACAACATTTGAAGCAGGTACTCATGCAACGATTGATTGGCACATGTCATGCAGAGTTCTTCATGAAACACAACTTACAGAACCGCTTGGGATTATAACGGGAGTGCGACAGGGATGCCTCTTGTCTCTACTTCTTTTCTTACTTGCGATACACTCGGTTATAAAAACATCGACGACACACAACAGAAATGGAATCCAGGGGAATCTGACTAAACAGCTTGATGATCTAGATTTTGCAGATGACCTGGCACTTCTGTCTCATAACCATAGTCAGATGCAAGACAAAATGAAAATACTCGATGACATGTCACAAGCCCGTCTGAAAATACACATGGAAAAGACAAAAATAATGAGAATAAATACAAGAAATGATAACAATGTTGAACTTGAAGAAACACCATTACAAGATGTAGAATCGCACAACATATCTTGCCAGCAATATAGACAAAATTAGAGGGATAGACAATGATATCAAAATAAGAATACAAAAACCAAGAGGAGCTTTCATTGCATTGGGAAACATATGGAGATGAGAAGAAACCAAGTTCTACACAAAAATAAGAATCTTCAACTGAAATGTCAAGTCAGTCCTATTGTAGGGCTCTGAAACATGAAAAAAAAACCCCACAGACTTTCATAAACGAGTGCTTCCGTAGAACAGACAGATTGAAATGGTATGACAAAGTCACAAATGTGGAACTGGTGAAAGAACCAGACAAGTGCCAGTGGAACAAGAAATGATAAAAAGAGGCTGGCGATGGATAGCACACACATTGAGGAAACCTGTTGATAGCATTACAAGGCAGTCCTTGTTCTTGAATCCACAGGAAAGGAGCGGCAGAAGTGGTGCAAATAAACACAAGCAGAAAACTAGGTATAGAAGTGAAAAAGATGAGGAAAACACGGAAAGAAACTGAGCTGATGGCACGTGGCAGGAGGACTTGGATATTGTGACGTGTAATGGAACAAGAGTCTACAAGAATTCGACAGCTTATTGCAACCGAATAGCTGCCCTCTGATTTGCTAGCTAAACATGCATCTATACCAACTGTCTATTTCTGCAATGTACCATTTTGTCCCGCCTTCTTTTCTTTTAACAAGAGCTAACGAAATGTTTACATACTGCGTGACCTGTCAGTCATAACAGGAAAGCAAATCATGCTGTGTTTACCTTGTCCTCTCACGCGAACTCCATCTGTCAATCATAATACTTCTCAGACTGACAGCAGCTTGAGAGAGACGAAACACAGACCCTTTTGAAGTTTGACTCAGGGAAAGCTAGAAACCCCTGGGCTCTTTAATCTTGAGAAGCGGGCATTCTACAAGGTAACCCGTTAGCCGAACGGAAGCTGTGATGCCGGTCGAAAACTCCAGACGAGAAACTTTGATCGACCGACACGAACGCTTTTATCTTGATACGCATTGTTTCCGAATTCTCCGGTCCACACCGGGACGCGAAATGAACAACATTAAATATCAGAGGAATCCAATGATATATATATATATATACTGATGTTTTCTTAAACCCCGTATCAGTTGTCAGTCAGAATTTGGAAGCGCGCAGTCCTAGAACCAGTTTTCTTGGTGTATTAGTATTTCGTGGAGATTTTCAGTCTGATATTTCTGGTAAAAGGATGATAATGCTAATGATTTAAGAAGTGATAGCTTTTAAAATTTATTCTACACTTAGATTTTTCTCGCTAGTAAAACGAGTGAAATAAAGTAAAGCGTAGCGATTTCATGCCAGATATTCTATTAAAATGTTAAATCATGCCACCCGCATACCTTAGACTGTAATTATGTTAACAGTGTAGGCAGACGCGACGCTTAATCTCTACAGGAGAGAGATAAACCTGACGGTTTAGCTGACTGGACGTATAGGCAATAAGGCGACTGGTAGTGGGAGTATAGAATTCACGTTATATTTCATTGTGCATATTTGTCATTATAGTGTCTATTATTTTAGTAACATACGACAAAACTAACAGATGCCGAGAATTTAATAGCTATTTAATGACAGGTGATCATTGTTTAGGTAGCGCGTATGGAGAGATTAAATAATAACTTACATTGTACGCTGACGTCGGCGCGAGCAGGGGCCGGGCGAGTTAACATAATTCAGTCCGATCGAACTCATCGCCATCGGTGTTTGTTAATGTGTAAGCGTAAGGAAACCCCGTGCGCCTTTTAAATTTAATCAGGACTGACGGAGAGGAGAAGAGATCGTCTTGTCCCTTTTGTGTATAGATATAGTAGTGGCATTTAAAAGAAATGTTTCTTGTATTCTTCGCAGACCTGATCACAAGGGCGGCCAGCGGTCTGTTGTTCTGATTTGTTATTTTTCTCCATTTCCTGGCTTGCGCGTTACCAATTTCATTTGTAAACGGGCACTCGCCAGAGAGAGTATTGGAGGACAATAAATTTTTGACACTGGACTTACCAAACCCAGATTTATATTTTTTACCAGCCACAAGTGTGAGCATTATTTTTATCCCGACTCCTGACAGTCGTAATTCAAGGGGAGTATACCTCTCAGAATACCTACACTGTACAGAATCGGCGCTTTTAACACAGAGTTGGGCGATAGAAGAACCATCATCATCATATGAACATATATTTTAGCAACCAGATGTTTCACAATACTGGAAGTATATTTTCCCGTTAAAGAGTGAACCTCAAAAACTCTCACAGTTTAACTATTTGTAGTAACTCATATCCGGGAGAAGAACCATATTAGGCGTTCACCTCACTAGCTAATTTCTGGGGATGGACTGGGGCCAATTTGGATCTGCGACAACTGGGGTGACAGAATATTAAGTGAATTAGATAATATATTCATGGACTAATTCTATTACCAAGGGATATTATAGACCTACCATACCAGGCAATTAGGTAAGATTGTGAGAGTAGCCACTGCTTGAAAGAGTGTGCGAGTATTTTTCTTGTATGGGGGAAAACTATCCATATATCTGATTTGTCTGAAATTTTGTTTATTTTACTGGGTCTCATAGAGTACCAATACTGTTCATTCTGTAACATAGTGCTAACCTTCAACCTCTGGGTTATTCATTGTTTGGGTTTTTTCTCCATTCGGAGGAGGGTGCACTTTTTCTTCTTTATTTTATATGCATGTAAATGACTCTTTGATCTTTTTCTTTAGATATTTTGATGTTGTCGAGTTTAATGATAATAATCTACAAAGGAACTTACCTTTGTGTGTTGGTCAGACCCATACCCATTTATCCGTAATTTTTAACGTTTGTGTGTCTTATTGTCACATAGCCGTGTGTGTGTAGAGAGAAACATTTCTATTCTTGAAAGTGAGGTAAAAGCTGTCTTGCAACAAAGTACAGTCATACGGGTAGGCTGGAGGAGATAACCAAATCACTCCAGAGACAGATCTTTTCCTCAATTCTACCACCTGTGAAAAAATCTATTTCTATACCTTCTCGCGTATCTGTCGACATCCACTCTACTTAGACGGGGCAAAAAATAAAACAATTAACCTTCCGTACGACAGAATGGGGCTCGTCCGTATGTAATCTTAGTCTGAGTCTAGAATGATGACTGACGTCTGTTATAGAATCTTAGTTCAACTCTAGTTGTACGTCCTGTTGGTGTAATATGAAAAAAATAATTTATCCCATAGGCAACGTTCTTTATTTTCCTGGGTTCTGACCACACAAAATAGAGACATTATTTGTTTTCTTTCCACAGCATCTTATAATTTACTTGCAGTTAGATTTTGATGGTGATTTTTGTTGGTGGTATGATATATAATAATTTTTGTACAAAAAGACCGCTAGTACGCGTGATTCTTTAACAAACACATTTTATTGGAGCAGTGGAGCGTGAGCAAAGGAAGTGCATTTGTCAGTTGCCAGGTTAATCACCTTACCATAGTTTTTATACTGACTGCAGGCGTGGTGGAGAAAATAAGGGAAACATTTTTTGTCCTTCTTAATTGTTAATTTTTCCACATTTTAGTAATAGTCGATCTAAAGTTTTTTTAGCCTAATCTACCATCCCTATGGATTAAGTCGACTACGTTAGGAGCCTTTTTGCCAGTTAACAGCAGCGAAAGATTAGACAACTGATAAACAGGGAGAAGGAAACAGTAAAAAAAAATTTGCGTATTCTCTTAATTGGTTAGGGAGCAGCGTGTCCTTTTTTCTTTCTTTCTCGGATAATTCGCAGTCAGGTATATGCCATGGCGGAGCGAGCAAAGCTTAGCACAATGCTAAGAGAGGAAGCAAAGGAAATAGGATTACAAGGAGACGAAATGCTAGCTTTTGTGAACGACGAACTAGCCAAATATGTGGCAGACAAGAAGGAAGCAGAAGCTAGAGAGAAAGAAAGAGAAGCTAGGGAGACAGAGAAAGAAGAGCAGCAATTGGAAAGTAAGAAAATTGAGGCGGAAATGGAAGCTCGCAGGGAGAAAGAACGAGAGAAAGAGCCACAACATGAGGAAAAAGAGAGACAACATGCGGAAAGAGAGAACGACAAACGACGTCAGCATGAATTGGCTCTTAAGGCTTTAGAGGTCCAAAGTCGTGGTGCAGTGTCTAGCTCCAGCAATGGAGAGTCTTCCTCACCTCAATCACGCTCAGCTGATTACGCTAATAGCCAGTCTTCCCAATTAGCTGCTATGTCCTTCACCCTAGAACCCTTCCCAAGCCCCAACGAGAAAATAGATAGCTACCTGGAAAAATTTGAGGGAATGGCAACATTGTACGGTTTGGATAGTTCGAGATGGTGTCTGAAACTATCCCAGGCCCTAAAAGGCAGTGCGTATGATATGTTCGTAAAACTGGGAAGCAGCTATCAAGCCAATTACGACATGCTTAAGAAGGGTTTACTTGAACGCTTTGAGATGAACGCACGGAAGTTTTTACAACTTTTTCGAAACAGCAGAAAAGAAGGAACCGAGACGTACGCTCAGTTCTCATCTCGTCTAAAGGGATATTTGACGAAGTGTTTGGAGCTGTAAGAACTCCCTTGCACTTTTGAAGGTTTAAAAGAACTTATTCTAACCGAACAGATCAAAAGCACTTTGTCAAATGAAACCCGTAGATTTCCTGCTGAACAGGAAGCGGTGAAACTTGAAGATATTTTGAGTAAAGTAGAGCGATATGCAGATGCACTCGTCGAGCTTCCAGGCTCTAAACGGAAACCTACAAATGCGCCTTCTCAGAACAATAATCTAGAGCAGTCTTCCCAATCATTTTCCAACCAAAACCAAAGAGAAACTGTACCCCAAAACCCTCCCCAAAATAAATCGAAATTCTATAAAAACAGGTATCCCACCAAAACCCGTAATGACCCTAAACGTACCTCATGGCACAGCCAGAAAGGATACGAAAAAGGGAAAACCCTTTAACCAGGTAAATCTGATCGGGACCAGCAAACCGGCCCTAAGCGGATTGCGTGTTTGCAAAAAGCTTCACAGCAAAATAGCAAGGTCAGTGATTCTCAACCCGAGGGTGAGAGGCCTTCTACGCGAGGTACGGTTATGTTGAACGGAACTTCCACAGAGTGTCTTTTTGACAGCGGATTAAGCTTTGATAGTATAGTCGCTAGACATTTGGTTAAACCAGGCCAAGACACGGGAGAAACCGTCGACATATGTGGAGTTTTAAAGGAGATGCACACATGACGCTCCCTGTCGCGCTTGTAGAGATAGACTCGGATTACGTCCGTGGTTTTATTAAGGCGGCTATAATAGAGGATCCGATCTACAACGTCATACTTGGCTGTAGATATGTGTTTCTCGGGAGACTGAAAGAGCCGATAGTGGCAGCAGTAACCACATGAGGGAAAACCTAAAAGGAATGGTAGCCAGCACCTAACATATTACCTAAGGAACTGAAAGAGGCGCAACAAAAGGACCCTATCTTGGAGCGCTGCTTTAAGAAACTGCCCATTGCCAAGGACCCCAGACTCAACGGAGATATCTTTTGTAAGGAAGGAGTGCTGTGTCGTAGAACGGGTGACCCTGAACAGGGACATAATCAGCTCGTAGTACCGACGCAGTACAGAGACCAAATCTTAGAAATGGGGCACTCTCTTCCCTTTAGCGGACATATAAGACAAAACGCCACAATACAACGAATATCCACTCACTATTGGTGGCCAGGAATAAACACTGACATTATCAGATACGTTAAATCCTGCACAAAATGCCAACGTGTGGCACCCAAGCATTAGACATCCCCAGTTCCTATGGGAGAAATGCCAATAGTGGGGACCCCATTTGAACGGGTAGTAGTCGACATTATAGAACCCCTTGAGAGGACTAAACGAAGGAACAGGTTTATCCTGACCTTAGTCGACACCTGCACCAAGTGGGCCGAAGCTATACCGCTAACATGCACGGATTCCAAGTATGTCGCAGAAGCCCTAGTGCAGATCTTTACACGGCTGAGATTTCCTCAACAAGTTTTGACGGATAACGGATCCCAGTCCGTAGCCTGTTAATGGAAGAGATCTTCAAGATCTTGAGAGACCAGCACATCTACATCAGCCATTACCATCCGGCCGGAAGTGGGTTAGTAGATCGTGTCACCGGAAGCCTCACAATGATGTTACGTGAGCTGGGACAGGAAAAGCCAGAAGATTGGGATCTTTTCATTCCTGCAGCCTTGTTCGCCTACAGGGAACTCCCCCAGGCCTCTACATGGCTACCGCCAGCTACGCTTTTATTTGGCAGACTTATTAAGGGCCCGCTAGAAGCCTTACGACGGTCACTGACAGACCAGAAGGCCGATAAAACTGTTGTCTCAGCATCTAGGTATGTATCTGAGTTAAAGGAACGGCTAAAACTAGGATGGGACCTAGCAACAACCAACCTTAAGCGCGCCCGCCTGAAGCATTCTAAAAGATACAACAAAGCAGCTAAGGAGAGAGAACTGGAGCCAGGAGAGAATGTTTTGTTGTTACTCCCTACCGGAAACAACAAACTTCGTATCGGATGGCAAGGGCCGTTTACTGTCCTTAAAAAGATCTCTAGAACCAACTACAAGATCTCTATTAAAGATAAGGAAAAGTTATACCATGTAAATCTGTTGAAATACTTGGAAAGACCGGTGCCTTCCCCGAACATCTTTTGGCAGTCGCAATAGCAACCCCGATGAAGAAGATGACGAAAGTTGTATGGGATACCCACTGCAACAAACGGAGTCATACGAGGATGTTAAATTCGGCGACACTCTCTCAAAAGCACAACAGAGATCAAGGCACTTCTGAAACAGTTTCAGCAGTCTTAATGGACAGACTTGGTCTTACACATTCGTAGAGTTTGATATGAAGCTGACAAACGAGACACCTGTAAGAACCAGAGTTTATCCGATCCCGTATGCGAAAGCAGACACCTTACGCAGATAAATAGACAAACTACTACAAGCAGGGATTATTAGCGAGTCCACATCTCCTTATAGCTCAAGCGTAGTGTCGCGTGGTGAGAAAAAAAATACGCAAGACAAATTCTTGGTTGGGATATTTTTAAACCGAGCGGACGCGAGTGCCTCTCGCTAACATTTTCCAGCGCTGTGTACTGGCTACAAAAACGAAGCGATATTTGGTTTTGATGGCTAACGAATAAAATTCCTATAAAAAGAAGGAATGATCGGAAAGAGTTGATAATAGTATCGTTAGGAGCGGAGAAGTCCACATTTATTTCCTTTTAAACAACTAATTCCACCGTTGTTGCAAAAAAGAAGATAGAAGCTTGAGAACAGACCACTTCATCATATTTTGTCCAGTTAAGCCACTTTGAAAAATTATATAAATTCTAAGACCAACCCAATAGAGGAAATTATTGGAGGGAAAGAAGCTGTTGATGGTACAATTAAAGTAAGGTATAAACCCACATGCTTTATACCAAAGATAAAAAGAACGGAACGGAGGAAGAAAATAAGAAAACACAAAACCGCTGCGCGAGCTGTTTGGAACGAACATTTTAGCCGCAGACGTGAGATGCTTTCTCGCTCGCTCGCTGGCTGTGTATAAATAGAGAGAAATCGTGGCAGACAGGTTACACACGAAAAATTGAAACCTCGGAAGAGAGACGAATCTGAAGGCAGAGAGGGAGAGAAGGATCAACACCTGAGCAAGTTCATTCCTATTTGTTATGCCGGGCAGTTGAACTTTTGCCAAGCCTTCAGTCAGTTCTACTTCTGATTTATCCTAAAAGGGGTATGTAATATTACGAATATATATGTATTTTTGTATGTAAATACTTCTTTTACAGGTTTGATAATTAAATTAAACTGCGAGACAACATTTGAATTCAAAATGGAGAATGAGGCAAGGACCAGGATGCATAACAGAGACGTGCAGGAATGGAAAGGCAGAACTAAGGGGAGGCCTATGTTGTATAACATTGTGTTATTGATGATTGCAGATTCAAAGTGACTGTAAAGTATAAGCATACACTGAACACACATCACCTCACAACACGCAGACCCGTGAGAAATCACCACACAAGGACTAGCCACATGCTACATATTTTGCAGGTTTTTGGTACTGGTCTAGTTTGGAACAGCCTGATCTGAAAACTACCATCCACTCAACGTATACTGTGTGTGACGGAGTTCACGTGTTTTGGCTCCATCATTCCTTGGCTAGCCAAACATAAGATCCAAGAAGCTGTATTCCAACTACACTCGTGTGTTACCAGACATTGTCCAGGACTGTAAAGCTAAGTCCTAAGTGTGAATATTCCAAAACCTTCTGTGAGATCCCAAAAGAGACTGTGTAGTGATGAAAAGTGCAATCTGTGTTAACCCAGTGCAGGCAAAAGACTTTAGGATTAACATAGACATGAACTTTATGTAAAAAGTTATAAATATTGTTGATTTTTGTATTTTTCATTTCAATTGAGATCTTCCGATTTTCTAAAGAGAAATAAGAAACTAGATGTACATTAATAAATAATTCAGTAAATGGTAATTTTATGACTTGTCAAGTTCTTATTGTTGACAGTTATATTTTGCTGTATTATTGTTGTCACAGTATAGTTAGGTGACGGTAGCACTCTAGAGCTCTTGATCTATACAAATTCCATCCAGACGTGTGCTCTTTACAGCTATAGCTATACCTGTGCCATCCTTACACCAGTGCTCTTCTCTGAGACTAGGATATACCTGTCTAGACTAAATTTACGTGTCGAGTCTTCTTCACTATCAACATCTGCCACTCTTATTAACTCATTACGTCACATATTGGGGGCTCGTTCGCGGGATAATCTTATTATCCTGAGCCAGTATCTATCCTTCTTGTATCTCTTTCGCATAGGAAGTCTTGGTAATAGAAAAAAAAAACAAATTATTTTTTGAAAAAAGTAAATTTTAAATTTTTTTTGAAAAGTACCTTTGTAGTACACAAGTTAAACAATGGTCTCTCACATTGGTTGAAGGAATATTGTACGTCTTTAATTAAGTTAGCTTAAGTAATTAATTAGTAGTAACATTAGATACTCCTTTCAACGTAACGCCATGGCTGACTTGGTAAAGTTCAAAACTGCAATCATGCAGATGGGTAAGGAACTTGGTTTGTCAGATGAAGCTCTCATCCAATATGTTACTACGGAAGTGGATAAGCATATGGACAGGGAAGAACGAAAGTTGCAATTAGAGACTGAAGCAAAGAGATTAGAGGCTGAAAGAGAAGCAAAGAAATTAGAGGCTGAAGAAAGGCGGTTGCAAGCAGAAGCGGAAAGAGAAGCTAAGAGGCTACAGTTGGAAGCTGAAAATAAGAGGTTAGAGGTTGAGGCTGAAGCTAGGAGGTTGAAGGCTGAAAGAGGACATGAGCTGAGGATGAGGCAGCTGGAACTTCAATCGGTTGCTAGTTCCAGTGGGAGCACATCACCTCACTCCAACAACAGCAACTCCAACCAAAGTACTTCAAATGGAGCCATGAACTTTCATATGGACCCATTTGTTGAGAAGGAGGACTTCATAGAAGCTTATATAGACAGATTTGAACGGCTAGCCACAACTTATGGTTTAGAAAAGGAAAAGTGGAATTTGAAGCTATCTCAAGGATTGAGAGGAGTTTCTTATGAAGTATTCTTGAAACTACAAAAGGAAGATCAAGAAGATTTTGAAGCCCTGAAGCAGGCATTGCTTGTTCGTTATGAACAGAACTCTGAGGCTTATCGAAAAAAATTCCGAACTGCTAAGAAGGAGGCTGGAGAGACTTATCAGCAATTTAAGACACGATTGGAGACTTACCTACTAAGGTGGTGTAAGTTAGGAAACTTTTCTCCAGATTTCGAGGGGCTAAAGGAGATGATGTTGATAGAACAGCTACTAGATTCCATAACCCCTGAAACTAAAAAGTTTCTGATAGAGAATAAAAGAGATAGGTTAGATGACATAATCACCTACGAAGAAAGCCACCAACTAGCTCAGTCCATGAATCAAGGAGCTAAGAAGAAACAGGTAGAAGCATTTAAGAAACCACAAAACTATACAATGTCTGAAGGAAGTGGCCACAACCAGGACCACACATTCAAGAATAGGCCCAGATGGGACTATAAGGAAAGAACCCCTTTAGGATCAGACCGGAGACCTTCAAGAAAGGGAGATACTTACTTACTTACTTAGTCGTTCCCCTTCTACCGTGAGGTGTAGAGGTTTGGAAGAGAGAGCGCCAGACCATTCTATCAGCTGTCTTCTTCCTGGCCTGGTTCCATTCTAGTCCTCGGTCCTTCAAAGATTGTCTAATGTTGTCCTCCCAGCGGACTCTGGGTCGTCCTGGAGGTCTGGATCCCTGGCTCTTTGTTTCCCATGCTTGTCGTGGTAGCCGATCTTCTCCCATTCTGCAGACATGGCCAAACCATCTTAGTTGGGACTGTTCTATTTGGGTCTGCAGCGGATGGGATTTTACGCCTTGACGGATCGTCTGGTTGCGGACCATGTCTCTTCTTGTTACTTCAACCACTTTCCTCAGATACCTCATTTCTGAGGTTTGGATCTGGCTTTTGTGGGTTGTAGTCATTGCCCACGACTCGCATCCATATGTCAAGACTGGGACATAGGTGGAGCGGTATACAGCCATCTTCGTTTTCTTACCCACCTCTTTCTTGGTGAGGAATCCACGATTTATGGCCTGAAAAAGTCTCCCAGCCGCTGCTTTTCGAGTGGCCAACTCTTCTTTGATGCCTCCCTTTCGGTCTATAATAGCTCCGAGATATTTAAAGTGGTCGACCTGCTCCAGGACCTGTTCTCCCAACTTAATCTGATGTTTTCTTTCTTCTCGTGATTTCACCATGGATTTTGTTTTAGAGCTGCTTATGACCATCCCTCTCTTCTCCAGCTCTTCCTTCCAGACTTGCAGGTTGGATTGGAGATGTGCCTCTGATTTAGCAATCAGGGCAACATCATCAGCAAATGCCAGCTCCGAATATAGACCTGTCTCATCTTCCAGTACCCCACTGAATACTTTCTTGTTCTCTCCTTACATGCCTTGATGACATCGTCCATAAGGAGTATGAAGAGGTAAGGTGATAGGATATCACCTTGTCTTACACCAGTGGTGGTCCTGAACTCTTTTGACTTATGGTTTGCTGTCCTCACATAATTTCTGCAAGACTTGTAGAAGCTCTGTATAGCATGAATCAGAGGTGCTGGAATATTCTTCCTTGCCAAACAGTCCCAAAGTTTGCTCCAGGGGACCCTGTCAAACGCCTTTTCCAGATCTATGAAACAAAGATGCATCTCACTCTTATACTCAAGGGCCTTTTCACTCAGCTGTCTGAGTGTGAAGATTAGGTCTTGAGTACTTCGGTTTGCTTGGAATCCGCACTGGACCTCATCCAATTGTGGCTCAGCTAGGCGTCGGAGTCTCTGCTCTAGGATTCTAGAGTAGATTTTACCAGGGACACTGAGAAGGGATATGCCTCTATGGTTTCCACATTGTCGATTGTCACCCTTTTGGAAAATTGGTGTTCACCATCATTGGTTTCCTCTTCTGTGTCAGTGGTTATCATTTCTGATGCTTCATCATGCTCACCATCCAGGAGTTATGAGAAATATTCTTTCCATCTTTCCATTACTTCCTTCGGGGCAGTAAGCAATTTGCCTTGCTTGTCCTTTATAAATTTGAGAGGGCATTGTTTTTCTTTCCTCATGTTCTTTAGGGTCTTATAGAACAATTTCTGGTTTTCTTGTGCATCTTTTTCTAGCTTTTCTCCAAATTCTTCCCAGGACTTCTGTTTTGCTGCTAGCACTTTGTTCTTTGCTTCTGTTCTGAGTGTCACATATTCTCTATATTTTTCCATTTGTCCTGTTGTGTTTTTAGCTCCTAAGTATTGTTTCCATGCCATTTTCTTCTCTCTTATTTTCTCTTTGACTTCCTCTGTCCACCAAGGTGTCCTCTTTCTCTGGTTCCCAAGTCGGACTTCACCGCATGCTTCTGCAGCAGCTGTCTTTATGATATCCTTGAATTTATTCCAGAGGGTTTCCAAGTCATCAGGTCGTTCTTCTGTGTTGCTCACTGCTGTAGCAATAAGCCCCTGATATCTGGTCTTAATTTCTGGCTCTCTCAGCTTGTAGGCCCTAATGCTCATTTCTCCTGCTCGTTTACTTGGTTTCTTGCGTGATGTTGGGCAGTTCCTAGGCTGAGCAACTCTTTCAGTTGTTCGTTTGATTGTTAGCAGGTAGTGATCACTTCCAATCTCTGGCCCCCTCCAGACTCTTGCATCTCGGACATATCTGAATGAGCTTCTCCGAACAATGGCATAGTCGATCACTGACTTCTCATTCTTGGTTGGTTCACATCTAGTGTATGCATGTATGCGCTTATGGGGGAACTTTGTGTTTGTAATGATCAGATTCTGCTCACTGCAGAATCTAAGGAGTCGCTTTCCATTGTCATTGAGAGTATCTTCTCCATATCTTCCGATAACTCCACCCCATCTAGCATGGTCATTTCCAACTCTGGCATTAAAATCTCCGAGCATAATAACTTCATCTAGGCAGTCATCCGCTGTCCTTTGAAGCAGCTCGAAGAATTCCTCCTTGACCTCTGCTCTCTCATCCTCATTTGGCCCATACACTATGACCAGGTTGACTATGGTTTCTCCTTCTTTTAGTTTTACAACCATAATGCGCTCCGAGACAAAGTTCCATCCCTTGATACTATCTTTTTGATTTTGGGCCACAATGCAACCCACGCCCCCTTTAGCTCTTTCAGATATGGGTACACCACTGTAGAGCAACGTGTTGCCATCGAGATCCATGACTCCTTGTCATTTTTCTTCGTTTCCGTTATAGCCAGGATTTCTAGTTTTGCTTTCCTCATCTCTTCCACCAGCTCCTCTTCCTTCCCATTTATACTTCTTGTGTTCCAAGTTCCATAAGTCGTAGTCCGTAGTCCGTTCCAGTTCGTCGCCTTTAGAATCAGTCCGGTTTTCTCTCTTGTAGTTCGCGTAATCATGATTTAAAGCAAACAGGTGATTGGCCTGTTGTGCCTTTGCATGGTGGAGGGGCTGCCTCCTTACGGCCTCCATGCAGGCCGCCCTCCTCCTTTTTCATCCGGGCTTGGGACCGGCATTGGCGGAGTTGAAAGGGAGATAAGTGGTGCAAATTTTGTAAGATGAGCAACCACAACACTGATGAATGTGGGAGGAAAAAACCCCTTCATCATGCTGCATGTCTACAGGTGAGGACTTCTGATAGGATGGAACTGACTGTGAGTCAGAATAGCCTCCATCACCCACCTACACAGGAGATAGTGACTGTGAATGGCAAACAAGTCACAGGAATGTATGACACAGGTTTGTCCTATGACGCAGTCGTGTGTGCATCTCTAGTGCGCCCTGAACAAATCACCACAGAAACAGTGGATATTCAAGGGCCACTCAAGGGAGCATTACCCCTAACTTTGCCCATATCGAAGATTCAAGTCAGTTGTCACTATGTGGAAGGGGAAATAAATGCAGCAGTACTAGATGATCCCTTTTACCCCCTGATGTTGGGACGTAGATACGTTTTCTTGGGAGACCCTGTAAAACCTATGGTTCTGGCAGGAATCCAGACCAGGTCTGACTCCAGGAACATAGAGAGGGACACCAAATTATCATTTCATTCGACTGAAATGAAACGGGCTCAAGAAGCCGACAGCACATTGAAGCCTTGTTTCAGAAAATTGTCAAAAACTCATAACACTCCAAGGAAAGGACATTTCTATATGGAACATGGACTCTTGAACAGGAAAGCTGGCAGAGGGACGAAAAGTCATGGTCAAATTGTTGTGCCATCCACCTATAGAAATAAGGTTATGGGCTGGGGGCACATAACAATTTTGAGTGAACACCTGGGTAATGGTGTCACAAAACAAAGAGTAGCCACCCAGTACTACTGGCCGGGCATTACGGAAGACATTAATCAGTATGTAAATTCCTGTCCAGAGTGCACCCATGTAGATTCAGAAAGTCGACGGAAGAGTCTTCATCAAAAGTCGACAAGAAAACCAAGCAGAATCATAGGAGGTAGAAAACAGGGTTGTACCAGACCATTGATGGATACAAGCCCCACTTCGGTATACTGCCCCTTGAAATAGAAATAGGTGTGGGTCCGGCAATGTTGTTGTTTGGCCGTCCCCATACACAGTCCACTGGAAGCATTGTTGCGGACATGGACTGAACAATATCAAGCACAGGCACTCAAGGATGAGATTGACTATCTCTTAAAAGAGACAATTATGTCAAAGTCGGAATCTCCCTACAGCAAGTGTGGTGCTATTAAGGAAACCTAGTGGTGAACCTAGGTTATATATTATATATAGATTACGGGAAACACTTCACAGTACAATGTGATCATCAGCCGCTAACATTTTTAGCTGCATCAAAAAAACTAAACTCTAGACTTTTACGATGGAGTTTATTATTACAACCATATTCCTTTACGGTAAACTACATACCGGGAAAGCAGAATGTTGGTGCGGATTTTTTAAGTAGACACCCACTACAGCGGAAGGAGAGAACTACCAGAATTAGTCTCGGAGAAGTCCACATTTATTTCCTTTTAAACAACTAATTCCACCGTTGTTGCAAAAAAGAAGATAGAAGCTTGAGAACAGACCACTTCATCATATTTTGTCAAGTTAAGCCACTTTGAAAAATTATATAAATTCTAAGACCAACCCAA
The DNA here is from genome assembly GCA_024509875.1 of Oreohelix idahoensis. NCBI lineage: Eukaryota > Metazoa > Mollusca > Gastropoda > Stylommatophora > Oreohelicidae > Oreohelix > Oreohelix idahoensis. Next base: position 43,609 of record JAMPIV010010077.1, on the reverse strand, counting down.
TAGAGGAAATTATTGGAGGGAAAGAAGCTGTTGATGGTACAATTAAAGTAAGGTATAAACCCACATGCTTCATACCAAAGATAAAAAGAACGGAACGGAGGAAGAAAATAAGAAAACACAAAACCGCTGCGCGAGCTGTTTGGAACGAACATTTTAGCCGCAGACGTGAGATGCTTTCTCGCTCGCTCGCTGGCTGTGTATAAATAGAGAGAAATCGTGGCAGACAGGTTACACACGAAAAATTGAAACCTCGGAAGAGAGACGAATCTGAAGGCAGAGAGGGAGAGAAGGATCAACACCTGAGCAAGTTCATTCCTATTTGTTATGCCGGGCAGTTGAACTTTTGCCAAGCCTTCAGTCAGTTCTACTTCTGATTTATCCTAAAAGGGGTATGTAATATTACGAATATATATGTATTTTTGTATGTAAATACTTCTTTTACAGGTTTGATAATTAAATTAAACTGCGAGACAACATTTGAATTCAAAATGGATAATGAGGCAAGGACCAGGATGCATAACAGAGACGCGCAGGAATGGAAAGGCAGAACTAAGGGAAGGCCTATGTTGTATAACATTGTTTTATTGATGACTGCAATTCAAAGTGACTGTAGAAGGAAAATGCAGCATCATGACTGTGTACAGAAATTGTATTATGTATTTTTGAAAATGTAATCATTTAGACTTGTCATTGCCTATACACTGCCATTGAACCAGAACTTATGCCATACCTATAAGCATACACTGAACACATCACCTCACAACACGCAGACCCGTGAGAAATCACCACACAAGGACTAGCCACATGCTACATATTTTGCAGGTTTACTGGTCTAGTTTGGAACAGCCTGATCTGAAACTAACATCCTCTCAACGTATACTGTGTGTGACGGAGTTCACGTGTTTTGGCTCCATCATTCCTTGGCTAGCCAAACATAAGATCCAAGAAGCTGTATTCCAACTACACTCGTGTGTTACCAGACATTGTCCAGGACTGTAAAGCTAAGTCCTAAGTGTGAATATTCCAAAACCTTCTGTGAGATCCCAAAAGAGACTGTGTAGTGATGAAAAGTGCAATCTGTGTTAACCCAGTGCAGGCAAAAGACTTTAGGATTAACGTAGACATGAACTTTATGTAAAAAGTTATAAATATTGTTGATTTTTGTATTTTTCATTTCAATTGAGATCTTCCGATTTTCTAAAGAGAAATAAGAAACTAGATGTACATTAATAAATAATTCAGTAAATGGTAATTTTATGACTTGTCAAGTTCTTATTGTTGACAGTTATATTTTGCTGTATTATTGTTGTCACAGTATAGTTAGGTGACGGTAGCACTCTAGAGCTCTTGATCTATACAAATTCCATCCATACGTGTGCTCTTTACAGCTATAGCTATACCTGTGCCATCCTTACACCAGTGCTCTTCTCCGAGACTGGGATATACCTGTCTAGACTAAATTTACGTGTCGAGTCTTCTTCACTATCAACATCTGCCACTCTTATTAACTCATTACGTCACACGTAGTACTGTTACAGAAACCGAATAAGGATGTTCGGCTGTGTATTGACTACCGAATACAGTAACAGAATTTCAGCCACAACCACTCAAAAGCGCCCAAGAACTGTTTACCAAGCTAAGCAAGGCAAACATTTTCTCCAAGACTGACCTGAGTAAAGGTTATTACCAAATACCAGTCAAGAGGAAATTAAACCCCTGTTAGCCTTTGGCATCAGCGAAGGACATTATACTTTTAATGTTATGCCTTTCGGTTTACACAATGCACCAGGTGTCTTCACCAGAATGATGAGAAAGCTTTTGGAACCCTTGCAAAGTCCAAATACAAGGTATTCACAATTTCATGGACGACATATTTATTGCAACGGATAACTACGAAGAACATATTGCTACGGTCGCTAGGCTCCTCAGGAGACTAAAGGAAGCCGGGTTGACCGCCCGACCTAGCAAATGTTTAATCGACTTTGAAAAGCTTGACTTCCTAGGTCATACCATTTCTCAAGGTTGTATGTGGTCATCGAAAAACATCGAGAAAATTCGTGCAGCAACGAGGCCGAAAACTAAGTGAGACACTCGATCATTCCTTTCACTTTGCGCATATTACCAAAAGTTCATTAAAAACTTCAATGGTCTTACCGCACCACTGACTGACCTCATGCGTAAAGGGAAACCCGATAAGGTTGTTTGGACCGCAGAGTGCGAAAACGCTTACGTCACTCTGAAGGAACAGCTGTCCAAATATCCCATTCTAAGGTTACCCGACCTTAAGAAACCTTTCGTCTTGCGCGTTGATGCCAGCGTAAACGGAATAGGATCAACATTGCTGCAGGCAGACGACAAACACCCAAACCTGTTGTTTCCAGTCGCTTACGGAAGCAGGAAACTTAACGCAGCAGAGAAAAACTACTCAACTCTTGAAAGAGAATGTCTGGCACTCGTGAACGGAATCAGGAGACACCATGAATATTTATATGGTGTTCCATTCACAGTTCAAAGTGACCATGCTCCACTGGCATTCCTAGGAGCCAATAAGGATTTTAACGCAAGAATTATGCGTGGGGCTATTTTGTTAAGTGTGTACTCGTTCAAAGTACAATACATACCAGGGAGAGAAAATGTAGGCGCTGACTTTATGAGTCGACATTGGACTAACGAATATGCAAGTGTAGATAACCATCACTCTGTAGCTACGGATGACAGTAGTTCTGTTTCCATTAATGAGATAAGAATGGGTTTCACATCTTCAATCCCGGACGTACTGTGACGTGTAATGGAAAAAGAGTCTACAGGAATCCGATAGCTTATTGCAACCTAATAGCTGCCTTCTGATATTGCTAGCTAAACATGTATCTATACCAACTGTCTATTTCTGCAATGTACCATTTTGTCCCGCCTTCTTTTCTTTTAACAAGAGCTAACGAAATGTTTACATACTGCGTGACCTGTCAGTCATAACAGGAAAGCAAATCATGCTGTGTTTACCTTGTCCTCTCACGTGAGCTCCATCTGTCAATCATAATACTTCTCAGACTGACAGCAGCTTGAGAGAGACGAAACACAGACCCTTTTGAAGTTTGACTCAGGGAAAGCTAGAAACCCCTGGGCTCTTTAATCTTGAGAAGCGGGCATTCTACAAGGTAACCCGTTAGCCGAACGGAAGCTGTGATGCCGGTCGAAAACTCCAGACGAGAAACTTTGATTGACCGACACGAATGCTTTTATCTTGATACGCATTGTTTCCGAATTCTCCGGTCCACACCGGGACGCGAAATGAACAACATTAAATATCAGAGGAATCCAATGATATATATATATATATACTGAAGTTTTCTTAACCCCCCTATCAGTTGTCAGTCAGAATTTGGAAGTATTCTAGCGCGCAGTCCTAGAACCAGTTTTCTTGGTGTATTAGCATTTCGTGGAGATTTTCATTCTGATATTTCTGGTAAAAGGATAATAGTGCTAATGATTTAAGAAGTGATAGCTTTTAACCTTTAATCTTCACTTAGATTTTTCTCGCTAGTAAAACGAGTGAAATAAAGTAACGCGTAGCAATTTCATGCCAGATATTCTATTAAAATGTTAAATCATGCCACCCGCATACCTTAGACTGTAATTATGTTAACAGTGTAGGCAGACGCGACACTTAATCTCTACAGGAGAGAGATAAACCTGACGGTTTAGCTGACTGGACGTATAGGCAATAAAGCGACTGGTAGTGGGAGTATGGAATTCACGTTATATTTCATTGTGCATATTTGTCATTATAGTGTCTATTATTTTAGTAACATACGACAAAGCTAACAGATGCCGACAATTTAATAGCTATTTAATGACAGGCGATCATTGTTTAGGTAGCGCGTATGGAGAGACTAAATAATAATTTACATTGTACGCTGACGCCGGCGCGAGCAGGGGCCGGGCGAGTTAACATAATTCAGTCCGACCGAACTCAGCGCCAGCGGTGTTTGTTAACGTGTAGGCGTAAGAAAACCCCGTGCGCCTTTTAAATTTAATCAGGACTGACGGAATGGAGAAGAGATCGTCTTGTCCCGTTTGTGTATAGATATAGTAGTGGCATTTAAAAAAAATGTTTCTTGTATTCTTCACAGACCTGATCACAAGGGCGGACAGCGGTCTTTTTTCCTGATTTTTTACTTTTCTGCTTTTCCTGCCTTGTGCGTTACCAATTTCATTTGTAAACGGGCACTCGCCAGAGAGCATATTGGAGGACAATAAATTGTTAACACTGAATTTACCAAACCCAGATTTATATTTTTTACCAGCCACAAGTGTGAGCATTATTTTTATCCCGACTCCTGACAGTCGTAATTCAAGGGGAGTATACCTCTCGGAATACCTACACTGTGCAGTATCGGGCTTTTAACACAGAGCTGGCCGATAGAAGAACTATCATCATCATATGAACATATATTTTAGCAACCAGATGTTTCACAATACTGGAAGTATATTTTCCCGTTAAAGAGTGAACCTCAAGAACTCTCACAGTTTAACTATTTGTATTAACCCATATCCAGAAGAAGAACCATATTATGCGTTCACCTCACTAGCTAATTTCTGGGGATGGACTGGGGCCAATTTGGATCTGCGACAACTGGGGTGACAGAATATTAAGTGAATTAGATAATATATTCATGGACTAATTCTATTACCAAGGGATATTATAGACCTACCATAGGTAGTTAGGTAAGAGTGTGAGAGTGGCCACTGCTTGAAAGAGTGTGCGAGTATTTTTCTTGTATGGGGGAAAACTATCCATATATCTGATTTGTCTGAAATTTTGTTTATTTTACTGGGTCTCATAGAGTACCAATACTGTTCATTCTGTAACATAGTGCTAACCTTCAACCTTTGGGTTAATAAATTTGGGTTTTTTCTCCATTCGGGGGAGGGTGCACTTTTTCTTCTTTATTTCATATGCATGTAAATGATTCTTTGATCTTTTTCTTTAGATATTTTGATGTTGTCGAGTTTAATGATAATAAACTACAAAGAAACTTACCTTTGTGTGTTGGTCAGACCCATACCCATTTATCCGTAGTTTTTAACGTTTGTGTGTCTTGTTGTCACATAGCTGTATGTGTGTGTAGAGAAACTTATCTATTCTTGAAAGTGAGGTAAAAGCTGTCTTGCAACAAAGTACAGTCGTACGGGTAGGCTGGAGGAGATAACCAAATCACTCCAGAGACAGATCTTTTCCTCCATTCTACCACCTGTGAAAAAATCTATTTCTATACCTTCTCGCGTATCTGTCGACATCCACTCTACTTACTCGGGGCAAAAAATAAAACAATTAACCTTCTGTACGACAGACATGTGTTTGTTGAAGACCAATGTTCCTTGGGGAACTAAATGGTTTTTATTGATAGACTCCTGCAACGCAAGGAACGTGCTCTCAATCAGCCATTCGACTCCTGAAGAGAGAAGGGGAGCCAAGAAGTCACTGGAGAACCAGTATCAACTACACCAGACTACAGCAGTTGGACAGTTAAGTGATCTGATCTTCACAGATTTTAGACACTAAAATACATCCACCAAACTTAACATCTTCAATGAAGAAATAACTGTTATGTTTTTAAAGATCATATATTAAACTACTTTCTAAATGTCCACCCTTGTCATTTTTTATCCTTACTTATAATATTTAATAAATAAATATATGCGTGTGTGTCTGAATATGAATCCTTAGTTGGAGTTTATAACTTGGTTGGGTGAATTTGATGTCTGCACCCGTATGACTCATTAAAAAATGCTTTTACACAGAGCTAACAATACATTTAATACTTTGCTGAATTTCCATCGGCTGGGGGCTCATTAAATACAAGTCAAATATATATATATATATATATATATATATATATATATATATATATATATATATATATATATATATATATATATATATATATATATATATATATATATATATATATATATATATATATATATATGTGTGTGTGTGTGTGTGAGACATATTATGAAAATAGTTTTCATCTGTCTATTTCTTTATCTACACTTTTCTCTTATTAAACTTTCACCTACGCCTGTTTCGATAACTTAAACCATTCATACACTCAGAGATCTGTCCCTTTTTCAAATTTAGCACGCATTCTATTGCTGTTCGCTATTTCTGTGATGTATGCTCACGAGGAGACCTATTAGCTAACGCTGAGCGGGGTATCTGTAATTTATTCTTAACACCAGCGATTGAAAATCGTTGGATATGATCAGATAGCGATCAAGAGCGGATAATTTTTATTACCTCCCTTGTAATACGTTCACTAGTAAAGTAATTAAACACGGCAGATCGCCAGATCAGAGAACGGGCTTCGCTCGATGACCACGTCTGCAGGGCGGTAAACAGTGTGATTTTACGATCGAAGAAATCTCGCACGGGCTGGTCAATTACGTTACGCGTGATCTAAAGAGAGTGCAGGGGAAAAGGGTGTAGATTTCTTTAATCCAGAATTTCAGCAGAGATTTCCCCGTAGGTGCTAACATCTGGCAGAGAGTCTGGTTTTTCGGTCTATAGTGGCCATTTCCCTTTGATTTCAGATATATATATATATATATATATATATATATATATATATATATATATATACATATATATATATATATATATATATATATATATATATATATATATATATATATATATATATAAACCCCAGCAGTCTAACTAAATTTATCCTGTACCGCCAGAATTTCAGAGAACATCTAGCTTTCGATTCTAAAGATCTCTTATAATAGTAGTATCACTTAGTTTTTCGATTGGAGATCGTTTTATTTCTGGCTTGTGGTAATTATTATACTAGAAGTTTGAGTGATTTAACTAGTTAAATCGTCAACGATATTTCTCTAGTTTTTACTGTGTTACAGTGGCTAGCAGAACAGATAATAATTTCTAACTAAACTCTTCCAGCTATAATATAAATTTTATTAACTGCTAGTAACCAGTCAGAGAATATTCTAACCAACTAAGTAAATGCACTGATTCATCATGAGTATTGACGAAATATGTATTTATTTCTAATTCACGATGGCTGATTTGTTAATAACTAGAATTTATTTCACTGAAGTTTTAAACGAAAGACAAGCTCTCAGCTTGTGGTTTATATTTTAAAGTTAAATAAACGAAGTGGATAAATATATTCTATGTTACGCGGGGTAAGGATAGGATTGTGTATACTATATTATGTTAAGTATTTGTATTTTTTCTAGTTTACACAGTATTGGGTCAAACCCTAAACCTTACCAACGGCTTCCATATGAATCTGAGAATAACTTTACAAAAGAACATTCTGATATAAATATCGGGTTTTTTCAAGGTGACCTGTCTGGCCTCGTGATTTACACCCAGACAGAGACAGAGTACCAACCCAAAAAATATTAAGAATAAATTGTAACTGGATTCATAGATATCCAGATTTCTTTTCCCAAGTTCATATACATTCAGCCAGTGGTGGTGACATAATCAAACATTGACATTACCTGAATAACGACCACTGTGGTTGTGAAGAAGATTATCCTGAACAGATTTATTTACCTGACAATTGATTTAACGATTGAAGATTCCAAGCTACTGTACCCTATGAACAGTAGACCTATTTTAATTATTTTACTACCTGGAAAAAAATTGAAGTGACATAATCAGCATACTACTACCAGTAGTGAATCAAGCGTTTCCCATCATTTGAATTAATTTGTATTTGGAGAAACTGGGGCTTGATTCGCCAATAACCAAACCTTGAATGGGCTGTGTGTACCTTACGATTGTTCCAGATGATGTGAAAGCACCTATTAGGTAAGAGTGACTGGTTGTGATCACAGGTCTGTCAAAGCGAGAGAAAGCCGGGATAAATAATTCTTTTATTGTATAACCCATGTACTAACTTTGTATTTTTTTAAATGCAAGTTTTGCTAATGCTGTCCCTTTCAGAATAGATTAACGTATAAACTCTGTTCTTTATTGTAGAGGGAAATCCTAGACCATAGCATAAACACTTTTGACTCTTTGGGGGTTAATAACTTCTCTTCTAACGGGATCTTGTCTCAGCAGAGGGAGGGAGGATTACACCTATGAGTCTAACTCTTTATTTAATTCATTAACTTATGTTTATTTGTATTTGATTTGATATTCAAATTATTGCTGTTGTGAAGTTTTCTTATGATAAATAAAATTTACTTAAACTTTATTTACGTGTGTTGGTCAGCTCGTTCCAAAAGATCCCTATTCCATAGATATGTTATAGTATAAATTTACAAGTAATATCTTGATCGATTCATTACAACAATTCCTGTTAATCCTTCCTTAGGTTCCATGATACATGTCATTCCTTTAACAAATACTCTTTCAAATGTATTATCAAACTTACAGTCGTATTTTTGACATCCTTCTCCATTAACCTACATATTTTACAATGCTGGCTTTCGCCTCTAAGATCAACACATGCTTTCCCGCAAGCAACACATTCGTCCTGGAAATCGTAACACAGGCTTATTCACTTTCTAACACACAAGTGGATTAATCACAGGAATAATACATAAATATGTACACACATATATATATATATATATATATATATATATATATATATATATATATATATATATATATAGAAAGAGAGAGAGAGAGAGAGAGAGAGAGAGAGAGAGTCATTCTTACCCTCAGGCAAAACACACAAGCTGTTAATGGCATCTAAAGTCTGCGCAACAGATGCGGTTGGCAAAGGTACACGACTATTACAGTTACCGCTTCTTTCTAGCAGCTTGAGGTTTGAATTTGTGTTAGTGGCGTCAAATAGCCAAGGGCAAGGTCTTTTATAGTCACGCATCCGGCCTCTCGGATGACAGGGCAAGGAAGGATGTTAAAATTATCAAATTGAGAAAAAATGTTGTTCTCTGTTCAATGTATAAAATCTAGTTTTTCAATTATTTTCCTTATTTATGGGGCGATTTTGGTCATTTAAAGTTTCATTTATACTGTGAATTATTTAGTATCGATCTATCTATAACTTAGTTAGTTTGCAAAATGCATTTAAATATATGCATGCTTTAACTAGCTAAGTTGGACTAATCCTGATGTAACACAGCTCTTTTATTCATTATTTCTATCTTACTAGAATATTATTCGATAAAGTTTTTACACCTACCTCTAAAGTAACATTCCCGTTTGTGAATTAAATAATCATCCCCAGTGATACTTTTTTATTCTTTCTACAATTAAATATTATCGCACTATCGGTTACACAAAACTGGTCTCTAGGTTTAGCATAGTACGTTTCCTACCACAATAATAATAAAGGTACGTTTTCATTGGTTATTGTATCAGAGAGTTCCCTAACTATGGCGTGCGGTATGGTCAGATTAGAAAACCGTGTTGTGAGACAGACTTAAATCACGACATCATGTAGCGAGTTAGTAGTGTCGTGTCTGGTCTGCTCTTGTGTTCGTACTGTTGTCTGATTGATCCCGTGTCTGTTCAGCTACTGTATCCGTATTAACGGTGACTGCGCCCAACAACGGGCCCTCCCAACTATGGTAGCGATGCAGTGTCCTTTCACAAAATCCCTCTAGTGCAGAGGACACTCCAAGTCGTGGCTTTACACCACCCTGTCAGTTAGCAGGCCTAGTATACAATACCAGTGTCGAGCTTTCTGAGTAGGTGTAGCCCTCTGAGTTTACAAGAAAGCCCTGGAACGCCATCCCAATTGAAAAAAAAAAATGGAAAAGATCGAAAACTCAAATGATGTATATGTTGAGGCGACTTTTGTCTGTTAATACTTTGACCATGTAATACAGAGTGAGTTCCTGTCTTTCCCATTTTAGAAACATTCCGTGAGCTACCTCTAATGTTTCTAGCACTGTTGATTTTGTTGCTCTTACAAATACACTTAGTACTTGATGCAGCAATCAGTCCAGTTTCTTTCTTGTTGTTAAGAGGCGATGAGTCATATATTACATTTGCTTGGTCCATTTTCCACTGATAATTGATGTGTAGAACATACGAACTGACTTAATGCTTGTTCCCATCCAGTGCTTTTTAAGTATCTCATCGTACCCGTGAGACTACTACAGGTCTCCTCCGTTTCATCTACAAGTTTCTTTTTATACTATAATAGTCGATCTTGTACCGATCCGTATATTTTTTTAATGGATCATCTACCATTTCCTGTTCCTTTTGTTAGGAAATTATACGCATGTGCTACAGTTAATAATTGTAATGCTTATGCCTACTAGTCTTCTTCATTTTTTTCTCCTAAGTCGCATTTAGCTTTTTTATAGTGTTATATTTTTATCTTTTTTATCAATATTTTTTGTGAGTGCTGTTGTTAAGAAATGTTGTTATTGTTATATTTTCATATTGGCCCCGCGTAATTCCCGGGGGTCTGTGGGTAGACAATGCTAGAATATGACTACTGCCGTATGAGATATATCGTAGACGGCGACTTACGTGAGGTTGTATATGGAGGTCAGCAACTTCATTATGTTCGACCTACGTGCGGTTGTTCATGGAGGTCAGCAACTTCATTATGTTCGACTTACGTGAAGTTGTATATGGAGGTCAGCAACTTCATTATGTTCGACTTACGTGAAGTTGTATATGGAAGTCAGCAACTTCATTATGTTCGACTTAAGTGAGGTTGTATATGGAGGTCAGCAAATTCATTATGTTCGGCTTACATGAGGTTATATATGGAGGTCAGCAACTTCATTATGTTCGACTTACGTGAGGTTGTATATGGAGGTCAGCAACTTCATTATGTTATACAAATTGTCTACGCCAAGCACACTCTATCAGCAGTGATATGGGTAGCAATTTGTCACACAAACCACCGCTGCTAGTGCTCGAGTGTACTTTGACGTAGACTTCCTCAAGTTGGCCATCTGCAGTTGTGGCTAACGCTACATAGAGAACGTAAACGGGGGATGATGATCTTTCTATTTCTGGTTGTTTTTATTTGTTCCAACATTTCTTTAAGTTCCTGTTTGATATATCGTCTTTAAGTTAATGTATGAGAACAAACGACAACCACTCTTAAATGCACGTCCATTATCTTGTAATTATTGCATTAGCTTGCCTAATTGCCGTAACTATTTCCGGTCGCGAAAGACGTTGTTTATGGCATAGCGCTGCCTAGCAACGCTTTAGGAATTAGCAGTCAGCACTGTTCCAAAAAAAAAAAAAAAAAAATCAAGTTAGACATGTCTGGAACCCCCTGGGTGAGCTCAGACAATCTTGGCTGGTGTTTAAAAGTCCACGCAAGCTTCGACTTTGTATGCCGACTTGCCACTCGTCGGGTGCTAAAAAAAAAATTAAGTCAAATCTGAGCTGGGAAGGACGGAACTTGTCGAGATAGCTGTGAGCGTGAGTAAACCTCTCCAAATGATCCGAGATCGGGGCAGGAAGACTGGGATGGTGTAATGCACGACTGCTGAATTCGAGACAAATATAAATGCGTGATGTTGGTACAGAAATAGATTATTTATTGTTTGGGACTGTGTTTTATTGATGGATTCAGTCAAGACTAACGTTGAATAACATCCGTGATTTTTCGCTCCTCTTGCAATACTGTCACACACCAGCTCAGCAAGTAAATGAACATGATTAAATCAGCACCGATGAATAACGGAGTCAAGGCACGCGAACTTATCATGAGAACGAACAATCAGTCCTTCTTATCGTGAGAATAGTCCATGAATCCTCTAGAAAATTCCAGACGAGGTAGACCCGGTACACTGATCTCTCGTGCTGCCAGTTGGCTATCTTCTCTTGCTGAAGTCATCGATGTTATTGCCAAGATTTTTAGACGGACTAGGGTTGACCCGGCCAAAGCTGAAAACAAAGCTGAAATAATGGACCTTGATCACGACAATTTGAGTTTTTTCACGTGATTTGGATAATTCTCGTCGCGTGCAACGAACCTACTTTCACCAGTTAAAACGATTCTCAAGTGAAGCATGATTAATAATTACAGTCTCGGTTCTTGTTTCTCTTTCTACAGCTTTACATCTAACAGGGAAGTACAGTGCACGCGATGGAGGGGATCACGAGTGAAGTTTCTATTTTATGTTCTCTCGAAACTTGGCTTGAGGCTCTGTCGATGTCGCATTCAGTTGGAAGCGCACAGAAAATCACTACCAACAAGTGATGTACAGAAGAACGTTGTGACAGCATGAACACCTTTGAAAAATGTTCCATGTGTAGCCATAACGTTCACATTAGCTGTTGTTGTGTCACAACATGACAAGTATGACGAAACTACCATTTTAGAATAACTCACAGCCACGCAAACAAACGTAAAATGTTGTAATGTTTTAAATTTGCTCTATTAACTTTAATTAAACAGGAGATATGATGCCACTTTCGCATATCGGAAACTCAACATATTATTTGAGCTTGAAGACACACTAACCGTAACCCTTACATGTTGAGCAGGACATTTTTAATCAACATAAAATAATTTTAAAAAAAACATACGTGTGTGTGTGTGTGTGTGTATGTATGTGTAGCGTTAGGTTTTTTTAAGTGTAGTGTCTGTAGTATATATTGAAAGAGCAGAAATAGTATTCTGTCTTGAAAAGAGTGAAGTCCCAGTGTTGGAGAAGAACACTGGTATCACAGGATAGTCACGGCTGTGAAGGTATCTGCTTCAGAAAGTATTCAGAGTAAAGTCAGACCCTAAACTAAAATGTAACTACCTATGATAATCAAACAATTCAATAAAACTCAAACTTTAACAATATAGAATTAATAAGTCAGCTGAGTACAATTATTGAATTTATTATGAACATCTATCTTTTCTTCTTATGAAATTATGAATGGATGATGATGGAAATCAATGAATAAAATATTTTACAAAATCTGAATGATGGTTGAATTTATATTTCTAACTAGTGTAAAAGCTCGTCATAAGACGGGAATTAAATTCAAAAGCACCAATACCTAACGGCAATTTTATTTATTCACAAGTATTTTAAAAAACCTCTGTGCATCACCACAGTACACGAACTACGTAGCAGCAGCGAGGATCCCAATGTGTGTATACGTGATCACACATTCTATAAATATTTTTGTGCACACCGTCATTTGCGCACTTTTCTTTGTGGAGTGTTACCATTTTCGAGAGAGTACATATAAGGGAAACAATACAATTAATGTCTAACTTTCAACCAAAGTTGCATCCCTTAGCGTTAGTGACAGAAAAAGCTGGGATTTTATATATATATTGACTAGCCATAACCCGTCAAACTTGACGGGTTTTTAATTATAGTGTGCTGTTTCCGTTCCCGGATGAGCCGATAAAAGTACATTCTTATAGTGTTTTTGGTTTCTTTCCATTATACAGTGTAATCAAACTGTTCATGAACACCGTCATTTGAACGCTTTTCTTTGTTGATTGTAACTATTTTCGGGAGAGTATATATAATGGAAACAATAAAATTTGTCAACACGGTTGCATTCCTCAGCTGTGACCAATGTACACACGGCGAGAATTATGTTATTTTAGATTCAATTTAAAAGTTCTTTGATGACAACATTTCGTGTGAAAGTGCGTGGATTGTTTTCACAGAGTGTTCCCTGATAATAAGTGGTTTTAACAAAAACTTTCAAGTTTTCATGATTTGTACATCGTTGTGAGGGCTCATGCACACCAATTTTTACGCACTTTTTCTTTGTCGAGCGCTACTAATTTCGTGAAAGAATTAAAAAAAAAAACCAAAGTATTTGTTTTATATAACACCCATGCCACGCAAGCTGCACGCCGCGTAAGTTGCACACCGTGCGTTGCGCACTTTTTTTTTTCTGGCGCGAGTTACTATTTTGAGTGAGACCGAGCGACGTAACATACATCGGTAATTATGTTAGTTGGGACTATTTAACTAAAAAGTCTTTCCTTGCATTTTTCCACTTAAGTTGAAATAAAGTTCCTCAAATGTTCTTTCAATCTAGTCTCTTGGCTATGCTAATAGACTAATGTTTTTCATCATCAACTAATCACTGTCCTGGTCTGCTCTCATTTGGTTGCATGAATCTGAACATATGCTTTACTCAACTTTCAAGTCTTATGTCCGTCTTCACTTGAAAGACACAGATTTATCAGTGCAGTCCTCCCTCTAGACCGCCAACTACTGATAGGGACTGAGGATGAAGTCCGGATGACAATAGCAGAGGCTCCTGTATTGTTTCAGGTAGCACAGATTGATCTGGACTCTTAGACCTCTGATTTCTGAAGACACATATGAACCTTCTTAGGATTGCTGTTAAGCACAGAACAGACTTGATTTGTTGAAGTGGAACTGCACGGCAAAACAGATGGCAAAGTTATAGCCTTGGCAAGCGTCCTTCTTCAGACTATCTCTGGCTTCTGCTGTGTGAGTGTGCGTTTTGAAAAAATCCGCTGCCTCTTTTTATAGGCCGACATCCGGCGTATCGGAAAGCAATACGTTGTGGCTTAGTTGGAAACCGTGTTTTAATGCAGTTCTGGGCGAGTCTGTGCGAGCTTGGTTTCCGAAATCGCCTTCGGGCATCTCAACCCTGTTATCCATGACTTTTTGACAAATATCCTTCCACTTTACAGAATTTCTGCTTTCTATCCATGTGAAACTTTCCATAATTGGTTTTGATTTAGAATTATATCAAATTTTGAAACACAATCGACACAGCATCGTTCGATATATTGACGCTTTCACCTGCACATATTTCCAGAGGTAAGCCTTTCTTCCACTTTTCCTTAGGCATGCATAGAGTTAGAGTTATCTTTTGAATAATGAAACAACTTCCATCATTTAACGTCACCGCATCATCTTAAACAATACTTAAATCCATCCAAGAATTTACACAGTTCTTGTTTCCTACTAAACGCCATACAATTATCGATCGACTGCAGTGCTCGCGGTTTTTGATTGGCTGGCACACTGCCCTCTTCTAAGAAAAAATCTAGGCATGCGTTTACGTCATACGATAATATATATATATATATATATATATATATATATATATATATATATATATATATATATATATATATATATATATATATATATATATATATATATATATATATACATATATATATATATATATATATATATATATACCAGTATATATTCTTTTTTTCTAGAAGACCTAACAGGATTCTCCAGAATGCACCATCACTGTGAATTGGTCATTTTTCTATTTTAAAAAAAATAGGCCAATAGATTCAAATAACATCAGATGGAAAACGCATCTCAGAAATGAAAAAAAGAATAATATGGAAAGGTAATCCTATAGTAGACATTTACTAACAAGTAAACCGCCAAGAAAGCATAAAGCTACCGCCGTGCCTTAGAGCAGCGGTTCCCAACCTTTTTTCACTTGCGTACCCCTTAGCAGCCCATTTCTATAAATTGTACCCCTAATATTAGCAAAATATTTGAAATTAATATAGTTGCTGTTATTCAAAATTTATAGATTATAACCAGAAATAAAGGGGCCAACCACGGGATTAAAAAACAATGTAATAAAAAGGTGAACAAACAGTGCATATATTTTTACATTAAAAAAATCAGAAGTTACAATAAAAATTAACACATTTAATTTATTAATAATAATAATAAAAACGTTGTTATTGTTAAAAGTTGAAATCACTTTTTAATAACACACATGTCACGTGACCATGACAAATGTTCAGTGTGATCCTTGAGCTTGTTTTGAGGCACATAGTTTTTTTTAAAAATCAGGTTCAAGTGATGTAAGATACAGTCTCAATTCTGGACCTGCATTCAGTTTACTACGGTATTTTTTTTTTTTTTTTTTTAAATAAAGGTATAAGAAGAAAAAGCCCTTTCCACCAGCTCCGTGTTTGTACGAGCAAAATGGCAACAGAAACTTAAGCGCCTTGTCGGTCAGCTGTTCATATTCTCTGCTGATGTCTCCCCAAAAGTTAATAAGGAATTTTCCTTTGAATTCAGCTATTAAAGTAGTATCAGTCGAAAGTTCAATCAACTTCTCTTTTTCGTTGATTGATAATGTGGCTGCTTGGAAATATTCTTCTTCAAAGGGATTTACAATCCAGTAGTTAATTTCACAACTTTTGACTTGTCTTTTACACTGTTGACATATATATCTTTTTTCCGCCATTACTCAATTTTTTTTGCGTACCCCTGAACGTCCTGTCGCGTACCCCCAGGGGTACGCGTACCACAGGTTGGGAACCGCTGCCTTAGAGTATATGTTTTATATTTACGATTTTAATGATTGCCTCCCTCAGCCAATGTGTCTTTTCTGTCGTTAGTTAGGGACATAACAAGACAATTATATATATATATATATATATATATATATATATATATATAGAGAGAGAGAGAGAGAGAGAGAGAGAGAGAGAGAGAGATACACATGCAGTGGAAGCACTAATTCATACATACCATAAATGATTAATATAAATGGGCAAAACTTACTTCAAAAATTAACAAAGGCAGAACAATTTATTGAAAAAAAAAAAACCCGCGCAAATGAAGTATCGTGAAGAGATGCGAGTTGTTTCAACTGTTACGCAATTTAGTTCCCCGGCCATAGCGCGCCATGAAAAGACTGCAACTTTGGTGGGAAAAGATGAAACTAACGTTGCCAATAAGGGAATTCTCTAATAAGGGAATATCTGACATCCATGTGACGAGTCAGTCTTCGACCGTTACATTTTCCTGTGCTATTCTTTGTGATATAATGATCAAGATCTTTTCGCTCATAATATGTGAAGCGTACATATTTGAAAAATGTGTTACACAAATTGCATCAGACGAGTGCGGTGGGGAATTCTCTCTCTCCCTCTCTATATTTTCAAATATGGACGGCACCGTTTTAAAATTCAAGCGCGATACGATTTCTGCGTGGGAAACGGGCTAAATTGTTTCATCATTTTCTGACACAAAAATTTAGGCGGAATTTTAAAAATAAAACTAGTACTAAAG
The DNA here is from genome assembly GCA_024509875.1 of Oreohelix idahoensis. Classification (NCBI taxonomy): domain Eukaryota; kingdom Metazoa; phylum Mollusca; class Gastropoda; order Stylommatophora; family Oreohelicidae; genus Oreohelix; species Oreohelix idahoensis. The sequence continues at coordinate 26,611 of JAMPIV010010077.1, read as the reverse complement.
CATTTTAAAACGTTTGGTATTTTAAATTTGAAATTGGACATTGCGTAATAACAATTTACCGGCAAAATGTATTTTCAAAGTCTTTTCGTAGATCGTTTTCGGAGTATATACACAAGCTGATTTTTAGTCATTTTCACATACGTCCTGAACGAACGAATGAAAGACTCGAAGTTTTGCGCAGAAGAGAAGCCTAGAAGAAACTGCTGTAACAAACATATCTTCAGTAAGGGCTTTCTCACCAAGTCGGGACAGGTCCGTATAATAAATAATAACTAGATAAATAATAAACTTGAATAGGATAAATGATAAATCCTACTTTGATACATTATTTTTTGATAAATCCTACTTTTATTTTTCAAAGTATGAAGACGTTTATACTGTGAATAATCTTTTTTTTTCATAATAATCAGGCACATACATTTTTCTTCACATAATCTGAATTACTGTGAAGGCTCGCAGTGTCAAACTGTTTCTATGTAATTTTTCGCCGCAGTTGACATTTTTTAAATTCAACTGGCAGAGACATTTGTAAAATTTTTGTACAAAGGCAATTTGTTAACAATGTAATAGTTCTCACAAATGAGAAATGTACTGATTGCTATAATGGCATGCTATGATACCAAGATATATTAACACGTTCTACACTATCATTGATTGTATCATCGATATACTGCCATTACTTGCAATCATGTCCATAACAGCTAACGCGACTTGCTGATGTATACAGTCATAACACTACCAATACAATCGCTAAAAATAACTACCTGTTAGGCTAGGGCTTAAACAACTTTATTTTTGACAGGCTATGCGCTGTACAACAGAGGACAGTCAAAAAGGAATTAGATGGACAACGTTTTCTACACTTGAAGATCTGGAATATGCAGATGACATTGCATTACTCGCACATTCACATCAACACATCCAAGAAAAAACAGATAGACTGAAAATGTATAGCCAACAGGTGGGTCTGAACATCGGTCTAAAGAAAACAGAGGTCATGGCACTCAATGTGGACAGTCCTGAGCCAATAACAATAAGGAACCAGAAGCTGGACACATTTACATACCTAGGATGCATAGTAACACCAGGCGGTCGAACAAGCAAAGACATCAACAACAGAACTAATAAAGAGAGAACAGCCTTTGCTAGAGTAAACAACATCTGAAGTCCTCTCAGTACAGCCCAAACACCAAATTAAGATTATATGAGAGATGTGTACTTTCTGTGCTTCTCTATGGTGCGGAATGCTGGAGAGTAACAGAGAAGGAAATTTCGAAATTGTCCTCTTTCCACACAATCTGCTTAAGGAAAATTCTCCGAATCTTTTGGCAGAATACCATCACCAACCAAGAACTACTTACTCGGAGTAACCAAGAGGACATGCACACCATCATTGCAGTCAGACGCTGAAGTTGGGTTGGCCACGTCCTCAGAAGATACCCCGATGCCATTACAAGAACAGTTATGCTATGAACCCCTGATGGATTGTGAAAGAGAGGCCGACCAAAACAACTTGGCGGAGAACTGTGGAGGCCGAGATGCAAAGAATGAACCACAGCTGGGGTACTGTACGAAGGATGGCCGCCGACCGAACAAAGTGGAAGCAGTTTGTTGTTGTCCTACTAGACGCAACCAGGCGTAATGGCCACTGACTGCTTTGACAGTTGGCGGCTAAGAATCAAAGAAGAAGAAGGCTAGGGCTTACGAATGTTTTTATTTAAATATCTGACATGCATTGGACTGACAGCTTCGGCATAAGCAAGAACTACTATTGTCAACGGACATAAAGAAAGAGTTTCCCCTACTCCTCTCGATATATGGCTTTGCCACGCGACCACTTTGCACCTACGTCACTGGGTGTCCCAAAAATCTAAATGATGGTTCTAACGACATCTTAGCCTAGCACCAGATCATGCCAGCCGTACTTATTGGCCTAGTAAGCCATAGGGATACAACAGTACTCAACGCAAATCGTCCGATAGTACTGAGGCGCAACATCAACATTCACCAAAGTCAGAGTGTCCTTAGCCAAGTCAACCATCAATGGTCAGATAGACACTATAGCCAGAGTGTCCAATATTCTTTTCATGTGTGGTTATCCAAAAGTGATAAGTTAATAGACTGCATCGTACAAGCATAACACTATTTTTTTTTTTTCGTCAGCAAGCAGTTTACTTGCTATTTCATCATTTTCCAGTGTAGTTTACCGATTTATGGGACTGAAGACTCTTCGTCATATTTGTCACCAGTCCAGTCTCACGTTAAGAGAAATTGAGTTGTTAATTAAGTCTATATCATTAGTCAGGTTTGTTGATTGCATCATTTTGCACATTTATTTTCAGTTGTTTTTTATACACACACACACACACACACACACACACACACACACACATATATATATATATATATATATATATATATATATATATATATATATATATATATATATATATATATATATATAAGAGCAAACTTCTTTTTTCCTCACAGAAGGGGGTGAAGGTAAAAAGTTCATGACAGCTTAGATGATCTCAGTTGTTATGCTTGATTTCTTAAAATTCCTGTGAGTCTCCCTGAAGTAGAAGCATCATTCTTCTATTTATATCTCTGCCAAAGTGACACATAACCGGTCGTTCGCCTTTTCTCAATTTTCTCTCTCTGCAACTATCCATTTATCTCTTCAGTTTACGCACATAAACCTGCCCCACCGACGCGCCTTAGATTTTTTGACCTCTGTTCAACTGCGATAGTGTTATTTCACGGCAAATTGACAATCCTTAAAGATTAATTGTAATCGCTTAAGTTATTAAACCAGATTGACTTCCTACAATAACCGTGAAAACGAGCGTCTAGGCGCATTGTTCGATACAGTTCAAACACTGTGGCGGAGAATACAAATGGAAGACCAGATGTGTCTGCGATATGTCGCAGCGTATCCTTCTGGGGACTAGGACATTACAGGTGATAATTTCTTAACTCACTCCCGTCCAGACTTTGTCTTATTACAGACAAACCCATCTGGGTAGACAAATTAGCGATGACACTATCTACAGGTGAGGTTATAAATCGTAATTGAGAGGTTATCTAAGATGGACGGAAGAGGTCGGGCCGTAAATGGGAGATGAGGTCATGTGTTTAAATTTTAAAATGATATTTTAAACCACGCGGGGAATGTAAAGTAACTGATAGCTCGACTCACTACATTCTAGTTCATGGATTGGATCATATGAGAATCAGAAGCAAACATTTATCCTGATTGGAAGTTTTCTCGAAAACGCCAGGTGGAAGCGTGTGCAGGACAACTGCAATATAACCTAGCAAATTCGGAGGCTAAAACACACTGCATTCCAGAATCGTCAAAAGTAGACAGCTCGAACTGAAACCAGGAAAGAATAGAGTTAGGATTGTGACCTTAAAGGACCGGATAAAATACGTACCGGAACTCCTTCTGAACACTACAGCGAGGAAAACCTACCCTTTAATACGGAAACCGGAATCATACAGGACCTACTCCCAAAGTCACAGAGGAATTATAACTTGAAATAATACACCTAACGCGTGTTCGAGGCATCTTTATCAAGTTGCCAAGACTATTTAATTGAGCAAGAAGTCTATCTTCCCTATTGAGGTGAGCTGAAACATATTTTATATAATTTGAATTTTACATATTTGAACTTGCTGATGGTTATACATGTCCATACGAGGCTGCAACCTCAGCATGTGAAAATGATATATTCATGAACCACTATAGCAAAGCGCTGGCGATTGCTTCGTGCTAGTTCTCATAGGGAACCGAAAGCAGAAGTAACCGCAGACTCCAAGTGGAGCAGGGAGTGGATGATTATGACATCATATGTATATATTTACTATCATTTGTAATAAGTTGTATGTTCACCCAAGCACAAGCCATTGCACTTGCCGCTGTCCAGTCGTAATTTTTCAATTAAATTAACTAACAGAATGGTAATTTTTCATCATGTATCCTGCGTTATATGATGTACGCTCAGGGAGAGTAAAAATTCAGAGAAAAGAATTGGTTGACGGACAGCGGGGCGGAAGCCTGATTGTTATCAGGAAAGCAAAGACTTAGCAGAGGTTTTGTTCTTTTATCTCCTCTAAAGTTTGTGGTATGAATCAAAGAGACCGTTTGAGGTACTACTCTACGATACCAGTTGCACTACTGTACTGTGGTTCAAAGCTTGTGATCGATACTGGAAACCTACGTTCCACGGGTTGTGAAGATACCTGCCTTGACCAGAAGATGTTACCTTTTGAACTGATAGGGAGACGTGCCCTTGCCACAGAAACGAATTGAGAGAAACAGCAGCATCAACACTTCAGCGTTTTTGCAGCTAAGTGCCATTTCTAGCAAGCCAAATAAAGAAGAACTTTGTTTTTCTTTTCAACATTAAGCTTCTAAAACCGACATCTTTTCTGGGAAGACACCTACATTTTATTAATCACCAGCTCTTTTTTATTTACATTTGTTCAAAAGTAATTGATAATTAAATTTGTTATATGTTGTTTTACAAATTCATAATTGATTTAGTTATTACAGAGAGAAATGCACACGCATGATTCAGTACCTTTAAACTATATCTTTAATCTTTAATCTTCTTCTATCTTGAATGGTTGAGTTGAATTATTTTCTCTAGTTGACTTGTCCATTCTTCTTGAAGTTATTATTAGAATAAATAAAGTGAAAAGAAATCAAGTCCAACACAAAAATCAGACTTTTCAATTCAAATGTCAAGTCAGTTCTATTGTATGGCTCTGAAACATGGAGAGCAACAAAATCACCAACCTAAAAACTACAGGCTTTCATAAATAGATGCTTGCGTAGAATAGAAGGATGGAAATGGTATGACAAGATCACTAATGTGGAACTAGACAATCACCTCATGGAACGAGGTGAGAAGATAATACTGGACATGGATAGGACACGGAAACGAGAACTAGAAACAGACATAAAGAAGACATGGAAAGATATTGAGCTGATGGCACAGGATGGGAAGACTTGGCATACGTTTGTTGAAGGCCTACGCTCCTCTGGGAGTTGAAAGGTGAAAGAAGAAGACACATGGTTAGTGCCTTATGTAATGCCTCTATACAGAGCCAATAAGAAGAATTTTACTGTTAACTCAGTTGGGGGCTTGTACGAGCTAAATTAAATTATATAATACATCTTCACAAAAGGCGGCGGGCAGATAAAAGTTAACATTGCAAAGACATATTCAGCATTGTTCTTGACTTCTGAAATATCTTGTGAAAACTCCCTCAATGTAGAAGCATCATCATCCTTCTATCTGTATCTCTGCCAAGAGTAATCTTGTACGAAGGTAGATGCCTTTGAAGACCCACATTAGATACTCTAGGTTTTGGTCATTTTTGGGCCATCACTGCGGAGCAAGGGGAGGCAACCAGTGAAACAAAGAGTAATCTTGAGCGAAGGTGGATACCTTTGAATACCCTTATCATTATACTATTAAGTCAGGCCATGTTTTGACCACTACTGCAGAGCTGGGGAGACAAACACGTCACAATCCATCATGTTAAAGAAATTGATTGTCGTAGTTGTATGGTGTTTTATAGGTTGTGTAAGCTATCAGATATCCTAGATCGTAGTGGGTCTTTTTTCCTAAATAAATTTTGTAGGCGATTTCCAGTTGCATCTACACATTAAAAGATTGCACGCTCAATTTAGTGTGGCTTGTCTCCCTTAAATCCAACCACAACGTCCGCACTGCTGCAGATATAAGGGACATAGAAGCAAAATGGAATACAGTTCTACGAGGGGCGTTCAGAAAGTAATGCACCACATCGTTTTTCTCAGGAGCTGTTTACTCAAAAAGCATGAAATTTATACACAATATACATGGATATGTCATGTAAACATCGGTATTATTCAACATAATCCCCATCAACTTGTACGGCTTTATGCCAGCGCGAAACAAGTGCATGTATTCCTAGCCCATACCAGATTTTGTCTTGATCATGTAGCCATTTCTTCGCTGCATGAATCACTCCTTCATCATCTTCAAACCTTGTCCCACCGAGTGCATCTTTAAGTGGACCAAATAGATGAAAATCAGAGGGTGCCAAATCGGGACTATAGGGTGGATGGGGTAGTACAGTCCAACCCAATTTGGTGATTGCTTCCCGTGTTGCCAGACTTGTGTGAGGTCGCGCATTGTCGTGAAGGAGAAGCAGGTCTGCTGGATTCTTGTGCGGCCGAACTCTGCGAAAATGTTGATTGAGTTTTTTCAATGTCTTAATGTAAGCTTGCGAATTGATTGTCTCTCCTCTTGGCATAACGTCCACAAGAATCACACCTTCAATGTCTCAAAAGACAGTGATCATGACCTTTCCTGCTGAAGGAATTGTCTTGAATTTCTTTCTTCGTGGTGATTGCGGATGATGCCACTCCATTGACTGTCTTTTTGTCTCAGGTTCAAAATGATGTGCCCAGGTTTCGTCACATGTAACGATCTTAGCCAAAAAGTTCTCTCCATCAGCATTGAAACGCTCCAACAATTCAGAAGAAATTGCTTTCCTTTGCAATCGGTGGTCATTTGTGAGACTTCGAGGAATCCATCTTGCGCTAACCTTAGAAAATCCGACAGTTTTTATAACTGCATTTGCACTATCATTGCTGACTGACAGCTGTAAGGCCAATTGTTGAGTAGTGATTCGCCTATCAGTAAGAATAATGCCCTCAGCGCATTTCAACATTTCTGCTTTGGTGGCTGTGGCAGTGTGATGATATACATTGATACACCTATAAAATTTGTAGTATTTATAAGTCAAAGTAATGCAGGGATAATAATGGTGAAGTTGTAACGTTTCGTTTTCACCCACGCCAGCAATCGTATGGATTTTAGCAGGCCGTCTGGTAGAATAAATAGTACAGTACTATCGTTTTCTAATGCCTTGGAAAACTATTTATAACATTTTGAGACGAAAGGTTTATTCGTCCAGAAGGAATGCGAGAGAGAGAGACGGAAAAATGATACTTTTGGTACGTGTTGGTTTGAACCACAAAATTGTCAGCGAGCGAGCGATATCGCTAGCGGCAGATTTAAAAGTACAACGAAAAGCCGATATTTGTTCGTTTGATAGTCACGCAGTTTGACATATATAACCACACACACAGCGCAGTGTCTGCCAAGTAGCAAAATTTTCTGACGTAACCAACATGTTGTTTCGGTTTGAACAACGGAAAGGAGGGGGGAAAGATGGTGGATTTATATAAAAGTAGAAATTGCCAAATAATATGGAAAATATATGGAATTCATAATTACTATTTAGGACCACAAAACTTAGTTATTTTGATAGAATATGATCTTCTGATTAATAATATGTTTTATTCTTCAAAAACGCCCAATTAATAGTAGAGATATTGACACAATACTATATTGGTTCGTACAGACTGACAAGCAGACCCTCGTTATTGCATTCACTATCTATAACATTTTTGACGCGCGTTGGTGGAAATGAGGCAGAAGAGGGAGGGTCAAAGTCCAAAGGGGGAACTTTAGGAGGGAGAGGCAAATGTATTAGGCCAAAAAGCAAGTCTATTTTTAACTAACGCCAAGATCGGGACGGACCGACAGACAGAGGTACCCCGAAATTGGGCTGTAATTTTGGCTTTATTTTCAAATTGAAGTCAGAATTGGGAATCGTCCGATCACATTGGCCAGCTTAGCTAATATTGAGAAAAAAAGTTGAAGGTTCGACGCCATTTGAATTATTACTGTCCATTGAACAGGACGATTGAAAGTCTGTGAAGTGTGACTTGCCTTATTAAATATATATATTAAAGTAAAAGTAAAAGGCGTCATAGTCCAGCCAGTGGCACGTCTGAAGTTGTGCCAATTCAACGTACCTGTGTGTTTTCATTGAATTTATGGGTTTTTGTCTGGCACTAGCCCAGTGCCAGATTTCTGAGTGAAGAATTTGAGAAGACTGTGTATTCCAGTAGTGATAGGTGTACACGCTGTCTACCCTATTACTTTTGGACAAGCACAACAGTGGCCGTTGGCCGGAAAGACAACTATCTTCTATCTTCAAGGGCCAGATAAGTACAACAAACCTGGCCCGAGGAAATTCATCAACTATTCCACCAGATAATAACTGAACTGTATTATTAATAAAGAATTTTCCACCAATAAACATGTATAAAGATAAAAGAAACTTTAGGAAGACAGACCGGGTATGATGTGAACACCCCGACCCGCCATCCAGTACAAATTAAAATTAATATAGGTTTAGTAACATCATTATTAGATTTTACAGTATCTGCTTGGACAGTTTGTCCTTTTTGTTTGATTGAATTGAATATATATATATATATATATATATATACATATATATATATATATATATATATATATATATATATATATATATATATATATATATATATATATATATATATATATATATATATATATATATATATATATTCATTCATAACCCTTCACTCCCAAAGGAGCATAGGCCTTCAACAAACACCTGCCAAGTCCTCCTGTCACGTGCCATCATCTCAAGTTCTTTCCATGTTCTCCTCATCATTTTCACCTCTGTTTCCAACTCTCTTCTCCATGTACTTCTTGGTCTTCCTCTGCCTCTCTTGCCCTGGGGGTTCCAGAACACGGACTGCCTTGTAATGCTATCAACAGGTTTCCTCAGTGTGTGTCCTATCCATCGCCATCGTCTTCTTCTCATCTCTTGTTCCACTGGCACTTGTCCAGTTCTTGTCATCAGTTCCACATTGGTAACCTTGTCATACCATTTTAATCCCTCTATTCTACGCAAGCACCCATTTATGAAAGTCTGTAGCTTTTTGGTTGTTGTCTTTGTTGTTCTCCATGTCTCCGAGCCATACAATAGGACTGACTTCACATTTGAGTTGAAGATTCTTATTTTCGTGTTGGATCCTATTTCTCTTGATCTCCATATATTTCCCAATGCAATGAAAGCTCCTCTTGCTTTTTGTATTCTTATTTTGATATCGCTGTCTGTCCCTCCAACTTTATCTATATTACTGCCAAGATATGTGTATGATTCTACATCTTGTATTGGCGTTTCTTCAAGTTCAACCCTGTTTTCATTACCTGCATTTATTCGCATTATTTTTGTCTTTTCCCTGTGTATTTTCAGACCCAATTGCTGTGACCTCTCATCGAGTGTTTTCAATTTGTCCTGCATCTGATTACGGTTATGGGACAGGAAAGCCAAATCATCAGCAAAATCCAGATCATCCAACTGCTTAGTCAGAGTCCACTGGATTCCATTTCTGTTGTGTGTTGTCGATGATCTCATAACCCAATCTATTGCCAGCAAGAAAAGAAATGGAGACAAGAGGCATCCCTGTCGCACTCCTGTTCTTATCCCAAATGGTTCTGTAAGCTGTCCTTCATGAAGAACTCTGCACGTCATGTCTTCATAGGTTTTCTTTATTAAATTAATGATCTTCAGGGGAACTCCATAATGCCTCATCAATTTCCAAAGTGATTCTCTGTCCACACTGTCAAATGCTTTTTCGTAGTCCACAAATCCGATGTATAGTGGTGAATTCCATTCCAGACTTTGTTCAACTATTATTCTCAAAGTGGCTATCTGGTCTGTACATGATCTGTTTTGTCGAAAACCTGCTTGTTCATCTCTCAATTTCTTGTCTATGGACTCCTTTAATCTCTCAAGGATAATCCTGTTCAATACCTTTCCTGGCACTGATAGTAACATTATTCCTCTATAATTTGTGCACTCTTGTAGATTTCCCTTCTTAGGCAACTTAACCAGATATCCTTCCTTCCATTCTGCTGGTATCTCTTCTTTTTCCCAGACTTTACCAAGTAATTTATATAACATCTCTGTAGCCGTGTCGATATCTGCTTTGATGGCCTCTGCTGGAATGCCATCAGGTCCAGACGCTTTTCCATCTCTTAGAAGCTTTATGGCTTTCTTTATTTCTTCCTTCGTTGGTCTTTCACCGTTAATTTGTAGCTCTTCTTCTGCTGGCTGGATGTCCGGCGGGTTTTGTGGAGCTGGTCTATTGAGAAGGTCCCCAAAATATTCTGTCCACCTCTTCATTTGCTCTTGTATATTGCTGAGCAGTTTCCCATTCTTATCTTTTATGAGGCAACTTGTTTGCTTGTATTTCCCTGTTAGCTTCTTTGTGCTGCTATACAGTTCTCTCATATTTCCTTTGGCTGCAGCATCTTCTGCCTCTCTTGCCAACTCCTCAATATACTTCAGTTGAAAAAAAAAAAAAAAAAAAATACACACACACACACACACACAAATAGTAATACGTCTTACAAGGAGAAGGACAAGAAAAACCTACGTTGCGGCCACAAGGCCTTCGTCAGGGACAGACAAACAAGAGACAGGAGGGAAAGAAAATGAGAATTAAGTAGAGAACATGAAACTATAAAAATAAGAGAAATAAAACTCCCTTAATATTAAGTCCAGTCACATGTGAAGCAAAGCAGGATGGCTGCCACTAAACCGGAAAGAGGAAGTTGATAGTACATAAAGATAAGAAATAATGAAAACAAGGACTGGAAAAGAGTGAGAAAAAAGTAATCAATAAATAACACTAGTCAACAACCAAAATGTACCAGAAATGAAAATAGCTGATCTTAACTAATTTTGGTGTGCTGAAAACGAAAATGACATTAAAAAATGTTGATTGGCTCTAGTTTTCAAGATATATGCTACTAGTTTATTTAATTACGGTCAATTTATATATATGACGCAACTGCTGTGGGCGATTGCATAATTTTTTCTAATGACCAATAAAAATGTAACTAGAAGTTGATGATGCAATCCTACCTATGATTACATCACCTTTGTGTATAAATATCTTATCTCTGATAAAATTTTGCCATTAGTTAGTGCATTTGTCCTTATAAAAAGTATCGTAGTTAGAAATGCCTAGGACATGTGTGAACAGTGCTAATAATTTCTGTTATATATGTGGTGAGGTGACATTTCTGTCACAAAAACGAAATATAACTAAAGTGATTAAGAAGGCGTACAGTTTGTATTTTGGCTGCAGAATAGGAGATCAAGATAAGAGCTGGGCGCCACACATATGCTGCAATACATGTGCAGCACATCTTAAACTGTGGTTGACTGGCAAAAGGCAAGCTATGCCTTTTGCAGTCCCAATGATTTGGAGAGAGCCCACTGATCATCTCAACAACTGTTACTTTTGCATGGTCCCTCCAATTGGGAAAGGCATATCAAAGAAGAAAAAGTGGACTCTGGAATATCCAAACATCCCCTCTGCAATACGTCCGGTACCACATGGCGATGACCTACCAGTTTCCAAAGTGCCAGAATCATTTTCAGCTGCTTCCACTGATGAAGAAGAGGACATTGGTGGTCCTGAACCATCAACCTCAAGCGACCCAGATTTTGAGCAAACTACATCCACTAAACCACACTTAATAACCCAAGGTGAACTGAATGATCTTGTAAGAGATCTGAATTTACCGAAGAACAAGGTGGAGCTTTTGGGTTCCGGATTGCAACAGTGGAATCTCCTGGCAGAAGATGTTACAATTTCTGTGTATAGAAACCGCCAGAAGCCGCTTATTACATTCTTTTTCAAAGAGGGCGACCTTTCTGCGTGCCACAACATTTCTGGTTTAATGGCAGCCCTCAAAATCAATTACATATTCCGGAAGAGTGGAGACTTTTCATTGATTCATCCAAGACGAGTCTTAAAGCTGTTTTGTTGAATAATGGTAATGTGTTACCGTCAATTCCAGTTGGTCACGCAGTTCATATGAAAGAAACTTATGAAAACATTAAGCAGCTTTTGAAGTGTATAAACTACGATCATCATCATTGGTCACTGTCGTGAGAAATTCTAATCCACATATATAAATTAAAAAGTAAATGTAAAGCCTAACAAATAAATTCTATAAAAGGAAGAAGAATGGTAAAGAACAGTGCTGTCACAATGACAGTACTCGAAATCCCCTTTGTTTTATGCTTCGTCTGCAAATTGTAACGTTTCCACGTTAAATATAAGCCACTGCATAATACAAGCGTTTCCACAACACATTAAAACGGGTATTGCATTTCTAAGAAAAAACATTGAGAGGCACACTGCGTATGACCTAAATTAATTACACTACGAATGGACAGATGGATGTAGGATGGAAAGAAGGGAGGGCTGAAAATCAGGAACGCATGCAACACTAAACATGCGTCTCGCTATTAATGCCACCCCCAACAAGCGTAACGCGATATACAATTACTACTATCACGCGTGTAAGGCCACATGCAATAACTTTTTTTTCAGACGGACAGTGATAAAAACACTACCCTTCCCAGAGTTAGGTTTTAAAAAACCTGGAAAACGCTTATTAGGAAAGATGACATTAGATGGATTTACGTTTGAAAACATGACAGTACCCAGACACCACATGGGGATTGAAGTGAACAGGAGGTGGTAGAAAATGCACATTTTGAACGCAGCCACCTAGCTCCCTTAGATTGAGATATTTGGATTCCTTAGGGCTTGCTGACACAGAATATGTTAAGTGTTACGCAAATAGTCCAGGAATTAATAAATTATAGGCAAAAGAAAATAATGAGGGTGTCAGACAACCTAAAAACTCGGAGTCGCTCAGTGGCAGAATTTTAAACCACCATTGTACGGAAATAGGCCACAAGTTACATTTGAATTGATTGGATGGAATGATATGTAAGGCTAAACACGATTAGTCGGACTATAAATGCTATCTTTTGTTGTCAAGGGAGACGGAAGTAAGAGTACTTTTTTTCAAACGATGGGGTAGAAATGGCCTGATTGGTTAGGTCTGTTAATATAGTTAATTGATAGCGTTAGTTCGAGACCACTAGTTCAAATAAGCTTGATAAAGCAACAGTGCGTTGAAGCCAGCTCATATTTTTGCTAAATAAAAGCCTGGAACATAAGCAGATGGGAATTTGTGCCAGTATTTGTGCCTACATTCATTGCTAGTCAACGTATCTGTGTTTATTTCCTTGAATTTTGGTAGGTTGAAATATTTGATCTCTTTTTAATGAAAATTGAATGTACATTGATAATTTATGTCTGTATATATGTGCAGTTCAGTAGCGAACATGAGACAAGGCCTATATCTATATATATATTGCTCCAACCTGAACAGAAGGTGTCGGAGAAAAGTCAAACTACATGGAATTACCACATAGTACACTGACACCTACCTTATGACATGGAAGGAATTATAGCTGAAAGTGCAGAGGCGTAGTAACCGTTAGGGAGGTTAATACTGGAGTAAGCTGCTTCAGAAGAAGATAGCAGTTAAACTAAAGCTCTGAACTCTGTGTTTGTGATGTATTGTGCTCAGTCTAGCCAGATAGTATAAATTGGTTCTGAAGTAGGAGGTACATCCTTCTTGTTTCAGGGACTGTGGTCCTAGTTATTGAAGCCGCACCTGGTCTGAGCGTTTGCTGAATCCAGAGGCTGACAGCATACTCTATGGTCCCTATAGTAACCAGTGAGGTGTCTTCAGAAACAGTGAATAGTCGAGCAGAGGAGTCCTTGCCTGCCGCCATCACGAAAGTTAAGCCCACTGTGGCCAAAAGAGCTCAACACTATGTACCCTTCGTAAATGACACTAACTTAATTAAAGAGGGGCAATTAATTGTTTTAATGTTCGGAACTGAGACCATCTCCAATACTAGTTCCAACATACACAAGCACATGCAGTCATGATGTCTAATAAGAATCTATCTTGAAGAACAAAACCAGTATTACCTCATATTACCACATCACAACTCACACACATAGAATACTAATATTGTATGTCAATGCAAAGACCACATTTATATCTGTGTACATAATATTTGAAATTACATGTTATTATATTGCCTGGTTCACTGTGTAGTTGAATCAGGATCACTATTGTAGAAAAAATCAATACATCTGTATATATCTGAAATTTATCATTGAATCTTTTAAGATAGTCTTCTAGAGTGTTGACTGTTTGTGAGTGTCACAGTATTGTCAAGTATGGTGGAATAATTAAATTGTTTATCTGTTTGTTGTTGTGGTGACTTACACTTCATCATTTGCATAACCCTAGACATATAACGTTGCCAACACAATATTCCAGAATAATTCTGACTGAGATATAAATATGTGGCAGTAAGTAAGGTTATCTGTAAAACACTACACATATTAGATACAGATACCTTCACAGCTGATCTCAGTCAGTACACTAAGTCCCTATAAATATTTATATCATCCCACTTTACCACAGTCACTTTGCGGTGACTTAAAAGTGGTCGCTCTTTTGCTTGGACTACAGGGTGGATACACCAAGTACTGTTGCTTTCTCTGTGAGTGGGATAGCCGTGCACGAAGTGACCATTACATCAGAAGACATTGGCCAATCAGGCAGTCATTGCAGCCTGGCAGTAAGAACGTTGAGAACCCAGCACTTGTCGACACCAGCAAGATTTTTTTGCCACCCTTGCACATTAAGCTGGGTTTCATGAAAAACTTTGTCAAGGCAATGGAGAAAACAGATGAGGCTTTCAAATACCTCATCAGAAAACTTCCAAGACTGAGTGAAGCTAAAATAAGAGAGGGAGTATTTGTTGGTCCGCAAATTCGAAAACTTCTTCATGATGACGAGTTTCTTTGCGTGTTGCATGGCAAGGAAAAAGCAGCATGGCTAGCATTTAAGTCAGTGGTGGACAATTTTCTTGGAAACAACAGATCTGATAATTACAATGAAATTGTAGAAAATCTCCTTCTGAAGTTTAAGAGTCTTGGCTGCAACATGTCTTTGAAAATTCATTTTCTGGATTCTCATCTGGGTTTCTTTACTTCAAACTGTGGAGCGGTCAATGATGAGCATGGTGAACGATTTCACCAGGACATTGCTGCTATGGAGACAAGTTATCAAGGCAATTGGAGCCCTTCAATGCTTGCTGATTACTGTTGGACTGTGACAAGAGACACCTCATCGATTGACTACAAGAAGCAAGCAAAGATAGCCCGAACAGCGACTGAATAATGATGGAATGGGTTAAATTTGTGCCTTTTTAAAACATGATATTTGAACTTTAAATAATGTTATTATTTTTTCTATTATTTTATGTTGAAATATCAATTAATTGAGTATGTAACCACAATTTTTATAATGCCACAATAGAAAGACTAGCTGTTCACCCCAGAGAATTAAACAAGCATACATTATTTGTATTACTGTAATGTAAATTCATCATTTTAAAAAAACCAGAGCCAATTGGTGAATTTCATTATGATATTTGAAATCAGCATGTCAAAATCAATAAGAAATGGTATATTTAATTTCTGGTACAAATAACTTTTGAAAATTTGTTGACTAGTGTAATAAATAAAATAAAAAATAAAATAAAATATAAATAAATAAATAATAATAATAAATAAATTTAAAACAAATAAATAAATAAATAAAAACTAAATAAAGAAATAAATAAAATAAAAAATAATAAAGGAAAAAATAATTTAAAAAAAAAAAAATTTTAATAAAATAAAATAAATAAACAAATTAAAAAAAAAAAATAAAAAAAATTAAATAAATAAATAAATAAAATTATTAAATTAAAAAAATGGTAATTAAAAAAAAAAAAGTGATCGCATCAAAGTAGAAAGTCATAATACAACAGGGACTGAATTGTTACGGTATATGATATTAACGCCGTCTGCTAAAGGTTATCAGACGTGCAATTGTAAAGGTTAAGGCATTTAATATATTGCGATAGATGTTTCAATTATTGAACGCTCCATACACGATCGATTATGACGTGTATAGCGTTGTTTGGGTCACAGTCGGTAACTAAGAAACGCTACCCTTTGTTACTTGACCGCCAAGCTGAATAGCTGCGTTTTTCTAACCTTCCAATTCAATGGCATGATATAGCCATATATATGCATTTTTTGATGGACCAGGGTCAGTCCTAGAACTCTATACGAGAGGAAAATTTATGGAGGTTAGTAATTAACTAGAATCCTCAGAAGGATGAGAATAATCGTCAAATTCATATGAAATATTCAGACTCGCAGTCTCACTGTCGGCAGGTAGCCATGTCTATCTGCTCGTGCATATAGCTGTGATGTTCTGACGACAATACTGCATTGTATCCTTAAACGGACATTGACACATAACCAGCAGTCTACGTTATTGATTAATTTATGCATGACTTATATGGACTTATGCTCTACTCCTATTTGAAATGATCATCCTGTGTGTACAACTGTGAATTAAATGTATGGACTCAATGAAATGACTTATCAAATCAATCGTATTCCAAGGTTCAAGTATTGTTCGGAATCTTCCATCCCCGCATTCGCTTAAGCTTCCATCGAAGGCACGATGCACTATCACTGAATAAAAAAAACTAACATATCAAAGAAAAAACAATGGCCAGAAATTTATAATTGTTTTATTCATATCACATGGAACATTGTTCAGAGCAAACCACCATGCAACAGCGATAGAGAAAAGCGTCTCAGAGAAAAGAATGTTGGGTATTCAAACCGTGTGGTTTGAGGCAACCCATAAGATGGATGAGGCGTTGTTCCTGGCGAAACCGACTGTTGGCGTCCGAGGAACAGTATCTGATGGCTGTCACCTGGATGTCAGTGGCACCGTGGTGGTCAGGGCCATTGAAGTGGATGGCCACAGGTGTGGAATTAAACTGAGAGATGTCATAGAGGTGTCTGCAGAATCGGTCGCCCAGTCGTGTGCCCGTTTGGCCGATGTACGTAATGGTACAACGTTTGCCTATAATAGCATAAATGACGTTGCGTGACTCACATGTGAAGCCATGGGTGATGGTGAACTTGGCGTTAGGGAACGAGACTGAACGTGTTTCGATTACATACTGACATGTCTTACATCGTGTACGGTTACATGGCTTGGTTCCAAAGTGGCCATCGTTGACGGTTTTCAGACGGCTGTGGACTAGGAGGTCCCTCAAATTTTTGTCCCGTCTATATGCCAGCAAGGGTGGCTCACTAAATGCTTCCCGCGCCACTGGGTCAGCTTGGAGGAGAGGTAGGTGGCGAAACAGGATCCTTTTAACAGCAGTGCTGTGAGGGTGATAGGTCATTATTAACTTGACTCTATCAGAGGAGGTTATTCTCAATATACTTCCTCTTGTCTCTTTTGATACTTCTTTTTACTTCTTTGTTTGCTTCTGTGTACACTTCTTGAGCCTTGGCTTTGGAACTTCTGGTTTTGCTTGTGTTTAACTCTGCTTTCTTGTTTTTTCTATCTTTTATCTTATTGATGGTTTCTGTTGTTATCCATGCTTTTTGTTGTCTTTCCCTTTTCCCCAGTATTTCTTCACATGTCTCCTTCCATACCGTTTTGACCTGCTGCCAATAGTCTTCTGTATTCTCTACATCTTCCAACTGTTGGAGCACTTGGAATTTGTTGGATACTGTGACCGCAAATTTGTCTCTTGTTTCTTGATTTCTTAGCTGTCCTACGTTAAACTGTTGTCTATAATTTTGCATTGTTGCATATCTCTTGAGTTTCATTTTTACTTTGGCTATCAGAAGATGGTGATCTGATGCCACATCTGCTCCTCTATATACCTTTACATCCTGCAATGATGATCTAAACTTCTTCTTTATGCATATATGATCGATCTGATTTTCTGTTCTATGGTCTGGTGATATCCATGTTGCCTTGTGTATTCTCTTATGTGGAAACATGCTTCCTCCTATAGCCAGTTGATTTGAAGCACAGAAGTTTGCGAATAGTTCTCCATTTTCATTCATTACTCCTAGCCCATGTTTTCCCATGACTTCTTCAAATCCGGTATTGACTGTACCTATCTTTGCATTCATGTCACCCATCAAAATTGTGATGTCTCTTCTTTTTACTTTATCCATAATTTCCTGTAGTTTAGTATAAAATGCTTCTTTCACAGACTCTTCTTTGTCATTAGTTGGTGCATAACATTGGATGACATTGACATGAATTTTCTTTTTAGCTGTTTTGAAAATAGCTGTTATTATTCTGGGTCCCACAGCTTCCCATTCAATGAGTGCTTTCTGTGCTTCTTTAGATAACATAAGAGCTACTCCTTCACTGTGGTGTGAACTTTCGTCTTCGTGTCCTGAGGACAGCACCAATTCACCTGTGATGAGTTTCTTCCTGTCTACCCCCTTCCACTTTGTTTCACACATTCCCAGAACCTCGATTTTGTATTCCCTCATTTCTGCTGCTACTTGTGCCACTTTCCCTTGTTCGTTCAATGTCCGAACATTCCAGGTGCCAAATCTGGAAGTTCTCCTAGAAGAAAGAAGGTTAGTCAGCAACACAGACTCCTTTCGGCTTTCTCTGTGTTGCATCATACGCCTCCCCGCGAGAGGACCTTCCCCTGTCTTGAATGGCTGTGTTTTATTTTCTTTATTTGACTTGTCCATATTTGTTGAAGTTTTTTGTGGTTTAAATTTTTTTTTTTTTTTTTTTTACAGGATGGGGTAACCGGCCCCATGCCCAACCATCCTTAGTCGCCTTCTACGACATGCTTGGCAGGGGACAGTGTTACTATTCTTTGCTCCCCTTTCGGGCCCCGGTAACACACGGGTGATATATATATATATATTGATTTCATTTGATTTGACAGTCCTGACCAAAAGAATATTAGGTTCAGGGGCAAATAAAATTGTAAAAAAGATTTTCTAATACTAAACTTAAAACACAGTGTTAGTCGAGTTGATCATAGAACTTAATATTTGTGAGTGTCTTGA
Source organism: Oreohelix idahoensis (assembly GCA_024509875.1). Lineage (NCBI taxonomy): Eukaryota > Metazoa > Mollusca > Gastropoda > Stylommatophora > Oreohelicidae > Oreohelix > Oreohelix idahoensis. Next base: position 7,824 of record JAMPIV010010077.1, on the reverse strand, counting down.
GTACTGGGTTACCATCACACCACAATTTCATTACCCTAGACATTAGACGTAGCTATCAGACATACTAGTCTAAAATAAGTCTGAGTGAGATCTTAGGGTGGTAGCAGAAAGGCTCCCTGAGAACACACCTCATCAGTTGTTATACTCAGGGGCCTTCACAGCTTGACCTCACTCAGTTACACTATAAAAATAACATCAACAGTCATAACATCTAAAACCACCACAGGCAGGCCGTCCACAGCGCGGCCGATCAAGCAGCTCCGTATCTCCACTTCCTGATTCTTTTATTCTCTGAACCCAGCGACTGACTGTACTCCTGTCGACTGCACAACTTCCATACACATCACATAGACGCATGTGAATGTTCACAACAGTTTCCTTCTCTGCAACGAGAAATTCTATCACAATTCGCTGTTTATAACGCAAGTTGCTAACACGCTCCATTTCAACGGTTTAGGGCAGCCGTATTATTTTGCCGGTTGCAGTGCAATTTGGTGCACACAATTGGCACATGCCATATTTAAAGTGTGCTAAATTTCATGCTTCTATCTTCATTATTAGCTGAGAAAAACGATGTGGTGCATTACTTTCTGAAAGCCTTTCGTATATTAATCCGTAACACAGAACAAAATTATAACTGCTACAAAGTGTTTGTTGAAGAGAAAAAGAAGGTAGCAAAGCAAGCTCGATTCTTCGTCTTTTTTTTTTTTTAATAAAGTATCCTGAATATCTTTTGACCCCTTTGACCAAACAGCTATACTTACCTGTGATCCATGGACCCTTTGGGGGTCTGTGAGTGGATTCTAAGGGGTCCGTGTACATAACCTAAATTATAAAATGTAAGATTTTTTATTATGCTTTTATGTACATTTTTATATTTAAAGAAGGGGCCCATAGCCTTCAAGAGAAAATTAAAGACAGGAGTACGACAGGGATGCCCCTTATCAACCACTCTATTTTTAACAGTCATAGACTGGGTGATGCGCCAGACAACAGAGGGCAGTCCAAGAGGAATAAGATGGACTACATTTTCTACATTGGAAGATCTGGAATATGCAGATGACATTGCACTACTAGCACATTCACATCAACACATCCAGGAAAAAACGGATAGACTTAATAAGTTTAGCCAGCAGGTGGGCTTGAATATCAATTTAAAGAAGTCTGAGGTCATGACGCTCAATGTGAGCAACCCTGAGCCCATATCAGTAAGGAATCAGCAATTGGTACAGACAGATACCTTCACATACCTAGGAAGCATAGTAACACCAGACGGCGGGGCAGGCAAAGACATCAACATCAGAATGAATAAGGCAAGAACAGCCTTCTTTAGCCTAAACAACATCTGGAAGTCCTCCCAATACAGCACAAGCACAAAATTAAGATTATATCAGAGCTGTGTGCTTTCTGTGCTTCTCTATGGTGCGGAATGCTGGAGAGTTACAGAGAAGGAAATGTCGAAATTGTCCTCTTTTCATACAACATGCCTAAGAAAAATTCACCGAATCTTTTGGCCAAATACCATCACTAACCAAGATCTGCTTACTCGTAGCAAGCAAGAGGACATGCACACCATCATAGCTGGCAGACGCTGGAGCTGGGTTGGTCATGTCCTCAGAAGAGACCCCGATGCCATCACAAGAACAGCTATGCTTTGGACCCCTGAAGGAAAACGAAAGAGAGGCCGACCAAAAACAACCTGGCGGAGGACTGTGGAGGCTGAGATGCAAAGAATGAACCAGAGTTGGGGCACTGTACGAAGGATGGCCACCGACCGAGCAAAGTGGAATCAATTTGTTGTTGCCCTACAAGACGCCACTAGGCGTGATGGCCACTGACTGCTTTGACGGTCGGCGGCTAAGGATCAAAGAAGAAGAAGAAGATGGCACATACACACATTAAGAAAGCTTGCTCTAATCGAATTATATCTACGCCTCTGATCAACACCACTTGCTTATCTGTAACTATCCCATATCTATATTATTTATTCTAGTCTATCTGTTATATAAGAGGTAGAAGAAGGTCGAAAACACTTGAAGAAGACAACTGGTGATAGAAATGAAAGAGATTAGGAAGACATGGAAGTCACTTGAGCAGATAGCACGGGACAGGAAGACTTGGCATAAGTTTGTTGAAGGCAGGGGAGGGCCGAGGGGTTAGGAAATCCAGCAGTGTCCCAGGGCCTTCAGCAGTAGATGGCCCACTCTCTAGCCTCCATCTATGTTGGGGCACAGACCACTGTCAGCCCACCCCTGGTTGAAGGCCTATGCTTGTTGGGGACCTAGAGGGTAATGATGATGATCTATTATGTAGTCCATAGTCTATATTTTATGTCCAGCCATTCATGAAGTCTTGTTTCGCTAACTTGCCGCGGATAGTAACGAGAAATTTGACGTTGCCGGATACCGCAAGCATTATCATCACAAAACACCTCCATGCACCTACCCCATCACGCAACTCCTTTTCTCAACCTAGCACTCATCTTCCTGTGTGTGTGTGTGTTTCCCCCCCCCCTCTCTTCTTACAGTCACAGAGCAGGTGCTGGTCTGTGAAAAAATCTACCGTTCCCGCGTTACGTGTCACAACGCGGGAATACAAACCACTCCCAGGGCTTGTTTTGAATTTCGTCTACGATTCTCGACAGCAATAAGCTCTGGATAACTCAAAGATGACCTCATGCCTCTACCAACCAGGCAGTGTTATGCCAGATTTTTGTCTTATACCGATAATACCCCCGTCCCCTAAAAAAAAAAAAAAAAAATTTTCCTGCATTGTAGTCAGTCAGGACAAGCAGCGTATGGCCTACTTCGGTCGTCTTGCCGGCGTGAGGGAACTCCGATCTAGCCCTACTTTTATTTTAGTGTCTGAGATAGGCTCAACGGGGCGGTGAGGCAGTCATTGTGAGAAGTCGCATGCCCTGTCCCTTCGCGCCTGCCGCCTGTAAACAAGTGTAGGGATCGCAGAGCGCTGAAATTCTACTCCACGTCGCACCCCGAGTATAACTTAAGATGCGAGCAAGTCGGTAACTTTGGAAAACGCTGGTTGGTATAAGTGGAATAGCTTCAAAACTAAGTGTTCACATCGCCACAACGAAACAAAACTAAGTTAACAGAATCCTGTTCTTTGTGTGAATTCAATCCGCGTGAGATAAAGGCCGAGATTGATATCGATTAGTGCAGAAGGTCTTGTCACCAAGCATTGACAGTGAACTCGTGTGCTGTGTGTATGCTAGTCATTACTGTAACAGGAGCACTTCATTGTTGTTTATCGTGATGTGTGACACCATCACACATTTATCTCCAGCGCACGTTCCTCACACGAAATGTTGACATAATTGTAACCTTGAAGCTTTGCATGTTCACGTAATCCACTGCTTGTTGACCAGGAGTACGACGCGTGAATTTTAATGATATCCGAGCAGGTTGTGTTGGATTCGTGTGTAAACAGTAGGTAAAATTAAGACACATAATAACCCATCAGAGGTTAAACGGATTTCTTTATTCATTAAAAAAAAAGGAACCCTATTATCTGTAGCTTTTTAAGAGTCATGAGAATTAACCTATATTTTCTTAATTAGAACGTGTTCAAAGGATAGTAGTTTCAGAAAATTGACAGTGGTAGCGCCCATTTCAGTGTGAAAGATTATAAATTTGTGACAGGCCTCCATGATACGTTTCACATCAAGCCATGTGAAAAAGAAGTTGCAACTTGATTAGTACGTTGATGTAATTAAGTTTAGTTTAGTGTACAGACATTGCAGTTCCAGAGATAATTCTGGTTCTTTAACTGGACCTAGATTACCTGACATGTCCATGCCTCACCGCGCCCAGCGTCAACATTGCTATCTGTGTGATCTGCCTCGGACACCCTGGGCTATGTTGCATGACTTCTCCGAGTCAGTGTGTCGAGGTTGTGTCAACTATGAGGGTCCAGATAGGATTGAGATGATTATCGAGGCAGCCAGACACATGAAGAGGGCTCACGGCTTCCAAGAGTCTTCTCGTGGACCAGTTGTCAATGGCATGGGAAAACCATCATCACACGGCATTCCCTCAGGGGCTCAGACACGGGGTACCCCTTACTGTCCACCTTCATCATCAGGAGGATCTTCAGACCTGCATCCTCACTCCTCAATCCCTCTTGATGCCTCACGGCTGTCAGGGCCACTTCCGGCTCATCTACCAGGGCCAAACCATCCCCCACTGCTCCCAACCTCCCAAGCTCCTCCTGATAGATTTCTGGACTCGAGGCGGCCAATGATTGAGTTCAGTCCCATGGGAAGATTGACCAATGGTTTCCCACTCAGCAATCTTCATCCATCACCTCGGGCAGCAGAAGACCACTTTACTGACATGCACCATAGGAGCAGTCCATCTAAAATTGGGCTTCCCATCTTGCATCCATTCAGTCACTCAAGTCGGCACAGTGCTCCACCACAGCCAGCACTCTTACAAGGAAGAAGGGAGGATGAAGATACTAAATATGCTCAATCCAGTGTCGAGGATTTAGTTAAATATTCTTCATTAGAGGAAGCTATACAAAAGAATCCTCTGGTGAGAGACACTCTGAATACACTAGCTGCTTGTGTTCCCTTTCAGATCAGACTGAGGAAAGACCCCATGATGGTTGGTAGAATGTTTGCATTTGACATCAGTTTCAGATCTCCACATGACCTAGAATTGAAGTATTTTGTAGAATATCCAATAGGATCAGGAACTGTTCATAACTCTATCTCCAGCCTGGTGAAACTGATGTGTCATGATGCTGTGAAGGACTTTGGTAAGGGTCAGTCATCAGGATTGATTTATCTGGACTATGAAGTCAAGCATAATAGTGGACACTGGAATAACTTATCTGATTTGTTCACAGAGAATGTCCGTCATTTCAAAGATGCGCTCAAGTTAGAGCTTCTTCCCACACCCTTTGTTGACAGCTGTCTCCCACCTTTGCCTAGTCACCTGGGCCGTGTGGTGCCTATTTCCAAGTCAGATTCACAACGTTCCTTTCTTGAAGGTGCCAGCAGTAGCAGTAATAATAGCAGTAGTCGTAAGAGGAAGAGCTCACCTAGTACAGAAGAAGACCACAGAGGACAGTCCAGCAAGGTGAACGATGAACACCATAAGAGACAACAGTGGTTACAGAGTCAGGCAGATGCTCTAAAACTGACCATCACATCTGCAGTCGCCGCCTTCGGCCCTGGTCTGCCAAGTTCTACTTCTATATCACCCCTTAGTAATCACAACCAGACCCCCAGCCCACCAGGTGGAAACCACCCAACATCAAACCCAGCACCTTCACCTGTGGTGGGGTTGATGAATGTTACTCATCACCTGTGGTGGGGTTGATGAATGTTAACTCATGCGCATACCCACGAGGGTACAAGAAAGGGGGTTTAACTCTTATTATCCGGCAAGCCCCGTGAAGTGGCGCGGGTTTAGTACCAATTTTACGGCTCATCAGTTCAACTGGCGCGTGACGGTAACGATAGCTAAACTAGCGCGTAAAAATGCGGTTTTAGCTCACGTATAGTAAGAGTTAAGGGGTACACTGCAGAATTTGTTATTTTACTTTTTCATACCTTATTTAGTTATTTACTTACTTAGTCGTTCCCCTTCTACTGTGAGGTGTAGAGGTTTGGAAGAGAGAGCGCCAGACTATCCTATCGGCTGTCTTCCTCCTGGCCTGGTTCCATTCTAGTCCTCGGTCCTTCAAAGATTGTCTAATGTTGTCCTCCCATTGGACTCTGGGTCGTCCTCAGGGTCTGGATCCTTGGCTTTTTGTTTCCCATGCTTGTCGTGGTATCCGATCTTCTCCCATTCTGCAGACATGGCCAAACCATCTTAATTGGAACTGTTCTACTTGGGTCTGCAGGGGGTAGGATTTAAGGTCTTGACGTATCGTCTGGTTGCGTACCATGTCTCTTCTTGTTACTTCAACCACCTTCCTCAGATACCTCATTTCTGAGGTTTGGATCTGGCTTTTATGGGTTGTAGTCATTGCCCATGACTCGCATCCATATGTCAAGACTGGGACATAGGTGGAGCGGTATACAGCAATCTTCGTTTTCTTACCAACCTCTCTCTTGCTAAGGAATCCTCAATTTATGGCCTGAAAAAGTCTCCCAGCTGCTGCTTTTCGAGTAGCCAACTCTTCTTTGATGCCTCCCTTTCGGTCTATAATAGCTCCGAGGTATTTAAAGTGGTCGACCTGCTCCAGGACCTGTTCTCCCAGCTTAATCTGATGTCTTCTTTCTTCTCGTGATATCACCATGGATTTTGTTTTAGAGCTGCTTATGACCTTCCCTCTCTTCTCCAGCTCTTCCTTCCAGACTTGCAGGTTGGATTGGAGATGTGCCTCTGATTTAGCAATCAGGGCAACATCATCAGCAAATGCCAGCTCCGAAATATAGACCTGTCTCATCTTCCAGTACCCCACTGAATACTTTCTTGTTCTCTCCTTACATGCCTTGATGACATCGTCCATAAGGAGTATGAAGAGATAAGGTGATAGAATATCACCTTGTCTTACACCAGTGGTGGTCCTGAACTCTTCTGACTTATGGTTTGCTGTCCTCACATACCTTATTTAGTTGCAGGAATTAATTCATTAAATTTTAATGAATGAGATGGGTATGCCGATAAGACTAAACTCTCATTAGGGCTACGTGATTGTCATAAGTTTTGGAAACACTGCTCTGTGCGATAAAGAATAAGAAACGTAAGGAGATTAGTATTGGAGTAGAAATCACACCATTGATCAGTTAGATCATTTTATGCAACATCTCCTTGTCAGTGGAAGTAAGAGAGAGAGAGTTCTTTGTTGTTATTTATATATAGCCAATCGTAACATGTGGAATTGAGTGATGAACAATGAGCAAAACAGGAAAAGCCCTGGTGGCCACGGAGATTAGGTTTTACAGAAGAGTGTTAAGAATTCCATGGACGGCCAGAAAAGAGTAACGGGGATGTCCTGAAAGAAATCAGTACACAAATGAATCTTATTACTTACATTAGAACAAAGCAATCCACTCTTCCTTTAGGCATGTCATGAGAAGAAGAAAGCTGGAATGTATTGTGATAACAGGAAACAATGAAGGAAAAAGAGATAAGAGAAAGACAAAGAGAGAAGATATTGGACAGTTGACATTGTGGCATGGAAAGTGTTAACTACAGAACTGATAACAATACTGGAGATTGGGAGAGACATGGTCACCTGTACCATCAGACATGGTACTTGACGCAGAAGATCAGTTACATAGACAGACAGAAAGTAAAATGATTTGATCACATCCTTAAAATGCCGCCCAATCCGATGACAAATCCTCAACAGAAGATTTTCCTCTAGGGCCAGAGAATGAAGGAAATATGGTATTTATGAAATCTTTAGGAAGCAAAGACTGATATTAGCTAGGACAACACATCTTGTACAAAATTGCAGCATTTGCCCGCAAGAATTCAATGCACGGCTGACAGGAGAAAAATGTATTCTCTGCCTATTTGTCTGTTTCCTGTATTTTTAGTTTATTTGTTTCTACAAGGACCATTGATCTCCCAGCATGTCGTAAGGTTTTCTGGACACAATTTCTGAGTATTTGATCGTATAAATACAATTTTTGTGGTTATCAGTGTCCTTCAGCTGCCCAAGGAACATAGGCCTTCGGCAAACTCATGCCAGGTACTCCTGTCTGATGCCATAAATTCCAGGTCTTCCATGCCTTTCATTTCTGTCTCCAATTCTCTTCTCTATGTTTTTTTTCTCCCTCTACCTCTGTTACATTGGGATTCCCATAACAAAGACTGCTTTGTAATGCTATCAGCAGGTTTC